>QEPC01000632.1:87813-103220 GCA_003113815.1 Sphenodon punctatus
GGGTATAGGGAGAAGGGAGGGAAAAGGGAAGGGGAGAAGATGGGGGAGGGGAATCCACACCACGAAAACAGAGATAGGGATGAGGCGGCTGTCTCGTACTACTATGGTTAAGCCCGGTGGAAAAAGGTCCCTCAGGGTGTTATATGGGCTTTCCCCCTTAATCAGAGGGCAACCCAACTCATCACAGGGATGACGAGAGCAAGCCAATTGCCCCAATGGGGAAAGGGGAGACAGTAGACACAAGGCCCACTCACACAAGGTTGGATGCTGGGCCCAGGGAACCGTGAGGAGGGGTGAGGAAAACAGGGGAACGGGAAATACCCAGGGAGGGGAAGGATAGGGGGAGCTGGAGGGGGGACGAGGATCAGGGACAAGGGAGCCGGGGAAGTGAGGGGATAGGGACTGCCAATCAATGTAGTAACGAAGTGCAGGGACCAAATACCACTGGGACCAACTATGAAGGGGTAGGAAAAGGGGATACAGGAATTCCAAGGGATCAGGCTGATGTAAACCACAACACAAGACGGACAATGAAAGGAAACGTCACTCACACGCACTCACCTCTGATTTGTTCGGGAAGGAGGGGGGAAACACAGGGAGGTCAGTCACGCACTTTACTATCTCTCTCTCATTCTCTTTCAAGGACGATCAGGGGAACAAGATTCTCAAGCATAAGCTTCTCACACCAAGCAGTGAAGGGGCCAGTATCTCGCTAATGATCACCGGCGGGGGCTCCAAGCCCTGTCGGCAGTCTTTATAGCTCTTTGCCCTGAGTCATGCTGAGTCATGCAGGGCGGGGCCCGAGCGTCCCCCTGCGAGCGTTTGTGCGTGCTGCGTCGGGGCGGGGTTCCCCCCGTCCCTTCTGACGGTGCTAGCTCCTCCCCCTGCCAGCCCGATCATCCCCTATCAGCTCCTGTATTTGGCCGCTTGCTGCGGCGGGGCCCTAGACGGCCTGTCAGACGCCCCCCCTCCCCGGTGTTGCCTTCTGACACCCCCCCACCAATGCACAGCCTCCCTCAGCAGCTACATATACCCATTGAACAAGAGGGGGACAGAATGAACCCCACATGGGAGACCCCTGGGGGAGGAGGTGTACTCCACCAGGACTACCTGCTGAGTATGTATTTAATGCACGTCATCCTTATATTCGAAAGTATTTTTAGTCTTTTTGTGAAGGATACTCAATAACAAAGGGATTATTTAAAGTTTTAAAGAAACAACGCCCTCTCAAAGGGTGCTATAGAACACATGGGCTATTGGACATATCCCTGTCTGCTTCTGCCATGACCACTTAGGGTGTTAACAAACAAGACAGTGTCAGTCGCCCACACCAGGTGAGTGACCACCTACTATTGGACACGCAGCCCTCATTCATGGTGGAGACTGGGAGCATCCGGAGCCCACCATGCCGGTGAATGTGGGTAACATGCGCCCATATGTCTGCATCCTGTCACGTTGTGTGCAGCCTTGCCGTGCGTACAGGTCTGCTGCCACCATGGTTACGGGCGAAAAGTCTAAAGCATTCTGAGGAGTCACCACTTCTTGCCTGTCTATTAGGGTTGTCACGCTCAACCCGTGAGTGGGATGTGTGTGGGGGAAGCCCAAATACACCAGAAATACACTGAACCCAGACGCCCATTGAGGCATTGAACCTAGTCACTCCTTCGACCAGCACTGATGATCTCTTCTCACCTTTAGCTCCCGCCCCTCTAGTCACAAAAATAGTCCTTGAGTTCAGCTGTCATAGTGGAAAGAGGGAGACAGGTGAAGAAGCATGAAGAAAACATGACATTTCAGCTATTCTGGGTGGTTGGTTATCCTTATTGCTAGTTGACAATGCAGATAAAAATGTGCTGACATTCTCCTTACAAATGATAGTCCATCCCTTACAATCACTGTTTTCTGCAAACAGGAAAATATAATGGCGTAAAAATGATTTAAACTGTTCCGTAGGACTTTGGAAAGATCTCATGTAAATTCATTAGTCACTGTACAGTCATCCACGCTGCATTTAAAGTAATGAAAAATGTATTAGTTTCACTATACAAATGTATTAGCATCCACTCTGTAGTTAGATGAAAAATGTATTAGCTAAACTATACAAATGTATTACCATCTTCTCTGTAGTGAGATGTACTTATGTGATGTTTAACTTCCACGTGTCCTTGATGTATAAATACTATACAGTCAGTGCTGGATTATAGAGCTGTTTTCTTTTGATTTCTTTTAAGTGGTAGAAAAGATTGGTTCAAAGAATTATTTGTTGATGTCAATAGATATTTTCCTCACTCGCCGGAAAGCTGATGGAACAATACAAACTCCAAGCACCAAAATACGCAAACCCGACTCTCTGATTTGTGAATGTTCTTGAGAAGAAAAGCACAGTGATGAACTTGCTATGAACTAAAAGATCATTTGGCAGGCGGGGAGAAAAGGAGGAGGGTGGGGAGCATTCAGGTGACGGTTCGTTTTAGGTTCAGGATAATGAGTCATTGTTGGGGCCCAAAGCTTTTAGATGCATGCATGTGGTTGAGAATTTGCATCGGAATTCCAGTAATTCTTGAGCTGTGCATTGTGTTCCTAAGAATTTGCATTAGAAATCGATTAATTATCTATGCATTATTATTTGGTTTAATTAATTATTATTATTTACATAGTACTTCCAGTATTCAAAGTGCTTTACAGTCCTTACCTATTGTAGATAAGGGGAGAGCTAGAGAACATAACAACCCAATAAAAGGATTTGAACCCTAGTCTCCTAGATAAATCCAACACCTTACCCATTAGCCTACATTGGCTTTTAGGAATTCTCTGTTCTATCTGAAGTCAGTGGGAACATCTTGACTCCTCCCATGACTTCATTGAAAGACTAAGCCCCAGTTATTTCCATACTCGGCAGTTTAATCCCTATTCAATAAATGTATTATGATTTTCCCATAAAATCAACCCCCCGTAACTCCTCAAAGTGTTATCTCGGACTGTTGGGAGCTGGGAATGACCAGCAGTGAATGGTTCACTCCATTGTGACCTGTTGGGTATTTCTCCAAAGTCACCGAAATGGCCACTCTTGGAGACAGGATGCCAGGCTCAATGGACTATTGAACATACTTGTTATGTTCAAAGTGTGTGTAGTTGGGTAGCTACAGGAAAGCCAATTCAGAGCAGCTGTGCACAGTGCTGTTAAGTTGCTCAGCTGTCAACCTCAGGCTGCTTTTCACTTTCAGATTTCCTGTGGGAAGGCATTGGTAAAAACACTCACTGGTTTTCCAGGCACTTGAGAGATGTGGACTGTCCCTAGAGCCCTGATACCCTGACAGGTTTAGGGGATGCAATTTGCTTGTCTTCCCCATGCCAACTGGGTTAATCAAGCCCCCTAGCCTGGTGGTAAGTTAGCTCAAGTTTACACTGGCTCAATGGCTTGTCATGCAGCTGTAATGGTTTTATCTGTGTGGTCATTTCAAATTAATAGCTTGCATTGCTTTACTGTCCTCGGGATTCTATAGCCAGCTGCTTGGCTTTCCTATAGTCATTGGCTCCAAGGGAAATTTGCTCCCCAGTCTTTTGGTAGCTTCAAACCTCATCTGTCTCACCTGCTTTGACAACAGTCCCCTAAGGTGATAGAATACAAAAATGAGCTGTTTACTTGAAATCTGTAAAAGCCACCGATAAACCCAACTTAGAATGACTAGGCTTGCATATTGCTTCAGGGGCAAAATTGTCATTGCAAAGGTTGAGTCAGATCTGCTTCCTGGAATGGTAGTTTCAGTGAAAATGTTTCTTGGGTTTAGTTAAGCAGGATTTGGTCCCAAATGTGTTAAATTGCCTTGGAATAGAATAATGGAATCCATGGAGAAGTGGCATCCAGAAAAGGAGCCTTTTGTGTTAGAAACTTGCATTCATGGACATGAACTTGCACTTACCCTGAATTTATACCATGTAACTTTTGGGTATTGTGATGCTAAAGGTGACTAAGCTTTCAAGGTCACTGGGGGCTGTTACTCAGCACATAGACCCTATTGCCATGACAACCAATGGCTAACTAATGGATAAGCAAGGTACATCAATACAGTAATACCTTCTAGGACAGAGATTCTCATTCTGATACTTGGGAGCACCAGAGCGCTAGGGAAATGTGTGAAAGTGCTCCCCAAGCTAGCTGTCAGTAGTGCTCAGGAGCACTTTCACGCATGAAGCATCAGATTCAATTGAATTAAACTGAATTGCAAAGGGGAGACTCAGGCATGCCCCCCCCCCCCAATGCATATTTGGGCTGCAGGGGGTGGGAATGCGCAGCCCGCATATGCGCGAGGATTGACCGGTCTGAAAGGCCCCCCTGCGCAGCTTTGCCGGCAGAGACATGCGGGGATACAGAGCTCAATTTCCTGCTCTGCATCCCTGTGCGTCTCTGCTGGCAAAGCCGTGGGGGGCTGTCTTTCAAACTGGTCAATCCCGGTGTATATTCAGGCTGTGCATCCCCCCCCCCAGCCCAAATAGGCGCGGAGGGGAGGGCATCTCTGAAAGTGACCTTGCTCTATACAAATTCATGCAAATCATTCATGCAAATTATGCAGTGCTCCCAAGTAGTCACTCCAAGTACATTTTTATTATTATTATTATTATTATTAAACATTTATAAAGCGCCAGTTGCAACCTGGCACTGTACAGAACATACAATCAGATGCGGTCCCTGCCTGTGGCTTACAATCTAAAAGACAAGGAGGGGGAGACAGGGAGAGGGGACAGCGGGAGAGACATGGGAGAAGACAAACAAACATTCAGGCGGATGCGAAGTCTCAGGTGCGTGTACTTGGCTTGGTTACAAGGTGGTCGGTAGCAGCAGTCAGCAGAGGAGGGCTGACAGTAAGAGCAAGGGGAAAGACTAGAGGGCATTGGGAAAGGCAGCATGGAAAAGGTGGGTCTTGAGGAGGGATTTGAAGGAGCGGAGGGAGGAGGCAAGGCGGATGTCGGCAGGGAGGGAGTTCCAGGCATGCGGGGCAGCGAGGGAGAAGGGACGAAGGCGGTTGGGCGAGCAGGAGAAACGAGGGAGAGCGAGGGAGGGGACAGAGGAAGAGCGGAGAGCGCGCGCAGGAGTGCGTAGGGCGATTAGGTCCGAGAGGTAAGGGGGAGCTTGGTCATGGAGCGATTTGAACGTGAAAACCAGGAGTTTGAACAGGATACGTTC
Source organism: Sphenodon punctatus (assembly GCA_003113815.1). Classification (NCBI taxonomy): domain Eukaryota; kingdom Metazoa; phylum Chordata; class Lepidosauria; order Sphenodontia; family Sphenodontidae; genus Sphenodon; species Sphenodon punctatus. The sequence continues at coordinate 92,996 of QEPC01000632.1, forward strand.
AGGAAGGGGGAGCCAGTGAAGGGAGAGGAGGAGAGGCGTTACATGGTCGAAGCGACGGGCAGAGTGAATGATCTTGGCGGCAGAGTTTTGGATCGCAACAAGGGGGGACAGGTGGGAGCGAGGGAGGCCAGCAAGGAGGAGGTTGCAGTAGTCGAGGCGAGAGATAACCATGGCATGAACAAGGATTTTGGCCGAGGAGACAGATAGAAAGGGGCGTATGCGGGCAATGTTGAGGAGAGCGAATCGGCAGGATTTGGCCACAGAGTCAATGTAAGGTTTAAAGGAGAGGTGCGTGTCAAAAATGAAGCCCAAGCTGCGGGCACGGAGAACAGGACGGATGGTGACCCCATCAATGCAGACGGTCAGGTCAGAGGGAGAGGAGGGGGATGGAGGAAAAATGAGGAGTTCAGTCTTGGCCATGTTCAGTTTGAGTTGGCGTCGGGACATCCAGGCGGAGATATCAGAGAGGCAGTCGACGAGGCGTGAGCGGATAGAGGAGGAGAGAGAGGGGGTAGAGAGATAGAGTTGGGTGTCATCAGCATAGAGATGGTATTGGAATCCGTGGGAGGCAATAATTTCGCCAAGGGACAGGGTGTAGATAGAGAAGAGGAGAGGGCCAAGGACAGAACCTTGGGGAACCCCAACCGAGAGGGGAAGGGAGGGGGAGGTCGACTCGGGGAGGGAGACATTAAAGGAGCGGTCAGAGAGGTAGGAGGAGAACCAGTCAAAGACAGAGCCACGGAAGCCCAAAGAGTAAAGCGAGTCCAAGAGGAGCGAGTGGTCGACAGTGTCAAAGGCAGCAGAGAGGTCAAGGAGGACAAGAACGGAGTAGTGGCGCTTCGATTTAGCGACAAGTAGATCATTGGTGATCTTGGCCAGGGCAGTTTCAGTAGAGTGGAGGGGGCGGAAGCCGGACTGGAGAGGGTCGAGGGAGGAGTTGGCAGAGAGGAGGTTCAGGCAGCGGGAGTAGACGACACGTTCCAGGAGCTTCGAAGCAAAGGGAAGGAGGGAGACCGGCCGGTAACTAGAGGGATCGAAAGGGTCCAGGGTAGGCTTTTTGAGGATGGGGGAGACAGTGGCATGTTTGAAGGCAGAGGGGAAGGAGCCTGTGGAAAGGGAGAGATTGACAACATGCAGAAGGGGGGGAGCGACAGTGGGAGCAATAGAGGTCAGGAGGCGGGAGGGGATCGGATCAAGGGGGCAGGTGGAGGGGTTCGATGAAGAGAGAAGAGCGGAGATTTCCTGGAGAGAGGCAGGAGGGAAGGATGTGAGGAGGGAGGGGGGCGGGGGAGGGGGTGGGACGGGAGCGGGGGGCGGGGGGCGGAGGAGGGTGGGAGGCAATATCCCGACGGATCTTGTGCTTGTGACTGAAGAAAGGTCGCGAACCTCTGGTCTAGGAAGTTTATTTCTTCCATTACCTGCATGAAGATGACCTCCCCATGCCACTGTCGAATTTGTAGTTATTAAAAGTTAAACATAAATGAGTGCCTTGATTCTGGACCTAATTAAGTACCCCAAAACACCTTCTGGTATATGACACCGGCCCTGTAACTCTAAGATTACTAATATTGGTCTATTGTAACATATTGTTAATAGCCACACAGCAGTAATGAAGCCTCGTATGGTGTAATGATGCAATTTGAGGAAACTTTCTCATCAAGTAAAAATTTCCTTCTATTTCTCCCTCTCCGCATACTCTACCCCAATTACTTTATTTTCATTTTTGCTCTGCTCTCTGCCTTATAATTTAATTGAACTTATTTGTGCCACTGACATTACAGAACTGAAAATGGTACAGGCGCAGTGTGTGAGCATAGAGAAAAATTGGGCACAAATACCAGTCCATCATGGCTCTTTATCTTGGGAAACCTGATTGGTTTCTCTGTATAGCTTTATAACACCCCAGGATAAAGGAAAAATGTGCTGAGTACCGATTCATATCTAACTATATCTATAGAATGACAACTATCTTTTATGCCAGTGGCCTCCTTTAAATAATTCAGGCAGCTGTGCAGGAAAGAAAATGGCAAAATACTGGAAATATCTCTGCCTTAAGTGAAACTCGCATACATACATTATAAAGAGGTGTGGGGAACCACTAGTCCGTGGGCCAAATCTGGTCCATGTCTGTATTTTATTTGGCCCCTTTCCATTTCCTGGATCTGACCCATGAATCAAATCCCTCCCCTTAAACACTGAAAGAGTATGGGTATTTTCAGACGTTACGAGATCAGAGTCAACCACGGTGAATCCCCACATGGTGATTGTGATCCTGTAACGTCTGTTGAGGGGAATGGAAGTCCCCCCCCCCAGATGTTCACCCCGTGAATCATGGGGGGGAATCACATTCAACATGCAAATGGAGGTCCTGGCTGGACCATCTCCATTTGCGTGTTGAATGTGATTTCCACCCCCCCTCGGTGATCAAGGGGACCGTAACGTCTGGCCCCCTACCATGGCCCGGAATCAGCAGCGGGATTCCAGGCCACGGTCAATGCAGGCGGGTGCTGCGGTCACATTGGTTGCAGCACCCGCCTATCTCCCAAGAGGGCGGGCGGCCTAGGGAGCATGGGGGGGCGGGGCCGTACGGCCACACGTTATGCTGCGCGGCCCCACACCCCCCCTGGATTCCTCGCCGGGAGCAGCCAACATATCTGTTGGCCATTATGTGTTGGCCCCAGCGGGGAATCATTAGGGTGTTTCCGTGGCGGGACGAATTGAGCCCCATCACGTCTGAAAATACCCTATGAGAGCCTTCACCTAACAACAGAGGATGGATCCTCAGCACAGACCCATGATCTGGACTCCATTTTTCTTTTACTCTGATGAGCAGACCACTTAAGAACCCCTGATTTCAACTCCTACCAGGCTAGTGGAGATTAGACTAAATTTAAAAATAGTTTATAGAAGGGAAAAGCTTCCTTACCCCTGATTAAAAATGAAAGCCGAGAACCCAAATCAAAAGAGAGACAATGTATGCACTCATTATGAACACATCTGGGCAAAGATGTTACATCATGCTCTTCAGAGACTCATTCAGTAACACTTCATCACATACCTACTAGAGCCAAAAGAAATATTTGTCATAAATTTTGAATCTGATGAATTTCACACAATTGTATGTGCTAATTTGAATTTTTGGTCCCTTTGTGAAGTTTTTAGAGGTGAAACCAGTACCTGATTTGGTACCCATGGGTAATTCCTGCATTCTTTGTGTATCTGAATCAGTACCCAAACACCAATCAAGTATGGGGGGGGGAAAACCCAACCAAATTTCAGTTACCTGTTTTTTGAGAACCTGAAATTACTACCAAACCCTCAAAGTAATACCCCCAAATTTCTCCAAAATCCATGACAAAAAGTTGAAAAATTAGGACAAAAGTGATACTTTGGTATATCATTTTGATGGTATTTTGACATTTAGGTATTTTGGATACCTGATTGAAAACAGGTCAGGGTACGAAAAAGTACCCGCAATTTTGGTTAATTTGGAGTGCTAGAAATTCAACAAGCATACCTGTCCATCTTTGCAGGTACTCAGATCTGCTCTATCAGTAATGCTATTCAGTAACTTGTTGTTTATTATTTCATGGCATATTTTTGTAAGAATGTTGTGAGCTGGATTAGATCAAATTAAATAAGTCACAATACTGAAGGAAACCAATCTGGGTGGCTAAAACTGAGGTGGGACACTACTGACGTGTTCTGGTTCCTGATGGCCACAGATCATTTTATCTCAAATGCCAGACTGTTTGCATGCTCACTAGATTTGGGGTCAAAAAGGATTTTACCCCAATGAGAACGGCGATCAACTCAGATATTTTACACTATTCCAACACCATGAAAGATGGAACTAAATATTTATTTTTAATTTTTTAAAATATCAATGGATTAGAAATCTGGGCTGAAATTAACAGTATGAAATTCAATCAAGGTGAATGTAAAATTCTGCATTTAGGGAAGAAAAACCAAATGCACAAGTATCAGATGTGGGATACCTGACTTGGCAGCAGAACATAAAAATGGATCTAGAGATTGTGGTTGATCACGAACTGAACATAAGTTAACAATGGGATGTTGCTGAAAAGAAGATTCATGCATTTTTAGGCTGCATTTAAAGAAGCATTGGGTGAAAACAGATATGACTCTAAACACCCTTTAACCACCCTTGGTGGTTATTTATGCATGTTGCAGGGCTGTATTGGTGCCCTATGCAGCCCTGCAACATGCATAAATTACCATCAAGGGTGGTTAAAGGGTGGTTAGCATCATGTCTGTTTTCACCCATTGGGTATTTTCAGACGTTATGAGATCACAGTGAACCACGGTGAACACCCACCTGTGGTCACTGTGCCTCGAACGTCTGTTTGGCGGCCGCCAGATGTTCGCCACGGTCAATCTGCATAAGGGGTCAATTTGAACCACGCTTCCCGGGCTAGCCGGGGGAATGTCCTGGGAAGTGTGGTCAAATGGACCCCCGGCAGGGACCAAAAAAAAGTAACGTCTGGCCGCTCGCCACGGCCTGGGATCACCGGCGGGATCCCGGGCCGTGGCGCATTCGGCTGGACGCGGCGGCCGCATTGGTCCCGCCGCCCGCCCGTCTCCTCGGAGAGCGGGCGGCGGGGTGCGTGGAGGGGGCGGGGCCGTGCAGCCGCACGCTGCGCCGCGCGGCCCCGCCCCCTCCCTGATTCCCCGCCGGGATCCCCCCGGCACGTCTGATATGGGGTGACGGGGTGACCCCGGCAGGGAACGAATGGGTTGATTTCAGTACGGGGCCAACGGGCCCCATAACGTCTGAAATCACCCATTGTCTCTAAGTCAGCAGAGGTAATAACTCCGCTCCACAGTACTGGTCAGACCTCACTTGGAGTATTGTTTCCAGTTTTGGGCACAGGGTGCCTCATTTTAATAAGGACATTGACAAACTGGAGTGGGTTCAGAAGAGGGCAACAAAGGACAAAATCAGACGTGATACAGGCCTGCTGTGGCCCGGACCTCACCGCACATGTGGTCCCGTGTCACCAGATGTTGGCCGGGACTGCCCTGGGATGAACCCTGGACCCAATCCCAGGTGCCCATTCTGGGCCAAGGGACACCCACGCTTGCCAAAGTGGGCCAACACATCTGTTTGGCCTCATCATCCCCTCCATGGGGCAGAGGCCACCATGGCTGGTTTCCATGGCTGCCTGTCAGGGCGGGGGGGGGCAGTTCCCTGGGATTGGGGTGGGACAGGGGCAGGGCCGACCGGCTGCATGTCTGCTGCTGTCCCACCCGTACCCAGGTAGTGCAGGTGGTGGGATAGCTTTCCCAGCAACAGTCATGTTTTTTCAGTGCTGCCCATCATCTCGTAGAGTGGTCGCTATGGTTTTCTGCCCGGGCCAGGCCAGGGAATTGCCCTGCCGCCTGCACATTTGTTTTTACTAAAATATGATAAAGGGCCTGGAAAGCAAGTCTTGTGTGGAAACGTTGAAGGAACTGGCCATGGTTCATCTAACAAAAATAATTGGGGGTGGGAGGGGGGGCAAGGTAGCATTATAGCAGCCTTCAAATATCTTCAGGGCTGCCACTAAGAAGATGTCAAGAAACTGTTCTTTTCTTTTCTCCAGTTCTTTCAGTTCTGTTCTTTTCAGCCTTCAGTACAGAAGGCAGAACTAGAAGTAATGGGCTAAAATTACAGGAAAATAGATTTCGGTTATTTAACAAACAAACAAAAATCCTGTCGGGAAGAGGTGTTTGGCAATGTAACAAGCTACCTCGGTGGGCTGTGGGCTCTCTGTCATTGGAGGGTTTCAAAAAGAGCCTGGACGGCCATCTGTTCGGCTTGTTGTAGTTGTAGTCATCCTGCGCAAGCCGGGGGTTGGACCCTTGAGGTCTTTTCCAACTCCGACTTTCTGTGATTCTATCGTTCTACAGCATGAGGCATGGTTCAATTGTTTGAGTCATATGGATATATCTTATATAATTGCTCCCTGTCTTTGCAGGCATTGGTGTAGCTTCCTCACTCCTACTCTCTGCTTGGGGCAAATTCTGTTGCGGGCTCTATTCTTCTGTTGGTGAATTTCTGTTGTGGGGGAAGTATGATGCGAGAGACTGGAGAAGATAACCCTGAGGCCCCTTCCATCTTTGTGGTTCAGTGAATAAATCAACATCAAAGCAAGCAAAATCAAGTTAGGGGAAAGTATTCATTTTCTTACAAGGTTTTCAAAATGCCTGAATCCCAACTGAATTATTTGTGGAAGGAAATGACTACACAAGTTATTCAACTGGGGCAAAAGCCCTATTCGTATCACCTCTGATATATATTCCATTCTAGCCCTTTAATTAATCAGGGTCATCCAAATGAGGGGCTCTCACATGCAAGAAATAACACTGAGGAATGTTCTATTCAGGAGGTGGTAGGTTGCTTTGTTGTATGGGTTTGTGCCCCAAAATATAAATGGGCCTACTTTGTCAGAGGTAAATGCATTGGAAACAACAACGGCCGACCTAGGGTCCCAGGTTTCCATGTGGGAATAGCCCTCAATAAATCAGAAGAGGCTAAAGCCTCTTGAATTTGAGACAGGAGCTGGGTGGGTGTGTGTGTGGTTGGGAGGAACTGCCATGAGCTGAAATCATGGCAGGGGGATCACGTGAAGCTCTGCTCTTTTGTATGGGGTTTTTAACATCATTAACCCATTTCTGCCATAATTTAATTCATGGGTGACAAGGCTGGATTTTGAGCCCATGAGTGGAGCTTCATGTGATATCCCTGCCGTGATTTCAGCTCACAGCAATTGCCCCTGCCCCATCTTAAGTGCAAGCACCCTTATCTTACTTTTTCTTTTGATTTTCCCTTTTTCTATACCAATGCTTCACACAAAGCACAGAAGAGGGTTCTTTAAGAGTCGCATCTGGTGGGTATTACAAGGCTGCAAGATCTTGCCGCATAAAAGGAGAACAGTACATTCAGACATTATAAAACTCCAGCATTTATAATACCCGGTATTATCTCGAGCACTTACAAGAACCCATTTTTGTCATGTGTAAAAGCAAACAGCCTAAGACTGGTTCTTCCATAGACTCTGTGTACCAAAGTAGTCCCAGAGCACAGCTTAAAGGTACTGGAGGTCACCAGTGCACATTAATTCAACATATTATAATAAGAGCAGAGAACAGGGAAGAGTCTCACCAGCTCCCCTCCAAACTTGCAAGGACTTGGTGCAGAATGGAGTAACTTGCTACTGGAAGCAAAGTCTTCCCACTACATGTAGCTAGAGTCAGGAACATGAGGGCATATTAGCTTTGGCATTTTAGCTAATTGTTCATTGAAGCAAAACGCATTCTTAGTAAACATCAGCATTTACACATTAAAATGAAATATGTTTCTCTATAGCGTGAGAAAAAAAATATCACGAGGCCTAAGGGTTTGCAAATGAGAAAAAGGAGTTTTTTTGTTTTGTCTTTATTAAAACACAAAGAACAAGCAAAAAATCTTTTAAACCTCTGAAACATTAATAATTATCATTAATAGTGTTGCTGTTTCTTTTTTAAAAATCTTCTGCAGTACTTAAGACCCTCTCCTTCCTCTGGAAGAAAGGCAACCAAAGAAGACATGAAGAATTTGGACCATAGCAATAACCAACATTTTAACAGATTGGCAAACTAACAGGAATAGCAATAAGACAGGTTTAGACTCACAATCAACCTGACAGTGACATGGTAGAGGGTTAAATGTTTATATTCAACACATGCATTGAAAGCAGAAGTGTAGGTAGGTGAGTGGGAGGTAGGCAAATTAACATGCTGTCATTTCTTCCTAAAGAAGTTATGCCTTAGTTAGCAAGCATAACTTAATTCACTTCAGCACTCCACTTTCTTCAGAGAATCAGCCATTTTATAGATAATGCTAGATTCCACCACAAATAATCATGAAATAATTCACAAGTCCATTGACTCTTGAGGTGGTCTCAGCATCCCCATCTGTAAAATGGGAACAATAATGGCCTCCCTCATAGGGATGTTTTAAGGGTGAACTAGATAAAGATTTAAAGTACATTGAATGTTGACAGTGCTATATTAATGATTATTGCTTAATATTCAACAGTCTATGGTAGGTGTGGGCAAAGTTTCCTAAACCTGAGAGCTGCGTCCATTTACCAAAATGGGGTCAAAGAGCTGCATGTGGCCCTAGAGGCACAGTTTGCCTAGTTCTGGTCTCTGGCCAGTGCAGTACAGATGATGGGAAGGCCATCTCTAATACTTAGATGGCAGCTCCTGGGATTTGGTAAAGACTTTGGGCGCTTTCCAACATACAGAATGCGCAGAAAAGCCCCGATTTGCCTCTGCGAGAAGCTGTAGGAGGCAGATCAGGTGCAGCTTTTATCACATGGAAAAACAAAGCTGCCAAGCTTTGGCAACAATGGGTGTTTTCAGACGTGACGGGGCGGCTTCGCCCCATCCCAAAAACAACCCCGAGATTCCCCACTGGGATCAGCCAGGCACGGCAAACAGACGTGCCGGGGATCCCGGCGGGGAATCAGGGAGAGGGCAGGGCCACGCGGCGCAACATGTGGCCGCACAGCCCCGCCCCCTCCACGCTCCCTTGCCACCCGTCCTCCAGGGAGACGGGTGGGCGGTGAGACCAAAGCCGCCGCAGCGTCTGGCCGAGTTCACCACGGCCCGGAATCCCGCTGTGGATTCCAGGCCGTGATAGCCGGCCAGACGTTACTTTTTATCGATGCCCGCCTGGAATCACTTTCACTACGCTTCAGCAGATTTTTGCGTCGGGAGCCCGGGAAGCGCAGTTGAAATTGACCCCATGTGGGTATTCAGTGTGGCGAACATCTGGCGGCCGCCGAACAGACGTGCAGGGCACAGTGACCACAGGTAGGTATTCAGCGTGATCTCGTCACGTCTGAAAATACCCAATCATACAGTGGATACCAAGCCTGAAAATCAGCTTTGCATCCCCCTGCATGATCACTGCCAAAGCTGCACAGTTCCATTTTTCCATGTGAAAAAAGCTGTGCCTGATTTGCCTCTTGCAGTTTCTCACAGAGGCAAATTGGGGGCTTTTCTGAGCGTTTCTGCACATCAGAAAGCACCCTTTCCCTCTCCCTGTTTCTCACATGAGTTCTCAAGTTAGGGTTCTTGTTAGGTTTCTAGCTGCTTTTAGATTATCAGGATAGCAGGGGATTTTTTTTCTCCACAGAGCTGAAACATTTTCTATTGTAGCCCTTTCTACTAGAGCTGAAACTGATATATTATTTGAAGGTATTACTTGTATTTTTGGTTGGCCCTCTGAATATTACTTTGCATCGAAACAAGTATTTGTATATCTATTGGGGGTGGGGGTGGTATTCTGTTTGGGTAGTTTGTGCAGTTCAGTTAATTGGGGGGTTTGGTCATTTTGTATTTCACTTGCATCATTTTCAGCAATTGTCCATGTGTAATAATGTTAAAAATGAAAAATGGCTTAAGCAAAATACTAGAATGACCAAACAACTGAACTTGCTTATGTGACAGAAACCTTCTCAACTCACTTCCTTCTCCAGGTTCTCTGCGTTTCGCCGTTTACTGTCACTATTGTGAGGCAGTTCTCTTAACCCAGAACTTTGGATACTGTTATCCACAGTAGATCTTGAATCCTTTACCCCCTTGCTACTATGGGTGAAAACAGACATGACGCTAACCACCCTTTAACCATCCTTGGTGATTATTTATGCATGTTGCAGGGCTTCATAGGGCACCAATACAGCCCTGGAACATGCATAAATAACCACCAAGGGTGGTTAAAGGGTGGTTAGCGTCATGTCTGTTTTCACCCTTTGTTTCAGTTCAGTATGGACCAGAGGCTCCTGTTGTATGTTATAGTTACTGAGAACATAAGAACATAAGAAGTGCCATACTGGGTCAGACCAATGGTCCATCTAGCCCAGCATCCTGTCTCCGACAGTGGCTTGGGAGAAGCACCCAACAGGTCACAATGGGGGATCCCTTCCTTGTTGTTTTCTCCCAGCTCCCGTCATGTTCCCTGATCCTGTCTGGCTAATAGCTGCTAATGGCCCTATCTTCCAGAAACTTGTCCAAACCTCTTTTAAACTCAGCTATAGTACTGGCCCTTACCACAGCCTCTGGCAGTAGATTCCACAACCCAATTATATGCTGAGTGAAAAAATATTTTCTTTTATTTGTTTTAAACTTGCCACCCATGAGTTTCATGGAGTGTCCCCTAGTTCTAGTACTA
>QEPC01000632.1:107500-132586 GCA_003113815.1 Sphenodon punctatus
GGCTTACCTCTGTCCACCGCCCACCCCAAAGAGTGCGACATTTGTAACCTACCACCCTTCGATTGTTCCTCTCGCCTCGTACCGAATCAGCAATTCACTCCGGGAAAGGCGAAAAACCCTTTCGCCCTTTCTGACCAATTCGGGCTCAGGGAAAATTCCTTTCTGGCTCTAACTCGCAACCAGCTGCAAGCTCAGAGTGGTGCCTTTAACAAGGGAGGGTGGGTGTGTGGGTGGACGTCTTACTCCCCCGCTCTAGCCGCGCGAATGCAGCGCCAAAGCGGGGGATCTAAAATGGCGCCCGGGATCTCACTGCTCTCACGAGACTCCCGGGCGCGTTTGTTTCTGCCCCCGTTGCAGAGCAACAGGGGGCCCCTCCTTCCTGCCGGCCTGTGCGGCCGAGACCCGATCCGTGTCCCCGTCCTTCCCCGCTCAGGGGAGTGGGGTGGTGGTGGTGGTGGGCAGCGCCAAACCCCCGCCGCGGCTAACGCGGAGGGGGGAGTGTGTGTGTGTGGAGAGAGAGAGAACGATGTTTTTTGTTATGTTGACAATGACCTATGGTCAAGTTAATAAACTATTAATAATCAGATACATTTTGGGCCAACTTAGGCCAGTAAAAGTGTAATAATAACCACTGGCAAGTTCTACCTGCCCCAAGATGTCCAGCACATGGCATATCATGGGCTAACTCCACTAATCGTATCTGGAACTTTGGGGGTCCCTCCAGTTTTCTGATTAGCTCCCAGGACATCTCCCTCCCCCTGGGTAACCACCTCCTATACAACCTTCCCTGGTCCCAAACCACTTGTTCCCAGAGGTCCTCAATAAAAGCAACCTCCCTGTTTAATGCAACTTGCCTCATGGATTCCAAGCTGGGATCTAGGAGAAGTTCCTGCTTATTATTCCTTGCCCCAAACCTTCTCAGTTTCCAACTCTACTGAGCCCTTGTAGGGATCATCACACTCTCTAAATGACTCCTCATCATCCAGATTCCCTTCTGCCCCCTCAGGCAAATCACGCCCCTCCATAGGTGCTATATTACCCTTTAAAACACCAGACTGGATCTTTTTGGATTCACTTTTCCCTTCTATGGGGTCAGCTTTGTCTATCAGACACTCCTCCCCTTTTCCTGAACTAGTTTCCATTACCACCCTGGCCAAAGACTGATTCCCTCTGGCAAAGCCATAACCTTACTGGTTACTTCATTATAAGCCTGCCTCTTCTCGACAGGTGAATCCAGTTCCTTCTTAACTTCCTTATCTTTGCTTTGACTGCGGGTAACCACACACACTTGAAAATCTGGTCCTGTTAAGTCCCTTCCAATGAGCATTGGCACAAACTGTCTTTCCATCACACCATCCTCCTGGAAACTCTTCCACCTGCTCCAATCAATGGGTACCCGAGCCACTTGAATAGAAAAGGGATCACTTCCCACTCCTTGAATTATAAGAGTTTTCCTAGGTATAATGTCAGTAGGGGACACTTAAGTCTGAACAAATGATAGACACACAAGCCCCTGTATTCGCCATCCCCAGAATTAACTGGTTTCGAACCCACACTTGTTTCCTAAAAACTCCTGAGACTTCCTGTGAATTTTCAAGTACAAACCCACAAGTATGTATTACGGAAGGGTTTGTAGAGATCTGATGTAAAGCTGAGGCCTTATGGGGTGACTTGAATAAATCTTGTGACCTTGGGCAATTTGCTTTCAAGTGACCCTGGTCTCCACATTGAAAATAAGCATGCGCTTTAACCCTGAGCGCATTACCGGTGTTTCTGGTCCCTTTAAGCTCAGCAGGCTTAGCCCCAAATTCCCTTTTTAGAGTAACTTCCCCTTTTCCTTTCTTATGAAAACCTTTATGTTCTTTCTTAAACCAGAGATTTTTCTTATCTTAAACCCTCCCAGTTTAGTATCATTTGATCTGCTAACTCTGCGGCTTGCAAAACATTTTCTGGAGCTTTATCTTTAACCAGATGTTGTATCTCTTGTGGAGTTTGGAAATAAAACTGATCCAACCCGATTAGATCCATCACCTTTTCTCAGGTGTCGGTGTTTGCTCCCTCCACCCACTTATTTAGCATTTCCATCCATTTAGCCCCAAATTCTAACATTGATCTGCCCGGTTGTGGTTACAGGGACCGAAACACCTTCCTGAAGTAGTCAGGCCCCATACGAAATCGCTTTTCATAGTGCTTCCTTAAAGGCAGGATAAGTAACAGTCCCTCTGATATTCTTCAGCCAATTCCCTTTTATCCGATTGGGAATTGTATTTTATATACTCCTCAGCCGGAACCTGCCACTTCTCAGCAGCTCTCTCAAATGTAGTCAGGAACGTTTGGGGGTCTTCTCCTGGTATGAAAGATGTAAAGTCCTTAAGTGTAACTCGTACTGACTGCTGGATCCTTAATTCCAAAAGTTCCCATTTGTGCCTACACTCTGCTTCTTGGGGTGCCATTAGCTCCTTGTGCATCTTCCCCTGGGCTTTTAGTTGTTCCTCCTGTAGCTTCCGCTGGGCTTCAGTCCATTCCTTCTTGTCCTTGTGCTCCCTGACTCTTGCTTCCAATTCCATCATCTTTAATCTGTTCTGCTTTGCCAGGACTGCCACCATGTCTAATTCCGGTGTGACAGTTGAAGCGGTATCAGTACCTCGACCATTTCCTTCAAGCTGAATGAGTAGGATTTGTAATGCTTCCATGCTGAGGCCTTCATAATGCAGTCCCCTTTCCTGCCACTGCTCAATCAGTTCAGCGTTACTCATTCTTCGATACTGAGTGGCCATATTGATCCTGGGCAAATTGCCCTTGTTGTTCTTTCTCTTAAGGTTACACATAGTCTTTGGTCTCACTCTCTGCTCCTCACTGTCCCACTGCTGCAAAATCTTCTCAGCTCACTGGCTTCCGTCTGCAGTTTCTCTGGGTTTACTGCCACTCTTGTGAGGCAGTCGTCTTTAACCCACAACTTTGGATACTGTTATCCGCAGTAGAGCTTGAATCCTTTACCCCCTTGCTACCTTGTTTATATCCCGCACTCTCCCACCAAAAGGCAGCTCGAGGCGGCTCACGAACATAATACATGATGCAAAAGGAATATATAGCGCGGAATGCACCAATACAATTCATAATCATCAATAGAAACAGAAAAAAAACCTTACAATACAATAGCAGCTAAAATATATCTCCTGACCCCAAATACAAAATGCAGCAGTACATCATCATATCACCGTCCCACCATTTCCCTCCTCGCATTTCCAGCATCCAGCCACCCCCCTCTACATTCCACCCTGCTGCCACCAGGGGGAGGCCATCCCCCCCACCCTCTTACTCTCACCAGGAGGGAGGGTACCTTCACAAGCTAAATATACTATTCCCCCTCCCACCAAACACTGAGAACTCCAGTCCCGTCTGCCGGTCCTATCTGCCAACACTATACGTGTTGCAGGGATGCAGCGTTGCCCTATGGGTGCCCTCTAACATGTAGAGTGGGTGGGAGTGTCTTGTGTGAAAACACCCTCAGTATGGACCAGAGGCTACTGTTGTACGTTACAGTCACTGAGGGAGCTTAGGCATGGGAGGGTTTCTCAGAGAAACACACTAGCCTTTTTTATTGAAATATTTCCTTTATTTACTTCAAGCAGGTGAACTGAAGATAACCAATTCTACAATGCTCTTAATTAGATAATAATACAAAAGAAAAGTTCCAGTTATAACACAAGTGATAGAGGTTCAGATATCTTAAAAGCAACCTTTATCCACTTACAATATGGCATAGATTTTCTATAACTCCGTATCTTTACTCCTGGAGAGACGTCTTCCTGGCACCGGTCTTTACTTCTCTCTCTGTCACCCTCCACCCCTCGGGCTAACCCAACTGTCTTCTTCTTCCCAACATTTTCCTGCTTATTTTAATTCTTTTGGCTTAGCCCTACTCTTCTGATCACGTCATCCTCTCTTGTTTTCCCTTTAGCACACATTCCTTTTAATATACCCAACTCAGCCTTTCTGTAATGAATATGCCACAAGCTATATAACAGGGTAGAGTCCCCGTGGACCACTGGCCCTTTAAAGCCAATCCCAAGATAAAACCCTGAGCAGAGAGCTCAGTAGGGGGGAGTTGCTTGAGGAGACAGGAGCTTGGGGTTTAGGCTCTATCCCCACAAAAACCTGGCTTGGAGGATGTTGGCCAAGCTGGAGGGGTTTGTGTCTGGTCCGCAGGGCCTGGAGAAGGAGTGCTGGGCAACTTGGAAGAGCTGTAGTTTGGGTCTTGCTACAGAGACTGTAAGAAGCTACATTTTGACTGAGGAGGGACTGTGCCCAACCAGAGGGGCTTGAAGGAGAAGCTGTATGCCTCTAAGGTCTGAACTGTGTGTGTGTATATAGAGACTCTATATGGTGATGGGACACTATATAAATAAAAGACACTTGGGAGTAGAGAATCCCCTATGAATGTGACTTTTGGGGCCACATCCTGCCAACACTCATTCCAAGGTAGGCTTTGACCCTGTTACGCAGATATTATTGGGTGAAATTCTATGTCCCATGGTATAAAGGTGGTTAGAGAAAATACTTTTAATGCTCCCTTCTGGTCCAATAATCAATAAATGTGTGACCGAAGGATGGGTTTGTTCATGTAGCCATTAAAAAACAACTGTTTATTAGAATTTTTATTCCTTTCAAAAATGCTATGGACTATGGACTATACAAGGGGTGGGCAGAGCCAAGCCCACAAATCTTCAGCCACAAGAGACACATGTATGGAGTGGAGACCCAAACTACATCTGCTTTGTGTTTGGTTGGTGGGGCCAGTGTTCTGCAGTCTTGGCTGCTGAGATTCTGAGGAGCAGCTATAATTCAGCTGCTGAGACGTGGCTGTAATGAAATAAGACACAGGGCCATTAGCGCAACATTGGGCCCAGGACCAGTCCTCACCAAGAGCTGCCCCAAAGTCACATACACCTCCCAAGCCGCAGTGTGGAAATAAATGGCATGATAACCCATGTGCGGGCTGTGAGTGTCATGTGACAAGAGAAAGGCAAATTAGTAAAGAGAGGGGAACAAGTTGCATTGAGATTTGTATGGCCGTGTAATGAAAGCTCTTGGTTCACTAAACAGCAGCTGCTTTCTCTTTTATCTTGGATCTTTTCTTTCCATTTCACTTGAAGCCAGTTAGAAAGCAATAGCCAATGGCTGGGCATGGCAAAAGTGAAAAGACTCTTTTCAAGGGGGAAATTGATTTTGAAAATTTCAAAATCACAAGTGATTTTTTTTATTTTTTCTCCACACGTCACTTTTGTTTCAGTGTTAATGTGGACATGCCAATGGTTTGTTTCCTTTGATGTGTTATTTTTCATGAAATTTGGGGGAATAATTTCTCAGTGTTGGTGAAATATTCAAAGTAGAATTTTTCATTTAAATCTTCTTAAGGCTGAACTTTGGGGAAGTTTGTGCACAAGAGCATCAAACAAGGGGAGTCTTTTGCACTCTTTCAGTGCATTTTAAAAAAAAATTAAATCTCTTACAGAGCAGGTGAGCAGAATCTTCTGACCCTGTATGATTTTTTTTCCTTATTTTGTTACTAATTGATTTATTGGCTGAATTCCTCAAACCTGTTTCTCCAGAGTAAGTCTGTCAACTTGAAATAATTGATTGATTTCAGTCAAATCGTTGGTTTTAAGTTAGAGTAAGTGGTTGGAGAATTGTTGCTTTAAGCTGGTAGTTTAGTTTTTAAAAAGATGTTGGGTAAAATCTATGCTGCAGTATTTTTTCCCTTCCTATATTATAATAATTTTGTAGTACTTTCTCTTATGAAATGAAATGAAATATTTTTGTAACAAATCATCTTTTGACTGATTCCACCTCTCTTTGGCCCCGATTCAAGTTTTTTGCGTTTGTGGGCCAAATCTACCTGCGCATGCGCCCAGCCAGTGTGCACATGCATGCTGCTCTAGGAGAAGTCGCCTGTTTCTCAGCAGTGCCGCTACCTGCATCCCCCACTGCAGCCCCACCTCTCTCTTTGCCAGGTGGAGGTGGGGTTAGGAAGTAGGGTATTTCTTGGGCATCATGCACTTGCACACTGTGTGTCCACACACATGTCCCTTGGATTGAGGCGTTTGTTCACAAATTGTCTGTAAACAGATTTCAATTTCTCCAAATTGTGCATTCTGAATAACTGGTATTTAAATTGTCTTGCTTGTGTTATGTTTTTTAAAGAGGAAAGAGGTTATTGTTTGGGAGACTAGTTCTTTGTAACAGGTTTCTGATACAAATACTAAATTGTTTTGAAATTCACTTTCCTGTATATTATCTTTAAATATTTTTATTCTTTGTGCTTTCATGGCATTAAGCTTATTAGCCATAATATTTGTGGAAAAGGCACACAAAGGGTAATTTCACATGTGATGGGCCCGGAGGCCCACCATGCTGAACCCTGGACTGGGATCCATCTCGGATACCGGTCCGTGATCAGGCTGACCGCCCTTTAGACGTGCCGGCCTGATCACTGAGGGGGATCGGGGAGGAGGCGGGGCTGCGCAGCGCGACATGTGGTCGCTCAGCCCCAGCCCCAATGCTCCCTTGGCCACTGGCCACTGCACCTGACCCTGTCCTGTGGTTGGGGCCAGATTCCGGGGCTGGCAAGCAGACATGCAATGCCACCATCGCCGGCCCTGTCCCGTCACGGATCGTGGTCACTTTAACCACGGTTCTTGACCTATGGCCGGACGGAGATTGAGAACCATGGTCAAGCTTGATCCCGGCCAGGGGTTCACCATGGTGAACATCTGGCCGGGACCAAACAGACGTTCCCAGATATGCCACCACCACCAGCACAGGGGATCCACTGTGATCCACTGTGGTGAAAGGCGTTTTCGTAATGTCTGAACTTACCCTTAGTCATTCTATTAATTATCAAGCAAAAATATTTTGCAGCTGCTCCTCAGAATCTGATTCCTCTTGTTTATTTATTTTTTAAAATGGGTAGGATTATTATAGATTGCTAGCAGTCTTCCTCTTGATAAACTGATATTGATTATCTCTAATAAGCAAGGATGCGGGAGTGGTTCCACATTTTTCACTGAATTTGGGAAGTTTACATTTTTGCATCTGGCACCAGAGGATGCATTAAGAGAGGGTATTTTCAGACGTCACGGCTGCTCCCGCCCCACCAGATGTTCACCAGATACATCCAGTGTTAAGCCCTGCCATGGTCCAAAGTAGGTGTCCCTGGATCGTTGTAGAGCAGGCCATCATGTCTTATAGCTCGCTCCACCTAACCCCAGACTGTGGCCGGAGTAGTTCCAGACGGTTGCGGTAGCCTCATAGGCTGCCGCACCCACCCGTCAGGGAGGAGGCGGTGCCATACTGAGGATCGCATGAGGCGGGGCTGTGCAGACCCACGTATGCACGTCCCTCACCCCTGCCCTAGACCTGGCCACCAGAATGCTTATTCGGCAGCCAGGGAGACCCCTACCCATGGTGAGGGGGCTCACCCTGGGGTGTGATGACTGAAAATACCCTCAGGTATCCAGGTTTTGAACCCCTTATTCCTATTAACAAATTGGACCCTTTGACTTCAGTATAGCTATTTATCAGAGTAAGTAACTTTTTCTTTCATTCTTGAAATTAATATTATACACACTGATGTCTCCAGTGTAGGGCTGGGTGTAATATTTTTTCTTTTAAAAATATTATTCTAGTTTATTTGATTTTTGAGATACTTCAAAAAACATATAACTTTGGTTTTTCATCCAGTCTAGACCATAGGTACTCTGCACCATCTAATAGTCAGATCCAATTGTTAGCATTTCTCGGGAATGTTTTTTCCTCTGTCTTGGAACGTGTATGTCTCTCTAACCATTCTGACTATAAACTGGAGATGAAACAAATATCCAAAGCAAATAACAAGAATTCAAGAAGTTTAATATATTTAAATCATTTTAGTGACACTGATTCAGAGTAACATTTGTTTCCTATTTGATTTGTGGCTTTGAATCTTTGTTTCAGTATTTTTGTGTTCATTATTCCCATTCCCCTCCACAGTTTGTACAGGGGAATGGCCATTGTTTCTGCCACAATTCCTAGGAAGGAGGGTGCAGGGGGTCTTGTAGAAAACCTTTGGTCCCCTCCCCTTTCCTTAGTCAGAATTGCCCAAGGGAGACAGGTGTTAGTACAGGGGAGTGGAGAGGGAAGGCTTGAATTGGCGTCATTGCTCCATCTGGGAATCTGGTGGGAAAAGTGGGAGGAGGAGCCTGTCCCCTGGAGAAAGCATATTAGGCTTCACGCTAGGTGATCTGCTAGGCTTTTGACCTCACTCCAGGGCACGAAAGACCCATTCATCTGCCTGCTTGGACTGGCACTACAGGTTTTGCCCATCACCTTAACTGGGGCCAGGAAGAATTTTTTTCCCTAACACAGAGCAAATTCGCACGAGCCCTTGTAGTTTTTTTGTTTGTTTGTTTGGCCTTCCTTGTAGTGCAGTTCCCCTCCCACCCACCACCCACACCCAAAAATCCCAGTGCAGGTTGTACACGTAGAGGGACATTCAAGTAGTGTGGTTATCCTCACTGTTATTTTTGCAACTTGGGAGTCCAGTGCCAGTTGGTGAAAGAGAGCTCACGGACTGTGGATGGGATGTGAAATGGAAAGAAGTGCATGAAGGCTGAGGCACCTCCTAATGAAGTGAGGGAAGGATAAGCCCCCCAGGGGAAAAGTGACACCCAACTTTGGGGATTGGCAAGGATTGTTCTACTACTCAGGATATATGCTGTCCCTGGTTGGTGCAAGAACTATCACCCTTTCCTCAGGACCCCAACTTGGAGGAGGGGTTCAGGTTCTGGCAAATGTACTGGTATCTCCATTCAGGATTAGTGAGCTGAGGCACCGGACATGTTGGTGGAAAGGGGTATGATTCGGAGTTTGTTCTGGTTGGTTGGTTGTCCCCTGCCTTTTATGTTTACCACAGACTGACAAGCTATTGGATAAGAAAGAGTTGCAACCAGTTTAACCCAACTTCTTTGTCTGTAGTCTCATTTCCCATGCGGGTAACCGTTTTGGTACTTCCATACAGAATTTGGAATTGTTCCCCCTCTCTCTCATAACAACTGGCTGAGACATGTCTGCTTTAGACCAATCACACTGACATTCAAAAAATCCAGAAAAAAATGCCAAACAGTACTGCCAAAGTGAAGGAAGTACTGAATGCTGAAATTTGGAAGTGAAGAAAAACAAACAAGAATGGTGAGAAAGACAAGTTGGATACTCATTTGTGGGGAATGGATATGTGAACTATCTTCGCAAATATGAAATGTTATTCATTTCAGCCCTACTATAAAGCAAATAATTGTCTCCGCCAGACATGAGAGAGGAAGAAAACGTACCAGAATCTAATGACTGACTTCTCGTACAATGAAAAAAAACCCCACTTTTCTTATTCATCCCATGCATTTAGCCCAAATTGTCTAACACTGTGTTATTTTGTGAACATCAGATGTTGTTTTAAAGAAAGTTAATACATAACTTTCAAGGATCAAGGTTTTGGTGTTGATCTATAAAGCCCTTCATGGTCTGGGCCCCTCATACCTCAGGGACCGCCTCGCCTTCCGCGCCCCAGAGCGGCTCCTTTGGTCTGCCGGGGGTGCCTTCTTGGAGGTCCCCCGTGTTAAGTGGGTGGCCACAATGGAGATTGCATTCTCGGTGACCGGGCCGCACCTTTGGAACTCCCTTCCGGAGGAAGCTCGCTTGGCCCCCAGCCTGTTGACATTCCGGCGAAGTTGCAAAACCTGACTGTTCACCCGGGCCTTTGGGGAGGGTGGGAGGGGAGGGTGAGGTTTTTTTTAGCTCCCCCACCTGATTTATTATTTATAATGTTTTAAGCCCTATTTTAATAATGTATATTGTTATGAATGATTTTAAATTGTATTTTATTATATTATATCTTTAGTGTTGGAAACCGCCCCGGGCTGCTTTTGCAGGAGGGGCAGGGTACAAATTTATAAAATAAATAAATAAAAATAAATAAATAAAATAAATAACTTAGCTTCTTTTTAAAAGGGGGGTCATCAATTACACTCTGTTGCTAGTCATGTTATGCTCACTAAAATTAATGTCAGCTCTTGGGCTTACACAGTATTTTTCATGTCCCAGTTAAATGAGCTCTTTTTATGTTCTGTGCTTTTGTAAACCCTGATGTGAAAGTGACAAAGAAAAAAAAAGCTGCTAAAAATCTGACTTTATCCATAAAAGCCTTGGGTGTTTTAAAGATCACTGTGTTTTGTTTACACATTGTCTATTGTTAACATAAAATAAAGTGGCAAAGTTGTGATGGTGTTTTAGTACATACTTGAAGCTTAATAAGGCAATATTGTAAATCAGTAGTATAAGCAGGATTCCTCTTTAGCAGGCACTCTTGACAAGATCTTTGAAGAGCATTGTATTATTAATGCTGACAATGACTGCCTTTAAAATATATCAACCCCCCCCCCCCCCCCAATGTCTCTTTGTTGTGCTACAGGTGGTTATTTAAGACAGTCAATTTGCAGAGAACAATTTATTCCTTTTTTTCATGCTGTTAAAGCAAATTGGTATGTAATTAGATTTATATACTGAATAATCTCATTTGCATATCCAATTAATTCTTCCTGTTTTAATTTGTTAGGGTTGAATTCACCTTAGTAGTGAATAACACTTAAATGATCACAAACTCAAATTTTCCTTTGTCGTAATTTGTTTAAGATGTTGCATGAACAGTTGATCATGGGCACCTTGTTCTTTTCTTTTTTAAAAAAAATAAAAATATTATTACTATTATTTTGGAGGCTATTAAATAAAATAGAAGAAAATAAAATACGCAAAATAAGCCCCTTCCTGTTGTAATAAAAAGTCATTAAAAGTCTCATATTAAAGCAACCAAAGCAAATTCACACTATTTAAAGAACTTTGCTTTTGTGGGTGTGAGGGAACAGATCTCATTTAACACAATATACTGTAGATATTCTGAGAAAGCTAAAGTTAGAAGCATTCTCTCGTTGAGGATAGTCACCTGGTGGCTTCAGCGAAGCAGGCGTTGAAATCATTTTTGGAAACATGTCCTGAGCATCCAAAAATCTCATGGGCAGGATCCTGGCTGTGAGACAAGGCTTGGCCAGGGGTTAGAGTCAAGAAAGGACATCATGTAAATCAAGCATCTGATGCATGGGATACCATGCAAGAGGCACAGTCTGCTAGCCAGGCAGGGGTCAGAATCCAGGGAGTCAGGTGGAGAGGAGAGGAGCAGCTAGGATGCAGGCATCAAAGTAAGGACACTAATGGAGTCACGGTCTCTGGTTGTTCAGGACAAGAGTTTGCTGTGATCTGGGAAGTTACATAAAACGCCCTGGCTAAAGGTGTAGGTCAACAGTGACCAATTAGACCTGAAACAAAAAATCTCAGTGAGTGCTGCTTCTGTCGGAAGCAGGGCATTTGGCAAGATTCGAGGGATGCAGAAACTAACTGGCTTTCCCACTGTTCTTGCCATTTTCTTATATATTTTGCACGTTGAACAGGGTTGCCAAACAGGGTTGAACAGTCCCAAGCCCCGTGTGTGCCCCAAGCACACTCCTGGGAGACTGTGGAGATGAAAACTTGCCAGGGAAGTGCTGGAAATTGCCAAAATTGCTGTAAAACTGTTGTAAAATTCCCAGAGAGAATGATGGAAAAAGTCCCAGAAAGTGACTAAAGTGATGGAAGAAATGACAAAAGTATGGAATTACCAGAAACTGACGGACACTCACAAGCACTCCCGAAAGGTTGGTATAACCCTTCAGAGTGGGGTAACACTCTTGTCCCATACCTATAGCCTGGCAGGGGGGAGCCAGGATTGCAGAGGGTCATAGGGCTGTAGTTCCACTGCTTTAGCACAATGCTGAACCTCTCGTGTGGAGTTCGCGCCGGGTTCTGTTTTATCCCCTCTCCTGTTCAACGTGTACATGCAGCAGCCTGGCGAGGTGGTCAGGAGGTTGGTGTGCGGTGTCATCAATATGCTGATGACACCAAGCTTTACCTCTCTTTTTCATTGGACCCAGGCCTGGCAGTCTTGATGCTTACCGGATGTTTGGCAGCTGTGGGGGACTGGATGAGGGCTAATCGACTAAGGCTGAATCTTGACACGTCAGAGTGATGTTGGTGGGGAGCCCGATGGAGATGAAGGCCCCTATCATTGATGGGGTGTGACCTCCATTGGTCTCGCAGGTGCAGTCTTGGGGTGCTCCTTGATTTGCAACTCCACCTGGACGTTCAGGTGGAGGTGGTGGCAAGGGGTGCTTTCTGCCAATTACATCTGGTGCAACGGCTTCGGCCATATGTCGCAGACTCTGACCTGGCCACTATCATCCATGCTTTCATCACTTCTAGGTAGGTCTATTGTAACGTGCTCTACATGGGGCTACCCATGGTGACGGCCCGGAGACTGCAGCTGGTGCAGAATGCGGAGGCCCATCTCCTGGTGGGATTGGGCCACCGGGAGCATATTACGCCATTTCTCTGATCTCTGCACTGGCTGTCTGTAGTCTTCCAGGCCCGATTCAAGGTGTTGGTGCTTGCCTATAAAGCCCTAAACAGCCTAGGCCCTGCCTATCTGTGGGACTGCCTCACTGCCCGGGTTTTAGATCAACCCGTGCAGTCATCGGGCGGTGCCCTCCTCGAGGTCCCCTGGGATTCTCAGGTGACCACAATGGGGAGGTCGTTCTTGGTGGCCACTCCACAGCTGTGGAACTGCCTTCTGGTGGAGGCCTGATTGGTCCCAGATCTCCCCTCTTTTCGACATAGGTGTAAGAATTGGCTGTTCTGCCTGGCATTTGATGGGGAAGATGGGTAGGGTGGGGGAGGTGGCTTAAGTGGGGCATGGGATAGATTTTAGGTCTCTTGTATAGAGCTCTGATTTTGGGTCTCTTGTATAGAGTTGTTTTAATATATATATGTTTTAATTTTTATAATAATAATAATAATAATAATAATAATAATACCTTATTGTACTGGCCGAGGCCATGACAAGACAAAAGCAGAATACAATACAAACCATATAAGCCATAAATAACAGACAATACAACCCTAAAACTAATACAATATCAGTCACTAGGCTAAATCCATAAACTCAGGTGCCACATCTACAGATGGTCAGTATCTCGCTCTTACAGCCTCCGCTCTTAGACCAAACTTTGCAAGCACCAATGAGACCTCTATAGCTCTAGCAGAGAGACAATGCAACAAAAGATTCAGGAAAGGTGTATCAACAACATAACCTAGCTGTTGCTAAAGTTCTATATGGGCAGTTGTATGCAAAGGGCAAAACAAAAAATAATGAGGTAGATCCTCAACCAAACCCGACCCACACGGTTAGAGCCTTGAGCCATAGGGAAGACCTTTATATCTGCCCAATGTCATAGCAGATAGAAAGGATTGAAAACGAAAGGCATTAAAAGCCCGTCTCAAACGGAAATCAGAAATCTCCTTCAGATAATTGCACCCATCCTTAGGGTGGAGAACAAATTGAAAAAAGGGGGTAGAATGAACATGACAAGCTCGGCTCTTCAAGCTTTGCAAGTCAGTGTTCACAATTCTTTCGCACAACATTTTAACCCCCATTTTCAGTGGGAATAAAGTCAGGAAGGAAAGAGGCAGGCCCAGCTCGCACATATACCGCCTAATATACATAATCCAGAGGAAACCAGAAGTGCTGAGTTCTGCCTCAAAGCATCTAGACAAGATTTTATCAGGGGGACCATGAGCCAGTTTCAAGGCATAGCTCAAGACACACTTCTTGAATATAGCCTCAATAGAAGAAAGACCAAGCTCTAAATGTATAAGGGCAGCAGGGGTAACCTGGGGAACCCCCAAGATTTTCCTCAGGAAATTGTTTCTGATGGGTTCCAACATGGTCGAAGCAGCAGCATAATAGCCCCAAATCTGGGCCCCATACTGCATCTTTGCCAGAATCTTCCTTTCATAGAACAGGCAAGCAGGAGAAACCAACCGACCACCCTTAGAAAAATAAAACCTTTGTATTGCCTGGGTAGTAGCTTGAGCCTCCACTTTGACCGAGCGAATATGAGAGGACCATGATCCGTTTGAGGCAGACCAAGCCCAGGTATTTGAACGTACGAACCTGGGCGATTCGCTAGCTGTTCAGTGACCAGGGATAGACTTTATAATGTTTTGCAAAAACCAAGATCTTGGTTTTTTGGTAATTCACCCGGAGGCCCTGCCATTGGCAGTCCTTCCCGAAGTCTGCAAGCAATCTTAACAGGCCCAACCTGGCAGTGAACAAAAGAACCGTATCGTCCGCATACATTAAAATCGGTATGCGACGATCCCCAACCTTAGGGGCCCTGCCTCTACAATTCAAAACCAATTGGTTGACATAGAGGTTAAAAAGAAGAGGGGCAAGGAGGCACCCCTGACGCACCCCCTTTGATGTCTGGATCTCCTTAGACAAGTCCCCCTGCAAATTAAGCCGGACCCTCAGACTAGTATCTGAGTATAAAGTTTTTATAAGTGAAAGCAATCTTATGTCAATCCCCATTTTTCCTAATTTTAACCAAAGGGTATTTCGGTCTATAAGGTCAAAGGTGGAGGAGAAGTCAATAAAGGTGGCATATAGGTCTAGCGCTTTGTTCCTACATTGGTAAGTGAGATGATTTAATATGAAGCAATGATCGACTGTGCTTCTACCTGCTTGAAAGCCAGCCTGTTCCTTGGCCAATAGGCCCTGATCTGCTACCCAGCTCATAAGCCGTGCCAGCAGCAATTTCAAGTACAATTTGCAAATAATAGAAAGGAGACTAACAGGTCTGTAATTTTGCAGGTCACTCCTCTTGCCTTTCTTATAGATCGGAACTATTATACTTGCTTTCCAGTGGTCCAGTACAATTCCAGTATCAGAAAAGGTTCGCCAAGGCACTAAGTCACCATTGGTGGTTTGTCTTAAACACTTCACCAGGCAGGAAGTCATTCCCAGGTGCCTTACCATTTTTTAAACCAGCAATAGCCTCCTCTATCTCACGTTCAGTCACCCTGTCCCACGACAGGCCGATAGATAAAGGTTCCAAGCATATGGAGGCTAGGGCAGCACTGCTATCATTAAAGATAGCAGTGAAATGTTTTGCCCAAAGCAACTCCGAGATAGAGGGGATCTGCACTATCAGGGGACCGCATTTCAAACCACCATTTACAAGTTTCCAGAAGACACCGCTATTATTTGTGTCTAAAGCATTTAGCAATTTCCCCCAATAGGCTCCTGCATACACACGGTTTTTATCGGTTATAAAGGTCTTATAGCCTGCCTGCAGTGACCTATAGGCAGCCATCAGTGCTCTTGAATAAGATTTTTTTTAAAGACCTTGCCAGCCTTCTCAGAGTTGCCCACTTTTCCCTACACTTGAGGTCCCACCAGCCTCGAGGGCAGAAACCAGCTAGAGCTTGAGAGGATGATTTGACTAAAAAAGGCAGCAATCTCTCAGTGATAAGGTTCAAAATCTCTATGGCCTGATGCACATCCCTTGTTTTGGCCACTATTAATCTAAGGTCGGCCAACTCCAGAGATTCAAGACAAGAGACCACCTGCTGCCCGGTCTCTTGGGTCCACTTTACCCTATGTAGGCCAGAGTTGGTAAAAGTTGGCAAAGGCAATTTAGGCAAAGTGCGAGGAAAGAACAAAAAATACCTAAGAGACAAGGCATGGGGAAAATGATCACTCTCAGTTCTATGGAGCACTTGGAAGGATTCAACATGCTCCATCAGCCAAGATGACAAAAGGCAGAGTTCTATAATGCTTGCCCCCTGGGAGTTACAAAAGGTAAAGGCTCCAGGGGAATCCCCTGGTACACTTTCATTTGCAATACATAAGGATTGATCCAAAATTAATTTGTACAAAAGCTTGTCTAGTTTATTTGTTTTAACATCCAGGGAGGTTCTGGCACCATTTGGATCTCGGCCATCATCAAACATATGATGTAATTTCAACACCCTCAGAATTTGTTCTACATTTTGACCAATTCGGGCATTGAAATCACCCAATAATAAACATAAGGCCTCTGGGTACTTCCCTAGGTTTTCTAAGTAGAGCTAAGAAAGCCTGCCATATAAAATTGGCTTTACCCCCGGGTATAACATATATATGTTATAAATTAACAAACCTCCCTTGTGGGGCAGCCTTAGTCTCCCTACCTGCACCCAGGAGTTATCCGTTTCAAGAGTTTCAAAAGACAAGCCCAAACTGGAACGTAGAAAAATACAAAGTCCCCCCTCCCCCCCCAATTGGTCTCCCCTGTTTTCCCTGAGAATAGCAAGCTGGATTAGCCCATATGATATAGCCCTCCAAATTTAATGTTTTCTATATCCGTCTCCCAGGACTCCTGCAGGCAGATCAAATCAAATTGGTACAAAAATTCCATAAAGTCTCTATCAGAGACCTTTGAACGCCAGCCAGCTACATTCCATGAGAGAATTCGAATAGTGGGCTCATTTGGGGACAGACTAAGCAAACATGAACCCTGGACTTGCCCCTCACCCTCCTGAAAGCACTAATCGTTGCAAAAAGAACCCCCCTGACCCGCTTTCCGGAGAGACCACCCCCTGGGGCCGAAGCCTCATGGGTAGGCCATTCCAGAGCCGTTCCATCACAAAGGAACTCCTTAGCATCAGGTTGCATAGATTTTGCCTTTGGCGTACTATTATTATAGGCTTGCTCAACTCCAAAAGGGCAATAAATGCTTTCATAAGAAAGTGACAAAACTGTCTGCTCTCTCCGAGCTGAAAGCTGGAGAGGATTTACTTTAGTATGATCCAGAGAGGCAGAGGATACTGACAGAGTCTGATTTGAGATATTCACACCATTTTGGATTGTTGTAATAGCCTCGTTTTTACATCCTAATAGATCGACAAAACAACTGTCCTTGACAGTGAGCAAACTTGCCGCAGGGGATACTCCCTCTTCGGAAGTGCTTAAAAATAGCTCCCTTTCACTTCTAGGACCCGTCGTTTCTGTGCCAGCTGGAGCAGCCTCCCAGGAATTCCTGGGAGGATCATTGCTCGTTCTCCCTAAATGGAATACACCTGGGACAGTGGGATTCTCAGGGTAATGTCTAGTAGTAGGTAAAGTCCAGGCTTGCAGTGACTCACTTAGAAGAGACATGCGTTCCAGAATTAGGCCCTGTTCTTTTATGGATGTTCCCAGCATATTTTGTTTAGGACAGGAGCTATATAGTTCCCGTTTAATTTGGGTCTCCATAGATTCTAAGGACATCACAGCATCAACTGCTGGAGGACTTGAAACAGGGCCCTTCATTGTTGACTGATGCATTGAAATACAGCCTGCTCTAATGGACGTCTCTAGTGTCAGTACAGGGTCGGCTCTATCCACATGGGCCTGCACCGTATTCAAAACACTGAGCCTGGCCTCCTCATATACTGGGGTCACATACACCCTGCTTGACTCCAGAAGTGAAGCCCCAGCCAGAACATTGGTGGCTAAAGATGGCATCCTGATTTCCACCAGAACTGAGATTCGCCCCTGTCTCCTAGGAAGTAAGGCTACTGCAGCTATATCCCTGCTAGTAATAGGCATACGCAGGAGAAACCTCAGGTGCTCTGCCACATCAAGAGGAGTAACCTGTTGCTAGGGGTTACACACCTGCTTTGGAAACGCTATAAAGGCTAACTTATCACGAGCCAGGACACAGTCAGTTGGGTTAAGGGAACCATTGATTTTAGTAAGCGCGGCTTTGCCCAGACTTACTGTGGGTGGCCAGTTGAAGGCAGTAGCAGGTTGTCCTAGGTTTAAGGGTGTTGCCCCCCCCCCCCCTGCATTGGTCACCGAATCTTTATTTGGGAGTACAACACATCTTCCCCTAACAATATCAGACAAAGAGTCCAACCTTAAGAGTTAGAGCATGGACCTGGGTAAATAATAACTTCACTGATAGAGTAGTGAGCTGGACATGCTCAGCTAAAATTGCTGAAAAAGGAGCATCCCCAAGGGGGACAGCGTGAGTATACACCAAACCCTTCTTAACAGAATATAGATCCGAAGGGTGGGATTGGCCCACACTGTCTTCAGGAACTGCCCCAGGGCAGTGTGTGTGTGAAAAATGCATCTGGAACTTAATTGTGGGCTTCTAAACCCAGAAGATTGAAACATCTGGAACGTTAACGTATGTGTAAAAATGCCTAGTGTTGGAGTTCAGAAAACAGTTCAGCAAAATTTTGTTTTGGCATTTAGGTACAAGATAAGGTGGTTGTGCTAACATCTGTCGCACTCTTGCAGGGGTCTAGTACTGGTAGCATTTGGTTAGGTAGAACAGGAATAGTTAGTTGTGTCATCTCCATAAGAGATGGGGAAGCAACACCTGGTGGAAATGCAGGGTGCAGCAACCACCGGGGTCGCAGTCCTGGGAGTGGTGGCTTGTGGGGAGGCCAAGGACAAGCACGGTCCTCAACCTTGCAGACACCCATACTCCTTATTCCTGTCCAGAGAGGACAATGTCCGCTTCGGCCACAGACAGAGTGCTGATCAAAGGGGAGACATTTGGATTAAAGATAGGACTGGCACTGGAGGGTACATCCAGGCCAGCACCCTGTGGTTTTAGAGTTATATTTGACAGTGTGGTGGCAGTGTGGATCCCATGACTGCGTATGAATCCAGAGGACCAACGTTCAAGCTCTGCATTCCCCTTATGTCCTGACACTCCTTGACTTTAATAGCAGTTTTAATCAGCCACTTCCTCAGAGTGATTTAAATCACTCGTAGGGTGTTTTCACAGAAGACACTCACCATACACCCACCCACCCACTATAAATGTTGCAGGGCTGCAGTGTTGCCTATGGGTGCCCTGTAACATGTATAGTGGGTGAGTAGTGGGTGGAGAGTGTCTTCTGTGAAAATGTCCTCGCTTCTTGTGTAAATATAGATATAGGTGTTTAACCTTAGCAACTCAAGTTTGACAATAGCGAACTAAGATTTTGTCCCATTATCCTTATTGCATTTTTATATTGGTTTCACTTTATTTGGATTTAACATTAGTATACAACTGTTGTGATAAATGAATTTGAATAGACTCATTAATGTAATTTGATACCTGGAACCAGGCATTTTGATGTCCTCTTCTTGTAGCGACTTGGTGTTGTAGAAAATATTGTGCAAATAGTCAACAATATTAATCCGGAGCTAAGAACTAGATCAATCCAGTGTAAAGAACATTTCAAACTGATTGTTATTTACACTGAAAGTGCATGAAAGAATTCTGTTTTAATGCTACCATTGTGTTTCTGTTTACATTCTCCTAAAAAAAAACAAATTATCGAGTAAGTAGCACGTTATCCTGATTAACCATCTATAGCCGGATTCCTTCTAAGTTTCCGTTTCTGACATTTCATTCTTTGGTGCTTCATTCACTCAAATGGTGTTGGTTTTGTGGTTTTGGTGGGTTGTTGTGGTTTTTTTTTGGTAATTTTAGAATGTAAATGTCCATCTGTGTGATGCAATAATCACATCCACACTTTTTGTAAAAAGCCAAATAATACCACCAAAGTGAACAACTTTGCAGAAATACTGATGTTGCAGAAGTACAGAAATGTAGATTCAAAACAGCAAATGAAGCAGGAGGCATATACCACTTTGTAGACTGAATTTGTCAAATTTGGTATTTGTTTTGGATATTCATTTCAGTTCTAGGCCTAAGTAGAGCTGAAATGGGTAGTAGATTTGCTACCTGCAGTTAATATATTCAATTTTGTGTGGCTTATTGGTTTCCTGATCGGAAACTAATTACTGAGCCGGGCACCTAGAACCCAAAATTCTGGACAATACACTTATTGACCTATTGACATTTCATTTAGCCATTTTACCATTTCCATTTTACTGTCTCCAGATTTTTGTCCATTGCTTGGTCACTCTGTTTTAGCCAATCTCTTTGAATCGCACACCTCCTTCCTCCTTTGAGTACATAAGAGCGCTGCCTTCCATTTTATTTTGTGGGTTGTGTTATGCGGTAAACTTGGGACCGGTAAATGTTGTACAGACAGAAGTAGCCAGAAATGTGAAAATGCGTGGATATGTGCAAACAATAACATGGTAACGTGGTAACGATAACCCAGTAATGCCCTAACTTGACTAATTCATCAGGCAATAAACAGCAGATCCTGTTTACTGTCCGACAACCCAGATTACTGACATGCTGATCGGTATTCCCAACGGATCACCCAAAGTTCCTCTGTTTTTAAGCTTTTGAATGACAAGTTCACTTTCCCCCCTCAGTATGTCCTTTATCTGTTAGAATGAGATTTACGAGAATGCCAGCAATGGTTTTGCCAGCAAAGTCATAGGTTTTAATTTTACCTTAATTCAATACAGCATCATCTCACATTTATTTACATCTGCTCTCTCCCATGTCATTGCCTTCTTATATACACACCTGTCCTGAACTTGCTTAGTCTGTCGTTCCAATTAGTCCCATGCCTCAGGAAGGGTCTGCTATGGCTCGAAAGCTAGCATGCTCTCACCAACAATAATTGTTCCAATAAAAGAGATCTGAACTACTTTTTCTCCAATTACCTAACAGTATCTCTCCTCCATTCTTCTTTGCATTTGGCATAGAGGGTGTTTTTAGAGCAACCATTTTTTCCCCCAGACTTCAAAGCCTGAGTTTGGCAAACTTACATTGGGGGGGGGGGATTTAGATGCTTGTCGACTCACCACATCGGAAATCGCCTGAGTGCCATTGTAAACAGTGGTGCCGGTGACTGTTGCATGTTTTCAGACCCAGACTAGTAATACCCCAATAGCAGAGGTTTTACAAGCCTGGATCACCCGGTGCTGCTGTTTACAATGGCACCTGGGTGACTTCCGATGGGGGTCGGGGGAGAACATCTAAATCCTCCCCCCCCCCAAGTTTGCTGAACCTAGACTTTGCTTGAAGTCCGGGGGGAAAATCGGTGCCTCTAAAAACACCCATAGAAAGAAACTTTGTGTTTGTATCATAAAC
Organism: Sphenodon punctatus; assembly: GCA_003113815.1. Taxonomy (NCBI): domain Eukaryota; kingdom Metazoa; phylum Chordata; class Lepidosauria; order Sphenodontia; family Sphenodontidae; genus Sphenodon; species Sphenodon punctatus. The sequence continues at coordinate 128,503 of QEPC01000632.1, forward strand.
ACGAGCACTCTCACTGTTTACACTGAGAATTTAGATAAATCCCAGTTTTAATAACTGATGTCTTTATGTGGTAAATAAGAAATGAGATCTTTGTTATAAGAAGAAAAGCTTTATGCAAAGTGCTGAATCACAATAGCCAGAGGAATGTCGCTGTTAGGGTAGCTTTGGGTCTCTGGCAGCCCAGACTTGAACATTTTCTAGAGACAATGGGTACAGCCATGTGAGATAGTGGGCCTGACCCCCTGCCTGCCACGGGGAGGGTGAACAGTACACCATACTTTGGGTCGTCAGGGAGAGCTGGCCAAACAATCAGTCCTGCCACCGGGAAAACCAGGAAGGCAGGCTTCCCACACAAGTTTTGACACGTCACAGGGTGGGCCAAGGAGCCGGCCACACAAGGGCGGTGGGTGGCCCATTATCCCACTTTGGTCAATGTAAAGATGTAATGCATCTCCAGTCTTTTTCAGAGGATGCATCGCCTGGCCCCAGGTCTGCTGGAGTTCCGGCGAACCTGCAAGACCTGGCTGTTTGCCTACCCAGACCTTCGGGGGGGGGGGTAGTTGGGGATATTGGGGATGTGAATTACTTGTTGATGGTTTTTAAAATATTTTTTATTGTTATTGTAGTGTTGTACGCTGCCCCGAGATGCCGTAGGCATGAGGGGGCGGCTAAAAATTGCTTTTAAATAAATAAATAAATAAATAAATCACATGTTATTTGGCTGGCTGTCCTTTTCTGGGGTGGGGTAAACATTGGGCGACTGGCAGCCATATAATTCACTTCATCACGTGTTAATGTTGCCTGAAGTGGGAGAATGCTGCTGCCACATCTTGCGTGGCTTCACCCAAGACCAATTTATTTCACCAGGCTTTCAGTAGGTGTAGATAGGGCTCAAGCCTTGGTTTTAATAGGAATTTTATTCTGTTTATATTTTTTAGACGTTTCTATATGCATTTTGTTTTAAACTAATGGTCTGGCCCAGTGCGGCAGTGACTATGTATTTTACTAAATCTAGATGTCAGTAAGAGCTATGCCTGCATATATGGGCACTACCAGGAAAGGGTTACAGGGGAAGAGGGCCACGACCACCTTCCCAGCTCCTGCACTTGGGGTGCCCACAGGTGCCTGGCCAGGCCAGAGCCTTCTCCAAGCACTGAGGAAGAGGTGAAGCTTGGAACCTGAGAGAAACTCATGCAGGAGAGAGGGAGTGGGACTGCTCCTTCCCGTTCCCGAGGAGTACCATCCCCTCTTCCTTACTCCCATCTTTGTTCACTGTAGCTGGCTGGAAGAGGGCAAGTATCGGGGACACATGGCACCACTGCTGAGAGCAAGGCCGACCTTACCACGGGGCAACCCAGGGAAATTGCCCAGGGCCCTGCTCTTTCTGCCCCACGGTGGCCCTTGTCTTCACCAGGACAGGGCATGGGGGCCCAATCGTTCCCAGGGCCCCCCAAACATGACCAAAGTATGGGCTTTGTGGACAATGCCCCCAAGAGGGAAGGGCCACCTTTTATCTTTGTCCTGGCCCTCGCAAATTCTAGGCCAGCCCTCTAGTCCCGCTTGCAGGAGTAGCCCAGCTCAGTGGTGTAGTAAGACTGTGGCAGGCCCAGGTTCATGCCTCAAGTACACCGCCCCGCCCCCCTCGCCTCCAAGGGCAAGGGGGTGACACCTCTAGGGTGGGGGGCAGGGCTTACCTAAGAAGGCAACACTGCCCTTAGCAAGCAGCCTAAGTGCTGCTAGGAAATGTTCAGAATGAGCTGGGACATTGTACTAGCCCTGCTGCCTCCACCTCTGAAAATTTCCTACCGGCAATCGAGGTCATTTGCAAAGGGCCCCTTCAGAGTCTGAGGCCTGGGCTCAGTTGAGCCCTGTTGCTTCATAGTACCAATACTTCTGGTCCAGTCATTTTTTTTCAGTGTTCCCTGACTCTTCTGAACTTTCCCAGACAAATGTAAGTATCAGGACTGGAGTGGAGATGAAGTGTGGTGGTGGTGGGGGATCAGCTAGATGACTTCAACCACCTAGTGCAGGAGCAAGGGAAAGCAATACTTGTCATACCTTTCCTTTTACAGGAAGGTGGCAGTGCCAAGCTGGTATGCGATTTCGATAATGAAAATGACATTTTTGTTTTTCGTTTTCAGTTTTACAATAATGAAAATGATAACAAAATAATAACAAAATATTGTTTTTCTTTATCGGTGCCGTTATTGGTATCGGTATTGGACAAAAGCAAAAATTTTGTTTTCGGTTTTGTTTCCATTTTTGTCAGTACGTGTGTGTAGGCTGTTTGTGTGTGTGTGTGCGTGTTGGGGGGGGGTGCAGTCTGCTGGCACTTCTGCCACTGGCATGTCTACCACACACACATGCTGACAAAAACAGAAAGGAAACAGAATTTTTTTCCCCGATACTGATACCAATGACACCGATAACAAAAAACAAAATTTTGTTTATGAAAACGAATAACGACCGTTTTTAATAACGAAAATGAATAATGACATGGGTCCCTGGTGTACACCTCTACAAGCTGGGGGTGGGGGTGTATTAGTCAGTACCCTTCCTGTATGAGGGACCCACTAAGAGGTACTCACATCCACTGAATGCATTCTAATTATGCTCCTTCCTGCATGTACCATCTGATCCAAAGCTTTTAATTGGTTGTAGTGTTGTTTTTAGAGTTAGGATAATGGAGATCATCGACGTTTTGCAAGCTCCTCCAACAAGGTGGTAACCTTGTTCCTTGACGTCAATGACAACGTTATTCTTGATCACAAGGGAGCCAAGATGTCACTTTATGCCACTGTAGTTCTGTGTACCAAGGGAAGAGATAAGAGACCATAAATCCCTGGACCTGCAACTGAGGCTACTTTTAGACATGTCCCCCCCATGTATATTTGGACTGCGGTGGGGGGGTGGGGTGCGCAGCCCGAATATGCATGGGGGTCAAACGATCTGAAAGCCCCTCCCCCCTCCCATGTGGCTTTGCTGACCGACATGCACAGAGATGCACAGCTTGATTTCATGCTCTGCATCCCTGTGCGTCTCTGCCGGCAAAGCCACACCAGGGTGGGGGCGCGGGGGACTTTCAGAGCAGCTGATCCCCATGCATATTCAAGCTGCGCATTCCCCCTCCCCCCCACGCAGCCCGAATATGCCCCGGGGAGGGGGGGGCATGTCTGAAAGTGGCCTGAGTCTCCGTAGGCGGACCTCTAATGCTGCACGGAGTTCTCTTGAAGTCAATGGGGCTTTGTATTTTTTGGATGGTGACAAAAAGTTTTTTGGCTGTAACTGACTGAACAAACAGGAAATAAACATAACAATATAATATTCTGAATAACTTAATGTAAAGGAAAAAGAAATGTGCCATAGCATTGTTACATTGATTCCAGATATTTCCTGAGGTAAATTGCAATGGATACCAATTAGCAGTTAAATCAGAACGGCAAAGATATTGTGCACATTTAGCTCTATTCACTGCACACAGAAATAAAACAAGCTGTATACAGCCATGTGTTTTACTACTGTCGGCATCTTCTACCACGGCATGGATCTGTGCTGCTGTCTGCCATTTCCACTCACATAAAAAGTGAAGAAACCATCGAAGTGAACTCGCCAAGATGCCTTGTTGGCCGCAAGGAATACCTCATTTGTGTTCCAACTGGACGGCATCCGGCAGCTGCATTCACTCTGCAGGCCAAAAAAGCTTTAAAAACAACAATAATAATAACTAATAATAACTAATATTTTTATTTACATAGCACCCGCTGCCTTGCATGGCACTGAGAGCGCTTTACAGAATGTAAAACAATATAAAAGGATAAAGCAATTTAAAATAATTCAAAACAAATTAAAACAGTAATAAAATACTTTAAGATAGAGGAAGGGAGGGGGTAAAGAGGAGGACAGAGTACACCTTAAGGGAACCAGCCGTGGATCCTAAAAGCACGTAGAAAATAAATACGTTTTCAGGTGCTTTTTGAACGTATGGAGGGAGGAACGGAGATGAACATCCAGAGGGAGGGAGTTCCATGCCGAGGGACCCACCAGAGCAGAAGCCCGATCACTCATCAACTTAAGATGTAATGGC
>QEPC01000632.1:187582-227419 GCA_003113815.1 Sphenodon punctatus
ATTTGGCCTTCCAGTGACTCCACGTTTCTGCCACCTGAACTCACCCGAACGTGATCCGAACTGATCGAACTGTTCGGTCATTTTGATGTTCGGAATTGATTTTAGTTCAGTCAGTTCGGGTTCGGATTCGGGTTCGTCTTCCTAAGAGGCCGAGTTCGGGCCGAACTCCGAATTTCTGAACCACGTTTGCCCATCCCTGGCTCTTGACGGCCTGCCCTCATCATCACTCTCTTCCCCTGAGCTTCCCTTTCAGTGCTTGAAGGTAGAGAGTGCATCCATTGGCCAGATCTAGTCATTGGAAAAGGACCCAATAATAAACAGCCACAGGGGTGAAGGTAGGTGGGGGGATACAGCCCATAGATCCATCTCTGTTCTAACGAAATAAATAAAGACCTGATTCTCTTATCACAGGTTACTAATAATTTATCACCTGTATCTTGTGATAGGAGAATTAAGTTCTATTGTTGTTACAATTCCTCTGGAATGTATTTAAGTTGATTGCATGGTGGTTATCAATTTAGCTTAATAAGAATAGCTTCCTTTATAAAGACACCTAGTCCAATGCAGGAAAAGAAGTGTTTCCTATAGCTGGGATGGCATGTTTAAAAATAGGCATGTTATAATTATTCCTTCAACAAGTATCATCTGCTCAGTTAAATGTACCTTATATTTACCTTTATTGACCTTTGAGTTAAGGCTGCATTTAAAAGACATCTTAATATATTAAACTTAAAACTCAAGTTTAATATACCCTTGAATTTCCCTGTATTTAAAGGGTGTCATTAAAAACTTCCTCAGTGAAAAGTAAATAAGAAACCTAAAGCTAATACTGTAATGTGATCTTTCTAAATATTTCAAGATATGTAGTTTAAATTTCTTTCAAGAAAATAAATACAATCAGTATGTACTATCTATCCCCTCCAGTGTGTCCCCATGTCCTGTTCTACATTGTAAGCAGAGCTAAAATGAGGTATACCCATTGAAATTCTGGTGCTCAGCCTGGCCCAGTAACTTTGGGTAAGAATCGGTACCTGATTAATGCCTGACAGGCTATCCAGTGTACCAATGTAATGGGTTTATTTGTCCTGATTTTTCCGGTACCGATTTTCCAACTTCCACTATCAGTTTTTTACTTCCCATCCAATTCCTGAACTAAATTACCATAGGAATTGAGGTTTGCGTGATCTTTTTGAAGGTGCATTTGGGAAGCCTCGATATTGGAGTTTCCCAAATGCATCTTCAAAAAGACCGTGCAAACCGTGATTCCTATGGTGGCTGGCTACTTCCAGTGAGTCTACATGCACCCCGCGTGGCGTTTCAGGAAGCACGTTCTTTAAACCACTGTGTCCCATAGCTCATGTAAAATGGTCCTAGACTACATGAAAACAACTTGGGTATTATCCGTGGGTAGCAACTGCACTACCCATTTCAACTATCATTGTAAGCACCTTGGGGCTGGGACCTGTCTCTAATCATAACTGTTCAGCACCAGGCACGTTGCTGATGCTATATCAGTAATTAATAAAATAACAATAAATAAAAAGAGCAGTGAAAGTGTCAGTGGTACGCTAGAATCGAATAGAATAGAATAGAATAGAATAATTAGCGTACATTGACTATTTGAGCTTGGTTCCAAATTTGGAAACTTAATAGTAAGCCTGTAACAAAAGGAACTCAAATTGATGGATAAGGACTGCCTGCTTCCTTAATTGTGAAATTAAATACAGCAGAAGAATGCTTCAAATTTGACAGGAGAATCTGATGAAACTGCATCGCATTCTTTCTCTGATGTCTTGTTATGCTGTCTTCCCAAGAGCATTCTCCATATTAAGTTCCATCTTGTTTTCCAAGTAAAACATGTAAGTCGAAAGGCATGTGTTTTTATTAAATTGGCTGACAAGCCTTTTACTCTTTATTTTGTTTAAATGTAATGTTCTAGATCTTCCGTTACTGTTGGAAAATGCGTGTTAAAAGCCACAGCGTTCGTTTTAACAATAATCCTCCCAAGATTTACATAATTGTGCAGCAGCCCAGCTCCTGCTGGGTGCAGACAAGTAGATATTTATACTATTCATCAGCTCACCATGGTTGGGTATCAGCACTGCTCCTCTTAAAATCATAACTGCTAACCAGCCAAATTCATCCCGGTGGTCATTCCATTGCTGCTAATGAAGCTGCACCAGGGATGCATTTAATCCATAGTATTGTGGATGGAATCATTTCCTGCTATGTTTACAAAATGGGGAAATGTGACAGAAAGCAATGTTTTGTTAAACAACAGAGTACAGCGCGGTTCTTTTCTGTTTGATGTTGTCGTTTAAATTAGTTTACGAGCCCTTCACTTAAAAGAAAGATGCCAGACCGATTATCCACAACCCACTTCCACCCAAGAGAAGACTCAGATTACTCACTAGGCACTGGTAATTCTATCTGCTTATTCACAAATATTTGAGAACTGAATATCTTGCCTGAACCTTTCTGTAAATAGCAGGATAAAAACTTGGCAGGGATAAACTCTGCTTCTGACAGTGCCTGATGTACTTCGACCCGAACACAAAACACCAGGCTCCCCTCGAAGTAGTGCTCAAAAGACATTCCTTTCACCTTGAGTATTTCTACAAAGAGTTGTTATCCTCAATCAATTTAGGAGTGTGTATGCCCCCCTGAGTTTGCTTTGCCTCTTATATGAGATAATACAAGGATTAAAGGTTATTTGCTCAGGTGATTTCTGTTTTCAAGATGCCAGGATTTTACAGCAAGGAAATGTTCTATGAAGTGGTTATTTTAGAAGTGTGTTTGATTGAGTAATCTTAACTTTTGAAGAGTTAGTCTTTTGAGCCTTTTGTGTAGCCTTTCTGGAAGAGGCTTCCTGCTGCATAATCCAGAAGCAGAGGATATGCCCACAAATAAAACTGTGCATCGGGTTTTGAAAAAACCCCAAATAAAAACACAAAAGGCCCCTTTTGGCTCCCATACTCAAAACAGAAATACTTCATCTCTGGTCCTTTGTACATGAGACACTCCCACACAATGCACACATTGGTGCATGCGTAGGGGAGTCCCGTGTAAACACTTCAGTGGGGGTGTGGGAGTGCGTGCGTGCTCCTGCATAACACCCATCTCCACCTATCCCCCACCCACGGAGCAACCGGCAAAACCAGCGTTTGTTTGGTGCACGGGGGAGAGGTGGAGATGGGTGTGGACTCAGGTAACCATCCCCCACGTTCTGCCGCTGCACCCCAGCGCCCCCCCACCCCCACACACTGCGGCCCAGGTAAAAAAGGCCTGTGTATTTGGATTTCACATGAACCCAACATTTTTTTTTTAATGTAATAACCAAGATCTCAGAACTAGATCCCCAAAACCTATCCAGCTTGGAGCTGGGTTTCTCTCTGACTCTCAGCTTAGCTATCTGCTCAGGAAGCCTCCACATCCACAGAGATGGCCCCTGTCTCAGAACGGCAGTCTCTAACACTAAAGCCAGCCCCAGCCCAGCGGATTCCAGCCCAGTCATGGAGAAATGGTGGGTCTTTAGCAGACTCATTCCCCCACAAGTCGGTGATCCCTTCGACAACCCAATGGCCCCCATGAAACAGCCCCATGCCCCATTCCCACCTAAGGATCCCACTTTCCACAAGCCAATGGGTGCTTTTAGTCAGACAGGGAGCCTGTTGGTCCCCAGAGTTGCTCCAGGGGCCTATCCCCCATCTGCCAATTCCTAGTTCCATAACAGATGGACTGGTGGTGTCTCCAGGCTACAGGCCAGCCATGGAGTTGCAGGCACTTATCGGACACTCTAGGCTGGTGTCTTTGATTCTATGTTGCTGACCGGGGCAATGGCCAGCTGGAAATGTGGCTGTAGCATGGGTCTCTCCAATAGATGAGCAACAGCTCCTTGTTTGGCCATTGACCCGGGTTTGTTTAGCCCGGTCCACGCAGTGTGCTCCAGGATGTTCCGAAGCAGCAGAGCAGCTGCAGCCTGCCCCACTTTCATACCACAGGGACGGCCCCAAAAGGACGACAAGCAGTCACCGATCACCACTTTCTGGGACCTCACCCACAGGAAGCAGTAGAACCACTTGAGTGGTTCCCCCCCCCCCAAAACCAGGTCCCACAGTTATGTCAACAGCACCTCATGATCAATAATATCAAAGGCCACTGAAAGATCTAACAAGATCAACCTCTCACCTATGGAAAGATCAACAGGATAGGATCTCCAGGTGCAGGCCATCAACTAAAGCCACAAGCACAATCTCCATGCTATACTCAGGGAGAACACCTAACTGAAATGGATCCAGGAATCTGACGGCATCGAGATGGGCCTGGAGCTGTCGGGCAACCATCCATTCAATAACCTTCCCTAAAAAGGGAAGGTTAGAGACATGTCAATAGCTGGCCATAGAGTCAGCATCCAAAGATGGTTTCTTGAGCAGGGTCCAGACAATCACAGTTTTAATGGTGCCTGATACTCTACTCTTCCAAAGGGAGGCATTGACAAGCCCAGCCAGCAATGGCCCCAGTGTCTCACAGCTGGCCTTCACCAGTCAGGATGGGCAAGGATCTAGTTCACAACCCATTTCCTGAAATGCCCCAAGAACTTCCCCCACATTGGTGGGTGATACCAGTTATTATTATTATTATTATTATTATTAACAAACATTTATATAGCGCCAGCAGTGTACCTGGCACTTTACAAAGTAATAAAATAGACACGGTCCCTGCCCCTAGGGCTTACAATCTGAGAGACAGGAGCTGGGGGAGAGACATAGGAAGGGGAACAGAGGGAGAGACAAGGGGTCTAACATTCATGAAGATGCGAGGTCTCAAGTGCACGTACTTGGCTTGGTTACGATGAGAATGACAGCAGGCAGGTCCATGTGGCAAGGATAAGGGTAAACATATCTTAGGTATAGGAATAGTGGCTCAGCAGGATAAAGAGTCAGACAGAGCAGAGCGAAAGAGGTGAGTTTTAAGGATAGATTTGAAGGTATGAAGGGAGGGGGCAAGGCGGATGTGGACAGGGAGGGAGTGATCCAAACAAACAGGTCAAGGCTGGGCTTCCATAACCCCAAACTCTGATTGTGCAGGTGAAATGGTGGCACCCAAGTTGTAGGGAATTAGTGATTTTGTCTGCAAAGTAATTAATAATAATGTTGCAGTGGGCATCAGATGATTCTGGCAATAGTAGTCGTAGCAGCAGCAGTTCAAGAGAATCCCTCCTTTCCCCTGCTGGCATTTGAGTTGGCTGCTTCTGCAACTCCCTCTGCAGATGTCACGACCTCTCTTTAGGTTGGGGCCCATAGAACAGAACATCATGTGTTTGGATTAATTCACTCTCCCACTGGTTTTGAACATTCTCAGGGAAACAGATCTATTATTCCTCTTTTTTTGTCTTTCATTGGGTGTTTTTACACACACATGTCTCCTGGATGTTTGCTGTTACACCCTGAACTTTCTGTGTGTCTAAATCACTCACCCACATTTTAAACATCCGGATCTTTGAACTTCTGCATAGAACCTCTCCCAGAACTTTTGTGTGTAAAACGTTCTCCCGGTAAACTGCTTTGCTCCAGGCAGCTTTGATCACCTGGTTTCCATGGCAGCCCCTCACATCTACAGCTGCAGCTACTTTGGGTTGCCTCAGGGCAGTGTTTGTATGAAGAATGCATCCAGGAACTGCCTCAGGGCAGTGTGTGTGTGAAAAATGCATCTGGAACTTACTTGTGGACTTATAAACCCAGAAGATTGAAAAATCTGGAACTTTAAGATGTGTCTAAAAATGCCCATTGTCTCTCCATTTCCATAGTGGCCCGGGAGGGGGGGAGAATGCTGAAACAGTTAAAAAAATTGAGGAATACTCTGGAGTCAAAGTATTGTGAAAAAAGGGATGCCTGTTGCGTCCTGTGAAGCTTCAGTGCATCAAATACAGGCAGTCATTAATACTGCAGTCAATGGGTTATGCTCTATCACAAGTCCTGTGCAGTTTATAGGCAGCCTCATTCACATATCGGTAAACTGTGTCAAATCCCTTTGTTTTAGACCATTTATACATAGCTTTAGAGCAGAGATGAAAACAGGGCAAAATCTTTGCAGGGGTGGCTGTGCTCCCAGGGCCAGACTTACTACAGGGAAACGTGGACTGACTGCCCAGGCTCCACAGTGGTTCTGGGTCCCCACTTCCTCCCAACAAGGCTCCAAACCCAACAACTATAGAAAGGCCCTGTAGAAAGTGCCCGGGTGGGGGAGCAGGGCAATAGGGAGGGGTCAAGGTTACCAGGGCCCCCACATTTTTAACTTCATCTGGGGCCCTGCAAATTCTAAGGCCTCTTATATTTATTTATTTATTTATTTATTTATTTATTACAAACTTTTATTAGTCTCCCCATATGCCTACAGGATCTTGGGGCAATGTACAATCAAAATAAAATCATTCATAAAAATAGAAACAATTTTTAAAAACACACATAATTTAAAAACCTCAAAAACAGGGTTAGGCAAAATAAATGAAAAAAAGAAATAAAGGTAGGGAAGAGCTAAAAACCATACACACACACACACACACACACACCCAAAGGCCTTGGCGAACAGCCAGGTTTTACAAGCCGGACGGAATGTTAAAAGGCTTGGGGCCAGGCGAGCTTCCTCCCAGAGGGAGTTCCAAAGACGCGGCCCAACCACCGAGAATGCACTCTCCATTGTGGCCCCCCGCTTTACATGGGGTACCTCTAAGAAGGTACCCCCAGAAGACTGAAGGAGTCGCTCTGGGGCGCGGAGGGTGAGGCAGTCCCTGAGGTACGAGGGGCCCAGACTGTGAAGGGCCTTATAGATCATTACCAATTCCTTGAACCTGGCTCGGCACGCTATTGGAAACCAGTGAGGAGTCCAGAGCACAGGTGTTATATGCTCCTGACAGTTCATTCCCATCAGGAGCCGGCCCGCCGCATTCTGCACTAGCTGAAGCCTCTGGACCAGGAACGGGAGCAGCCCCACATAGAGTGCATTGCAGTAGTCCAACCTCAAGATGAGGAAGGCGTACGGACGCAGCCTCCGCACCAGATACAACTGGCGGAAGGTGGCCTTCGCCACCACCTCCACCTGTTGATCCAGGCGGAGCTCCAAGTCCAATATCACCCCCAGACTCTGAACCTGCTGAGCTATAGGAGGGCGAAACCCCCCCCCCCACGCAGGGGGGCCCAACACCCCCCTCGCTCTCCCTACTACCATCACCTCCGTCTTATTGGGGTTGAGCTTCAGTCTGCTCTGCCATACCCATTCCGCCACGGCCTCCAAACACTTGGATAGCAATGAGACAGCAGGGTCTGGGTCAGCTGAAAAAGAGAGGTACAGCTGAGTATCGTCAGCATATTGGTGACATCGCATCCCGAACCCTCTCACGACCTCCTCCAAGGGCTGCATATATACATTAAATAATAACGGAGACAGGATGGAACCCTGCGGAACACCACAGGACAAGGTGCAGGGACAAGATGTTTCAGCTCCGTCTTCCCTCCTTTAGCTATGGTTCTGTGATATACATCACCTCACATGTTTTTTTATTGGTCCTGTTTTTATAAGGATACTATTACTATTTTATTTTACACGTAAGCAGTTTCCTCAGTTGAATATTATCATCAAGGTGCATTTGTGCGGCTGATTTAATTATGTTAATTGAAATAATAGGTGTGAGAGAGATGGAGAGAACACACAAGAGATATTAGTCCTTCCTTTCTCTGGAAGACTTAATGCAGCTGACTAATCTTGACAAATCTTGAGGAGTGTTATGTTGTTTTAATCAGCGATGCCCTTCAGCTGTCCTATCTGGCTTTTTAGTTTCCTGAGAAATTTTTTGTCTTCCCATGGTGCGTTTTTGTCTTGCAGAAATACTGACTTGAGCTCAGTATGAAAATACCCTGGCATTCGAATCAGAGAGGTAGTTAAAAGGAATTCCCTGAGCCGAAAACAGGGAAAGTTTTTTTTTGTTTTTGTTTTATCATTTACACTGGATGGATTCCAAGAATACTCTTTAGTTTCGTGATTAGCTTTCCCTACAGTGTGAAATATTCAATTAAATCTTCCCTCAAATTGGTCATAACTTTCAATGAAAATTAAAGAAGTTCCATTTAGCTAGCAATATCAATCACGGAGGCTAATGATGAGTTAGAATAAGCAATGGTTCTCACCTGTTCACATGTATAAAAATATTTAATTTACTTTAATTTCTCTTCAGGTTTTAATTGAATAAATGTACTGGCAGACTTACAAAAACACTTAGCATCCCCACCGCAAACCCCAATGATAGCTTTTTACCAGGGGTGAGCATAAGCCAGATCATTTATTTTTCTTTTCATTTCCGAAAACCCATTTGCTTTCAGGGGTTTCATAAAGGACTCTGATGGTTGTTGTTTTTTCATTTATTTTGTTTGTTTTACTTAAGAAAAAGAAAATGAATGAATCAGCAAATGACATTCATTTGATTTCATTCATTTTAATTTTTATTTTTGCACAAAATGATCATCAGAGCCATTCTGTGCATTCACTGCCCTTTTCCAAAATGGTGATGATGCTGCCAGAACCATTTTGGAAAAGGGCGTGCATTCACAGAACAGCCCTGGTGGCCATTTGTGCATGTATAGTGATTTAAATATATATATTTTTAATAAAATAAAATAAAAATTAAAATTAAAATGAATGAAATCAAACGAATGTCGTTTGCTGATTCATTCATTTTCATTACCTAAGCTACGAATACTGAAAGGGGCGGCATTCGTTTTTGTAATTAATGATATGAAACTGCACACCCCTAGGCTCTCTGACCTTGGCTATTGGAAGGATCCCAAAAGTACCGTTAGGGTTGTATTCACACAACACTCTTTTAGAGTGGGTACTAGTGACACAATCTCCTATTGTGAGTATTGTGTGAAATCCTTGCTACCACCTGCCAACTGCTGCAAGAGGTTAGCTCATTGAAACCCTGGGAAATGAGCAGTTGTGTGAATGGACTGCTACAGGACAAGACAAATGAAGATTAAGGAACAAGTGGTGAGTTTGCGAGGGAGAAAGTTGTTGTGCGAATAAGCCCTATGTGCTCATTAAGGACCTGCCTCATTAAGGAGGGTGTTGACTCACTCCTCTCCCTGCCCCACATTCCAGAACAAGCTGCTAATATGGACAGCTAGTGATGTAACGATTCCGAATAATGTGTTTTGTATTTGTAGATACTATTTGCATTTTAAGATAGTCCTCTGAATATCCTAATGTTATCTGCAACCAAAACGGATATTCACATATTTGGGTTTTCTTTTGTTTTTGGTTATTAAGTTGTTTAATTATTTCATTTTGGCTATGGAACATGCACAAAGAGCTGAAATGAAGTAAACGGACAACTGAGCAACCGGGGGGGGGGAGGGAATGGGGGGCAAAAATTACCTGAAAATCCAAAATGCATAATTGGCAACGGTGGACCCAAATAGCACCTATCATCCATTTGGTGGATACAGTTCAAATGGGCAAAACTGATTAGTGTGATATACACCATAGATATTCATTTCAGTACCATGGACAGTGACTGCTCTGGACCAATTATCCAAGCAGAAGGAAGGTCTGTCTGAATGTGCAGTTAGGCTAGTTCTTCTGCAAATCCATCAGTTCATTAAGTCAGTGGTAAATTCTGAACCTGAAAGTTTGTACCTGGTCACCATTAATATCAGGAGTTGACCATGCAGTGATCCTAGAATGGAATGTGACCTTCCAGTCTGAGGATAGTATTCTTGTCTTCCCTCACATATTGTACTTGAATTTGCTAGGAAATGGTGTGATATTAAATGGGGTTTCTTTCTTTCCAGGTGGCAGTGAGGCTTAATTGAAGGCAGCTAAGGTGCTGTAAAAAGAGAATTATAAAAATTAAAATAAACCACAAAACCCACACCTGCCAAATGAGAAATAACTCTGCATGCACAATCTTCACCAGGGGAGAGGATAAGAGAGAGAATAAACCAGAGATGACAGATGTTAGTGACATGCTTGGATAGGGCCACTGAAGACACTGTGTGGAATATAATAGTTAAAATTCTGTGAACTGGAGTGTGGAGGAGGAGGGTATAGCAAGGTTAGTAATAAATAGTAAGAATATTAAGGGAAGGGGGTTCTATGAATGGGGGTAAACTGAGAAAACAAGAGTACAAGTGTGATTCATTGAAGTGGTGGCAGTGTTGAGGACTGATTACACCTAAAAAACTGTGGGTAGAATTAGGCTAACAGATTTCACTGATCTGTGATGTTGACTTCCAAACGTAAATAAAACTCCATCTGTATTTTAACTCCAAATGGTTGATGGCACAAATGTATCTTCTTTGGTCTTGTCCTTAAATCTTGATCTTCTTCCATGAGGTGTTAAAGGCACCAACATGTGGTAGGTTGGGTTCTATAGTACCTAAGGTTAGCTATTCAGGAGAGGAATGGTTATCCCTTAGAAGCGTTGGTGGCTAACGAGAGAGCCTGTCCCAACTTGCTTCTCCTGGTGAGTATCTCTTCAGCCAACTCCAGAAGCAGTAGCCAAACAGCAGTTCTTTAGATTTCAGCTCTGATCATCAGAGTTATGACAGCAGCTCTTCCGCCCTTCCAGTCATCTCCACTGCTGGACAAATATCCCTGTGACCAATCAGAAGTTTGTTGCCAAGCAACTGTGAAGCAAAATGGCCCCAGCTAACTTATTCCTACCTCCTAAGGTGTCTACGGGTGAAAACAGACATGACGTTAGCTCCACTTTAACACCGCTTTAACCGTGTATGCATGTTACAGGGCAGCATAGGGCACCAGTACAGCCCTGCAACATGCATAAGAAATGTTAAAGCAGTGTTAAAGTGGAGTTAGCGTCATGTCTGTTGTCAACCTACCTCCGTTGTTCTTCAAAACTTTTATGGTCAGCCCAACTGCCTGTCTTTGTCCCCTATGCCTTGTGGGATCTATGTTAAGTTCTTATTCCTCATTGGCTGTGGGTTCTTCAGAATTCTTTCCTTCAGTATCTGCTGTTCCACTCTCTGGGTGTTTTTAAACGATACGAGTGGGTGGGGGTGGGGTGGGGGAGTGCTTCACCCAAGCCACCCCACACACAGTTGTTCTACCTACACATCACCCACCCCATTCCTGCACAGGGCACTCCAACGTTTTGCCAAAAGCGGGGGAGGGGGAACAGGGGAGGGAGATGTGTGGGCACAGGAGTGTGCACCGCCCTGCCCCCATGAAATGTAGATGAGATGGACCCCATGCAGGGACAGGCGGTGCTTGCGTGGGGCCACCTCATTTAAAAATACCCTCTCGTTTCACCTAGAGGCAGGACGGAAGAGTCCTTCCCATTTTAATTCATGAGCCTCACAACTACGGAAACATATATAATGAACCTTTACACATTTAAGCAGTATAACCTATGTTCCCAAGGTGAATTATGGCCTTTTAATTTAGTATATTTTATTTTATTTAGACTTCTATCCCAGGAGAGACAGGCTCAGAGCAGGTTAAAATTAAACCTAATATATACATTAAAATGAAGTAAATAAAAACAATTAAAATGCTTCCCTCTCCCTCCAGTCTCTAACACATTCCCAGCCACCAAAAGCCTGCCTGAACAAAAATGTTTTATACTCTTTCTGGAAGATGAAGGTTGGACTTTGGTGAGCCTTAGCAAGGGAGTTACAAAGTCAGGGAATATACTTCTGTCTGCACTCACCCTCCATACTTGATGTACATCTGTAACAGATCCCCACTTCACCGTGGGGTGAGTGTTGTCAGGATCAGTCTCAGTGAGTGAGTCAGATAGGGTTCAGCATACACAGTAGTTTATTCTCTCTCAAACTCCCTGGCCAGGCACCAAGCCTCTGGCCTCAGTCCCATCCAATCATATAGTCCTTACATCAAAGGTAACCTAGCCACACACAGTCCACAGGCTGGTTACCCTCAACTCAGTCCCTTTGTCAGGCTTCTTATTCAGGGTCAGCGCTCTCTCTCTCTCTCGCTCTCGCTCTCGCTCTCTTTCTCTCTCTCTCTCTCTCTCCTTCCTTTCTTCCTTCCTTCCTTCCTTTACCTCCAGGCAGAATCTCAGGAGATGTGTCCTCCTCTCTGATCTGGAGCAAACTGACCTTCTTCCTGTTCCTCCTCTGTTTATATAGCTGGAGCCATGCCCCCCCACAGCCACTTCCTGTGGTGGCCATTTTAAGTCCAATTACATGGCAGGTGTCATCTTGTGGCACAGCCCTGCCACAACATCTTCCACAACTAAAGGTCTGCTCCTGGTTGACAGGAGAGACCGTGATGGAGCGTAGGTAGATGGGCACAATAGGCAGAATTAATTAGTCCTATCTCTTCAAAAATCTTTCCCTTTTTTTAATGGGTATTCCTCATTGCCACATTTTCTGGTAATCAGAAAAGAGCAATAATTTAAATATTCAGGATATGTGAAGCTCTTAATTTGGGGCTTTAGAGTCACTGGGAAGTCTTCACCATCTTCTGCAGCTTTACTATGCTAGCTTGGGAAATGTTCACTCTGCAAAATAATAATAATTAATAATAAATAAGGTGAATAACTTATACACACTTGGTTTGAGTTCATTTAGAAGAGGAAGTATTTTGAACAGGTCTCTATTTGTAAAAAAAAATAAAAATCTGTGATATGCTGTCGTGAGTATTGAGAGCTGTCCTGGTTTTTCAGCTTCACCTTTCATTTCCTCAAAGGGTTTGGTCAGGATGTGGGAATTTGTGATTCAAATCATACAGCTCAAGAGTCTCACCTGAGAGGTACAATCTACCTTTCCTAGGCCATTTTTAGATGAGTGCCCCACGTTCGCACCTAAAAAAACCCGCGCCTGTGAAAAAGAGCGCGAGCAGGGTTTAGATGTGCAGGAATGCACCTTATAGGCGCCAATTAAAGAACTCAATCGATTTTAAAAATGTGCGAGCACTATAAGGCACATCCCTGCACATCTAAACCCCGCCCGTGTTCTTTTTCACAAGTGTGTGATTCTTAGGCGCAAGTGCGCAGCGCTCATCTAAAAATGGCCCTCGTGATGGGAGCCTTTTCGACCTGCTACCAACATTGCTGCAGTATAAAGGATTGTTCTGGATTGGCCTCAGAAATTCAATTACAAGGCAGTCACTTTGGTTGGCCTCCAATGAAGTGGTTAAAACTTTGAGCTGGGACTAAGTAGCTCAGGACAGATTTTTCTTTCTTTGAAATGAAAGAATTGTCTTTAAAAGATATTGCAATTAATAAATGAGGATTCAGATTTGTTAAAATGTCTTTTAATTAGGTTTTTTTTTTTTTTTTAGGGAACAAGGAGTGTCTTTAGACCTAACATCAATGGGTGACTGAATGTGTGTTTTGACCTTGATATGAACATCAGTTTGGCCCTGTGTTCACCAAGTGGTGTTGCTTAGACACACAGCCCACCTTGAGGCAAATAAGTGTTTGCTCACCACCCGATCTTAGCATGCAAGTGCTGCCGCCTTGTTCCCTGTGTTGTACCTGCTAACATGCCACACGATATTATTAGATATAATGTTGGCCACATGTTCAGCCGGAACATGCAAATTGTCCTTGTGACGCAATGGTGTTCACATCGCATGTTCAGTGAGTGGCCAAATTGGTGTTGGGATTGTTACACACAATGGGGGTGCTTACACACAATGACCAAACGTGTGCTATGGGGTTTTGACACCCGATCTTTGTTAGGTCTAAAGATGCCGATAGACTAACAGGCAGTAGAGCAGTTGACAGTTCTAGTAAGCAATGTTCTCTGTGTCCTTTATTCCAATGTGTCATTCCCTATGTTCCTATTTTTTTAAAGTCCATTTTCTCCTAAAATCCAGTGCAATTTTCGATGTGTCAAATAAAAGCATCAGGTTAAATGAAACACACTCTCTTCAAAGAAACCAAAACCTTGAACTTCATGTAACTGTCTGAATCAAAGTAGTTTAGATGACACCATTTATTGGACCGATGAATTGGTGAGTGTTGGCTTCAAAGAACTCTTCCTTAGGCAGAGAGAAATTGGAGGAGTGGGTGGAAAACATTGCTTATTACTTGCCTTACATTTAGGTCCGCTACGTTTTCATTTTGGGTGTACTTGCCGCTGTTGTAAACAACAGATGCAACACAAAAAAGATTCCAACTAAAGCAACCTCCAAAGAATACATAAATTGAAAGGACAGTTTATCCATGAAAGAGGTGTATTCTTTTACAAGGAAGTAAAAGTTCTTTAAAGATGAACATAGACCAACTGTAGATGCCAGAAAACAAAAGATCAAGGGGTGCCCCATGTGAGTGCTTCACACAATAGTACATGTTTAAATTGATAGGTATTCTCAAATCATTATTTTACAGTAGTGACATTTTTAAAAGGACTTATAAACACAATCGCCACAAGACAATATTTCTCCTCTTAGGCTGCAATCCAAAATTTGTTGAGTTCAATCAAAAGAAACTTCCATTGACTCCACTGAGCCTGTAATTATTTATTTATTTATTTATTTATTTTTACATTTTATATGCCGCCCCCTCCTGCCTCAGGCATCTTGGGGCGGCTCACAATATATTAAAACGTTTCAAAACATTAAAATAAACCATAATAATTGCAATTAAAACAATGTCACCCCCACCCTACCCTAACCCAACCCTCCCATCCCATCTCCCTCAGGAAAGGCCCAGTGGAACAGCCACGTCTTACATTGTCTGTGGAAAGAGGGGAGGTCGGCAGTCAAGCAGATCTCCTACGGTAGAGAGTTCCACAGCCATGGCATGGCCACAGGAGAATGCCCTCCTCATAGTAGACACCTGGGAACCCCGGGGAACCCCGAGGAGGGCGCCCCCAGCTGACCGCAGGGGCTGCTCCAGGACCTGGAGGGTGAGGCGGTCCCACAGATAGGCGGGGTCCAAGTCATTTGGGGATTTAAAGGTCAGCACCAACACCTTGAATTGGGCCCGAAAACCTACCAGCAGCCAGTGCAGAAAGCAAAGCACCGGTGTTATATGCTCGCGTCGAAATACCAATAATACCAGAAAATACTGAAAATTACCAAAATAGAGGAAATAGTGGGAAATCACAAAAAATGTCCAGAATGCCGGTAGATTTCCTCCTCAAGTGAATGAAGGTGAAAGAGCTGTTTCCAGCAGAAACAACAGCACTTGCAGAGATTTTCCATTTCAGGTCTAATGTAGAGCCTTATTCTTCCTGAGACTGGATGACAGCTGAGAGGTCTCCCTTTACCTTGCTCCTAACCCCCTCTCAAGTTCGCAGACCTGTATTCTCCCTGCCCTTGCCCTTCCCTCAGCTTTCCCTGGGCTCTGACCCTTACGCTTTACCCACACCTGAAAAAATGGTATAAGTACTTGTCTTTGTCCCCTCTGCAAGAGTCTTGGATAATCATTTTAGTCTCTGTACTCAGTGCTGAATATTTGAAACTTGGCATAAATTGTATAGCTGCTAGCTGTATTGATGATAATGGTGGTCTAAGCCTTTTGAGAATTTGAATCCAAATGCTTTGGGTAATGCATTAGACACTGGCCACATGACTACATAGGCCAAAGGTGGGCAAAGTTCCCAAACCCAAGAACTGTATACCAAAATCATCATAAACCAAGAGCCACAAGACACGTGTTTGTGCTCCTTTGAAGTACCTCCCATTGAATTTCCGGTACCCAAATAGACCAACCAACATTGAATATCAATCGGTATCCAATTGCAACCCAAATTCAGTACCTAACATCGATTTTCTGGTACTGATTTTCTTTTTTTTATTTAACTTTTTCATCAATATACTTACTTCCAACACCTATTTATTGGTTTTCCATCTTGGAAAACTGGCTTCCAGTCCCAGAAAGTTAACTTCCAGTCCTGGAAAACTACTTCTGGTCCAAATTTTTAAACTCCTCCCCCTGCTTATGGACTTCTGACTAATTTGATCCTGTAAAATCAACTTTCTTTTCTGGAAAGTCAGCTTCGGGTCCCTTAAAATCAACTTCCATTCATTTTTTTTTTTTTTCCATTTTTTAAACTTTTATGCTGTTTTTTGGTTTTTCCAACCCAGTATACCAATTGGTATACTGATATACCAACTGAGACTTAATACATTGAAAAATCAGTAACAGAAGTAACCGATTTTTTTGAGTATCCAGGTACCCAGTCCGTATCTTAGCAACCTATTGGGTACCCAATGTCGTACCCAAAAACGTGGGTATTGCATTCGGTTATTAACTTAAGTACCCATTTCTGCTCTAGTCCTGTCCCATCAGAACATTGGTCATGATTCAGATAGCAACCTGACCACCAGCATCCATGCTTTCATTACCTCAGGATTCGACTATTGTAACACACTCTACGTGGGGCTACCCATGGTGACAGTCTGGAGACCGCAGCAAGTGCAGAATGTGACAGCCCATCTCCATATAGGAGTGGGCTGATGTGCGCACATTACACCAGTCCTCTGAGCTGGCTGCCTATAGTCTTCCGGGCCCAATTCAAGGTGTTGGCGTTGACCTATAAAGCCTTATAAAGCCTTGGCCTGACTTACCTAGGATCGCCTCACTCCATGCTCTAGAGTGACCCCTGCGGTCAGCTACAAGCACCCTCCTTGAATTCCCCCCCTGTGATCTGGGGGGTCACTATGGAGAGGGCGTTCTTGGTGGTCGCACCTCAGCTTTGGAATTTCTTCCTGGTGGAGGCCTGAATTACGCTGAACCGCCTTTCCTTCCAGTCTGTGACTAAGACCTGGCTGTTCCACCAGCTGTTTGGTGGGGGAGATGGGGTTTGGAGGCAGGGTTGTGGATTAGGGAGGGGGTGGGAGATCTACTTTTTTGTTTTCTCTTTTATTGTGTAGTTTTAGCTTGTTGTTTTATTGTTTTTATATGTAAGCTGCCCCAAGCTGCCTGGAGCAGGAGGGGTGGGGTAACAAAATTTGTTTAAATAAACAAATAAACAAACAAATAAATAAATAAATAAATAAATAAATAAATGATGTGGGTGGGAAGGAAGAAGCTAGGTCAAAGGATAAATGAGGGGAATTGTGGATCCTTTAGGCTACGGTTGCAACACCTCCAGGGAGTCTCAGGGATCTGACACATCATCTCTGGGCTCTATTTTCCCCATGTAGTCAGGGATGTTGCTGCAATTTTTTCAGGGGGTTAGACCACATTGGAAAGGTGCTGGGCAGTGGGTCTCCTTTATGTCTCCAACCCCTGCAAAGTGTTGTAATCTCTGAAGGAGGAACAGCCACACCAGGAAGGGGCAGGAGAATCCCTTTTCCCTACCTTTTTGTTACATGACTGAACTCTTCAAAAGACAATAACCCTACTCTTGGCACTGATAGGAGTTATCCCCCAATACTTTCAGTGAATTTTTGCTTTTGTTCTGTGATTTTTCTGCTGGCTTTCATTTGATGGTAAATAAAACATACCATAAGGAACATACCATAAACCTTTGAGAGACTAAATCCTAGAGTAGTATTTCCCCAACTGCTGAAGCAATCCACTATGGTGGTTTTTATTGAGCCTCCAAAGGTTGGTGGGAATGAAGCAACAAAAAAGGCTGCTGAATAAACCTTTGTTTTCTACCCAAGTAAGAGGAACTGGATAATCATTTCTAGAGTGAATTATGTAATACACTTGCCCAAGTCTATCTAATACTTTTCTTTACACAC
Organism: Sphenodon punctatus; assembly: GCA_003113815.1. Classification (NCBI taxonomy): domain Eukaryota; kingdom Metazoa; phylum Chordata; class Lepidosauria; order Sphenodontia; family Sphenodontidae; genus Sphenodon; species Sphenodon punctatus. The sequence goes on from QEPC01000632.1 coordinate 205,265, forward strand.
TAAAGCAGTTTAATGCCCTAGATGACCTGTCCTGCGTTGTTCTTTTCTTCTCACTGTATTTCAGATGACAACACACTCCATGGGCCAGTTTTCGTCCAGGAACCTAACAATGTCATTTTTGCACTGGATTCCAAGGAAAAGAAAGTCAAGTTGAACTGTGAAGCAAAGGGAAATCCTAAACCAACTATCAGGTAAGTTATCTGTTGAAATATGCTGCAGTCCACAAATAACATATTCTGAAACAACCCGTTGATGAAGGCTGAAATCCTGGTTCTATGGATGTTAGTGTCAAAATCCTAATAACTACAAGACAGGGTAAGGATTTGCATGTACAAATGACCTCTATGGTGGTTAATAAATAACACACTAGCTCTCTACGAGTGGGTGTTGTGTGAGTGTTCCACTCCTCCACAGGCTGTGAGTGCCGAACCTAATACACAATCAGGGTTGGAGAAGGTCGAGGCAAGAATATGCCCTAAGGTGCAGCAGGAGGCAGGAAAGCCAGGCACTTCCACTTTCCTCCTCTCCTCCCCAGATATTTGAGCAACTAAGGAAGCTCAGCTTCCTCTCTCTTGTGAGCTCAATGCAGTCATTTCAAGGCAGAGAGGGAGATGGTGGGTTGGTGGTGGTGGGGAATACTGCAGAGAGAGAGAAATATCCCAAGCACAAATTCAATTTGAGCTGATTTGTGGATCAGTTCACACCAAAATCCTGCTGTTCAGACACCCACTTCCTATCACAGCAATATTAACTACAACCCATTTCTCACTCCTCTACAAACGCACACCAACTTCTCAATTGGGGCTAAAACAATCCTCTAATTTCTCAATGAGAATTAGCATTCTCTTGGCTCATTCTGCAGCTTTAGCAGGAGGGGTATAAATCTATAAATAAATAAAAATAAATAAATTCTTGAAAATGAGAATAAGTTGAGGACTGGTGGATTATCATCCAGAAAAGTGAAAATATCATAAACAGCCTTCCCCTGCACTTGTAGATCTGGGAATGTCCATTTGTTTACAAACAAACCCTGGCTGACTCACCTGGCTGACTCTCTGAGTCCAGGACTGATCTAGTTGCTATGTCTTCCCCCTTCAGGGGTAGGGGGTAACAGAGGAGGCGACTTCATATCAAATCCCTTTGGCTTCCCATTGTTTTCTGGTTGGAGCAGTAAAAAAAAAAGGCAAGCTCCTTTGGGCAGCACAGTTGTCTCAACAGGAGCCAAGAGTTTACTTTTAAAAGTTATCCAAGGCAGGCGGAAAGAATTTTATTTTGGGTTCCTGCTGGGTGATCATTCTACGGATGTTACATCTAGGGTTATAGAATTCCTGTGGAGAGTATTTGTTATTAAGCAGGCTGCAGAAAATGAATAGATGATCTCAACCTACTATATTCTGTTGTGGTAAGGTCTGTTGGACAGATTTCCAGTTTTGGATGGTATTATATAGTCCAGGGGTTAAGAGCCTCCCGAGCTCAAGCTCCATAGAAGAGCTAGGGTTAGCTCAGTATCATACTTTAATTAAGGAACTATACAGAACCCCTATGAAGATTATGAGCTATCAAGTAAAATTGAATTAGGGTCATGTGGATGAATAGAGCTATGATGGCCTATTAGATTTAGCTAGGGTATGACTGGGTGGATTTCCGATTCGTAACTGGATTAGTCTGCAGGGGTTCAGAGTTTTCCGATTTCCAGCTCTGTAGAAGTGCTACGATCCATGCTCATTATGTCCCACGTTGGGAAAATTATATGTTGATTGTGGCTTTATGAGTCTATTTTACTATATTTTATAAGTACTAGGGGGATATTTATATATCTTGTACTTTGTTAAGGAATTGGGGATTAAGTGAGTTTGGAAGTTATATTATATACAGATTTTGATTTAAAATTTATAGTAGCCCTTTCTGGGGATAGTATGTAGTAGCTTATTGATAAATTTTATTTTTTTAATTTTGACGTATTATACATGATTTTTTATTGGTATTGTTTTATTGTTGGTTTCTTTTGTTGTGACTTTGTCGAAACAATAAACTTTTCCATATATATATTAAAAGTTATAATTTAGCTGTAAATATCAAATCCAATGAAGAAGTACATGCACCAAACAAATGCAGAGAATAGATTTGAATTACATTATCCATCAGACAGCACAGACATGCAGGTTGAACAGCAGCATCATGAACTACAGGAACCCTAGCACCATCAGAGTATGCTCAATGAGGAAACCAAAGCCACAAAAGCCTGTGGATAGGGAGAGGAAACCAAGGGAGAGGAAGTCAGCACAGGACTACAAGTCCCAGCAGCCCCTTGTTATGGCACATGCCCAGAACATTAGAAGAAATGGGGAGGAAGACGAGTGAAAATGCAGGAGGACCATGTCTGTTCTTCCGAGATGGACCCATAGTGGTGATTCTCAGGGGTTTGCACACAGGAAGGGGGGAAAGACCATGGCTGAGATGGGTTACTATGGCAGAGGAGAATAAGATGCAGTAGTCCTGGACTCAGAACAATCATGTAAGTCATTCAGCTACTCAGTCTGGGGACAGAAGCTCTTAAAAAAAATTCTCATCAAGAAGTCTCACACAGAACGTGAGAACTCCACAAGTTGAGAGGAAATGACATGCAGGAAGTGTGTGGATGGGGGAGGGTTGAATCATGTTTTGCCTAATGGGGAAAGCTTCTAGGCGAGTGTTCCAACTCCTGATTATGCAAATTATCACCAAACCCCAGTTACTATGTGTGTGTGCACATGGTAATCGGGGCAAAAGTGGGGGTTGGAAATCAGATTTTAAAACACACGGACTCGGCTTTTATGTTATGTGTGAGTTCACCCACAGAGTCCTATAAAACTGCTAATCCCACATTTCCCCAGAGGCGATGGTCTAATTAATCACTACCTGGTTTTGTAAGAGCTCCACACCCCCTTCCTGTGTACTCTGGTAGACTTTTAACAATTAGTTCTACTGAACTGGATACTAGAATATCACCCCTGGGGTTACCCCCATCTTAAAGTTGCCAGGGAAGTGACAGGGAGAGGCAGGCACTCTTCTGTCTTCCCCCAGGGAACCCAGGCCGAGACCAACCTGCTCTGTTCCTAGAACCACTGGTGGCCAAGTTCCAAGAACTGCACCTTTGAAGGGCTTGACTCCTTTCACTCCCCCCAGTTGCCTCTCTCACTCCCACCCCAGTTGCAGTGGGTGCAGCTCCCTTCAAATAGATGCTTGACTCCATCCCCCTACTTAATCACTGCACTGGGCACTGGCTCAAGCACCACAGGCTCTTGCACAGTTTTCTGCAATCTACTCTAATGCATGAGGATCAGGGCCCAGCCCAGAGGTGCACCCCTTAAATTCCAGAGAGAATGGGGTCTGGAAGAGGGGGGCATGGGCTGGGAGAAGCTGGAGACCCATTTAGGCTAACATTTTTTTCATTTTATTTTTAAGTTCCTTTTAAAAACAATAAAAACAAAAATTCAGTCCACCACCCAACACTGGATAATAGAGAGAAACTGCAGAGAAGTTGCATCTGGAGAATCCACAAATGAGTGTGAGAATTTGCTTGACTGTCAGAGGGAGGATCGATTGCTTAGTCAAGCTTAATTGGGGAGCAGGAGATGGGGACAGGGCTATGATGGACCTTCAAAATGAAGACTGGAAAGCCAAAATTTCAAGTCACACTTAGGTTAGAAAGTAGTGGTTTTCAGCCAAACATGAAAGTTATCCAAGAGCCCATTTTCAATTTGCACAAATAAAATATGCAAATGTATGTAAATTATGCTCAGATTCCCCCCTCCCCACTTTTATGTCATTGTCTATCAGATGGGCTGAGAGGTATCCACTAATGTTTAGCACCAGCACAAATCCTCTTTGTTACTTGTACTGGCATTAAAACTTAGGGCACTTTCTGACAAGCTAAGCCGGAAGGAAACACACATCTTTTGGCACCACGGGATTCCCTGAGAGGTAAATGACGTGCAGCTTCCATCTGGTGGGAAGGGTGAGTCTTTCTCGGAAAACAAACACATCCAGCAGAGTAAGTTTTCACCACTCTGCCTGACATGTATGTTTGTCAGCAAAGATCCCCCCTTCCCACAAGATGGAAGCTGTGTGTCATTTGACTCCCGGACTTCCCTGCAGAGCCAAAGCCTGCACATTTCCTTGTCTGGAAAGCACCTGTAGTCCTGGTACGAAATTAGAGCCCTGCTTTGGACATGAAATTTGGGTCTGAGTTCAAAGGTGTAGAACCTGGCTCAGGTCCAATGCAGCCAGAAATTCCCCAATCCTTCTGGGTACCCTGATGTCATTGTGACCTGTAAGTGGCAAGGTTATGGCAGAAAAGATGCGAGATCAAGATGCTCCCCTCTACCCCTTTACAACATGGTAAACGTGCCCCTTATGGAACAATATGACATCATGGCGCTCTGTGGGAGGTGAGGTCTCATGTAGTTGGGGAGTCAAGCCCATGACAGTGCATCCAACGGACCCTAGCCCAACAGGAGCAAAGGGTTTGAGGATCATACTTGCCTCAGAATTCACTTTCCTCAGAATTTTATTTGCAGCACCCAACTTTAGAAACCGTTTGTTGCCTTAAAGACAATATATGGTGGCATTATATTTATTTATTTATTTATTTATTTATTTAAACAGTTTTCTATCCCACCCCTCCTACTCCAGGCAGCCCGGGATGGCTCACATCATAAAAACATATAAAAACACATAAAATCCATAACACAATAAAAGAGAAGGAAAATAGAACCAACCCCACCCCCCCAACCCTAACCCCCACCCTACACCCCATCTCCCTCACCAAAAGCCAGGCAGAACAGCCAGGTCTTACACATACTGTGGAAGGAAAGGAGATTGGAGGCCAACCAGGCCTCAGCTGGGAGAGAGTTCCACAGGCTAGGGGCTGCCACTGAGAATGCTTTCTCCAGAGTGGCCCCCCAGGCCACATGGGGGACCTCAAGAAGGGCACTCCCAGCAGACCACAGAGGTCGCTCAAGGGCACAGAGAGTGAGGCGATCCTGCAGGCAAGTTGGGCCAAGGCCATATAGGGCTTTATAGGTCAAAACCAACACCTTGAATCGGACCTGGAAGACTATCAGCAGCCAGTGCAGAGCCTGGAGCACCAGTGTAATGTGCTCACGGTGGCCCGCCTTCACAAGGAGATGGGCCACCGCATTATGGAGTAGCTGTAGTCTCTGAACCATCACCACCGATAGCCCCACATAGAGTGTGTTGCAATAGTCCAGTGTTGAGGTAATGAATGCATGGATGATAATAGCTAGATCACTATCTGAAACATACAGCTGAAGCCATCGCACCAGATATAATTGGTGGAATGCATTTCTCACCATAGCCCTCACCTGAAGATCCAGGCGGAGCTGCGGATCAAGGAGCACACCCAGACTGCAAATCTGGAAAGCCAAGGGAAGGCGAATCCCAATGACGGGAACTGCCACATCCCAGTGGCGGCTGGTGGCTTTTGATACTCGTGGGGCAGTGGGTGGGTTGAACCTACTGCCAGCGGTGAGCCTAGGGGTGGAGCCAGGGGCAGCGGTAGGCCAGTGGCATGGCTTAACTCAGCAACAAGGAGTTCCCAGGGTTAACATTGGATGGACATTACATTAGTTAACACTGGGAACTCCTTGCTGCTGTGTAAAGTACTCCCACTGGGGGATAGAGAGCCCTCTTACTGGGGTCCCATCCACTTTCTGTTTCCCACTGGGTCCAAATTAACCATAGCAGTTTACAAAAATAGATTACACTGACATTGCCTACCTTTATCCTGAACCCTCAAATCCTCGATTTTCATGGCATTCTTTTCATTCTCTTCTCAGAAGAGAATTCATTCTCAGAAAAGAATGAAAGGGAAGAGAAGGACAACAGAGAAAAAGTAGGAGGGAAAGGATTTGGTTTTGGTGCACAAAAAGAGTAAGAGGAAGAGATGGGTTCAGTGGGGGGAAGAGGTCTCCTTGTTGTCTGCAGCCTTCTCTTCTGCCATGCTCCTAGCTACTTTCTCCTCTGTTCACAAGTTTCAGGCCTGTATAGCAACCAAACACTCCCCATCCAAACCAGCATCCCTAGTAGCTACACCCTATCCCCAACAGCCAAAACACCTGTCCAAGCAAACAGACCTTTTAAAAAAAAAGTTTGGCCAGTTTCAGGGCTGCATTGCCACCAAACCAGGCCCATCAAGACTAGCATCCCCAGTACTTACACTGTATCCCTGGCAGCCAAATGCCTGTCCACGCACACAGGCCTTTTTGAAAAGTTTGGTCAGTTACAGGCCTCTGTTGCCACCAAACCAGCCCCATCAAAATTTAAACAATGCATTTCTGTTTCTCAACAAAAACCCCAGGCAAGATGCTCAAAATCACAGTCACAAGCAGAGAGGCCAGAAACTACTTTCCATCATGGAGCATCAGTGAAACAGTGAAGGGACCATTTTAAAAAAAGAGCAGCCTTGACCAGTAGACCCACAGATTTACAAAATGACCTCTCTACTCATGCTTGGGAGGGGAGAAGAAAAGCAGCAATGCATCATGCAAACACAGAGCAAGCAAAGAAAACCATATTAAGGCAACAATGTTATGTGCAGTTCTTAGCACACCATAAAAGCAGCAGTGGGGAGTTCCACTTGTCCCTCCAAACACGCTACACAGCTCTGTTGCAATGTAAGAGGTAGTTTCTGCTGCAACTAAATACGGAACATTCATGCAAGGACTAGCCATTAGTGAAATGCCTGCCACAACATCCCACCAAACTGCAAAAGGTGGGGCCTTTTTAAAATGCAAGGAACATTGCAGCAAAGATTAGAAACCCTTCCATCCAATCCCCTAGGTCCCCCACCTGTAAAACAGAAAGCAGACAGTTTACATCAAAAACAGCCAAGAAAGAGACCAATTTTTAGCCATGGCCAGTGGGGGCACCAGAAAATGACCACAACCTTTACACATGCTTGCGGGGTTTGGGAGAGGAATGGGGGAAACTAGCAGTGCACATGCAAACATGAACACAGAACAAGTAAAAGCAAAACAGATCTTAAACCAACTGAACCATATTATGTGAAGTCTTAGTACACCACAAAAGCAGCAGTGAGGAATTCCACTTGTCCCACAAAACATGTTTCACTGTTACAGCTCTGTTGAAGCCCCATTTTATCCCCCCAAGCAGCACCCCAGGCCCCTTTTTCACCAGCAAAATAACTAAAAATAACTAATTCACCAATGGGGATGTGCCTGATGCAGGTCCAGCAGTAGCATGAGGTAACTAAGCCACAAACAAGCCAGGGCATCCAGCACTCTCTCTCTACCAAAATGGTGCAGATCACCAGCACGCCAAAAGAGGAGAGCTCTCTTTTAACCCCACCCTGGGGGGTAGGGTACAGGTAGGCAGTCTGAGCCCTCAACAATAACAGCTGTGCACAGGCACACACTGCATGGGCGTTTGAGTCTCCAGTCCAGACAGAGTCTTTCACAGCAGCCCATAGGGCTCTGTGGAACACTGCCCCCACTGGTGGGAAAAGCAAAGTGCTTTTCCCCATTCAGGCAGCATGGGCTCTAAGCCCAGCTGCCCAAATTGCTTTTGTAAAGTTTTGTCCCTTAAGGGACTCCTTAGATCAGGCTCAGCAGGAGGCACTCGCCCCCACCCCCTCAGCTCCTGCCTGCACATGTGTCCAGGGAGGCACAACAACAACACTGAGCACTCAGTTGATTGCTGTACTGGAGGATTCAGAGCTAGGGATGCACGAACGCGGTTCGGATGTTCGGAGTTCGGACCGAACTCGGTCTGTTCGGGCGACTGAACTGAACGTTCGAACCGAACTCAAAAATGACCAAACAGTTTGGTTGCATTTAGGTGAGTTCGGATAAGTTCAGGTGGGGAAAACGTAAATGGAAGGTTCATTCAAGTGGGAAAAACGTGACTGGAAGGCCCAGGGAGTGGGAGGCAGCTGAGGAGAAGACTTCCTGGCACATGGGGTGGAGAGGCTTGGAGTAGCAGTCAGCCTGCCCAATCACCTTTTCTCCTCAGACCACTGGCTTCGCAGTCTGCGATTGGACATGGGGAAGGGGGGGCTAGGCTGCACAGAGTCAATGGGGCTTGTGATAAGGCGGGCACAGCAAGTAACAAAAGTCATTGCCCTCCCGCGTTCCAACACCTTCTCAGCTAGCCACTGTTCCTGACAGCAGGCATTTTCAAAAGTCTCCCTCTCCTAGCAGTTTGTGTACCTCCCAATCCATTGCCATCCTCCTCCTAGTTCACCCATCCCACACATTTACCTCCCTAGTATCATTTATAGATAGATTTAGGTGTTATTTTTATTTTTTACCCATCCCTGTGTTCTTTCTCCCTACCCTGCATTGAATCCTCCCCCTCCTCCCACTATATATTCCATTCCTGATTCCCTTCCCCTGTTTTTGGATTTATTTAAAGTAGCATTAGATTGATTTAGGTGAGCTGTCTGTATTCCCCCTCCCCCCATCCCTGTGTATAGACAGACAGACAGACAGATAGTTGTAGGAATTAGCTTAGTTATAGAGATAGTGTGTAGTGATTCAGTTTTATAGTGTGTTTGTAGGACTAGGCCTTTTTAGTTATTAGATATTTCATTTAGTTCCATAGTGTTTAGAATAGTTAATAGCAGTTAGATTTAATGTAGATAAATAGATATAATATTAGATACAAAAATTGAATATATATCTTTGTGTGCATTCTTTGGGTTGGAAGACATCGAGAAGGGAAGTAGGAGAGGCCAGTCTGCTGCCCGTAATGTGGGCAATGGTGCTCTTGGCAGAGGTGGTAGGGGCCTTGCCAGTGGAGTGGCAGCATGCAGCAGCAGCAGCCAGAGCCCATCACCACACCCCAAATGCCACAGGCCTGGTTTTTGGAGACATGATGTTCTTCTAGGGCCACCAATGTCCCTCATTATTGACATGATCCCCAGCAGTTGTCCTGGGGGGATGTCTGCAAGTTGTGACCCTGCTGGCACATCTTGGGGCTAATAAGTTACATGTGCTGCTGCTGTCAGGTGGGGATCTGACAAGCTGTATATACAAACATAAAATGACATTATGCCACCTGCCAGAAGCAGCACAGAGGGGTAAAAGATTGGACAGGTCAAACTCAGCTGGTAACAGATATAACTTTTATAATAACTTTTTTAAAAACAAACATTAACAATATAACAAGTCATAAAAATAACAAACTTAAGTGTCTATGGGTCAAACGATTCCGATACCAAAAGTAAAATCTTCGAAATCGGTATTGATATCGGTACCAATATCGATATCAATTTTTCGAAGTTTGACAACCAAACTCCACTGAACCGAATGCCCGAACCCAAACTCAGTTTTCAATCTGAACGCCCGAGCATCCGAACCGCGTTCTGTTTGCACATCCCTATTCAGAGCAAGTCTAGAAAGGGCTGCTTCTCCCCCCCCCCCCCCCCTACTTTTGGGACTCAGGTGAGGGTTTTTTTCCCCTTTTTTTTCTTTCTTTCTTGTTAAAAGCAAGAAGAATGTGTGGAGGGGGATCAGGCCAGGAAGAGAAATGCCCCATGTGCCCTGCAATGCACACCACCCCTGCCACATCCACTGCCTTACCTACTACTATCACCTCTGTCTTGTCCGGATTCAACTTCAATCGGCTCACCCTCATCTAGCCCCCCACAGCCGCAAGACGTTGGGTAAGCACCGAGACTGCCAGGCCTGAGCTGGGTGAAAAAAAGAGGTATAGCTGGGTGTCATCAGCATATTGATGACAATGCACCCCATACCATCTCACGACCTCACCAATTGGCTGCATATACACGTTGAACAAGAGAGGGTACAGAATGGAGCCTTGCAGGACTCCACATGTGAGATGTCAAGGGGATGAAAAACAGTCCCCGAGCACCACATGCTGAGTTCTTCTGGCCAGGAAGGAGCAGAGCCATTCAAGCATGATCCCGCCCACCCTGGCTCGGTTCCGCAGGTGAGTCACCAACATCTCATGGTCAACGGTATCAAAAGCCGCAGAATGAGCAGGGTCGAATGGCCCTGATCCAATTCATGGCAAAGGTCATTGACCAAGGCCACAAGCGCAGTCTCCGTGCCATAGCCCGAACAAAAGCGGACTGCATTGGGTCCAGATAACCGGTGCTGTCCAGATGCCCCTGCAACTGCTGAGGCTCTACCTGTTCAATAACCTTCCCTAAAAAGGGGAGGTTCAAAACCAGCCAGTAGTTGGTGAGGGAATCAATGTCAAGTGATTTTTTTTGAGCACAGGCCGCACCACCACCTCTTTAAGGCAGCTCAGCATTCTGCCCTCCTGAAGGCATTGATCACCCCCATCAGCAGCAGCCCCACTGTCTCCCAGCTGGCCTTAACCAGCCAGGACGGGCATGGATGAAGTTCACAAAAAGTGGCCCGAACAGTCCCAACAACATCCTCTGTCTTGGCAGGCAACACTGACTGGAACTGATCTCATGAAACCAGACCCGGTGAAGTGAAGTTGACGTTGTGGTGAATCAAGATGATTTTCTCTGCAAAATAGTCAACAAATATGTCACAGCAGGCACTAGACGACTCCAATTCCAGGCGGAAAGAGGACCGACCAGACCCCTCACCACCCAGAAAAACTCCACTGGATGAGATTTAGTGGAGGCTATACAGGCAGAAAAGGCCTCCTTTTTTGCTGTCCTTACAGCAACGGCATAGTCATGTTCACTAATTCGGTCACATTACTATATTTTTACATTACCAGTACATTGAGCCTGGCATTTCCCCATTCCTTTGCCATTTGGTTTTCCAATTTTAATGTTGTTTGGAAGCTCATGAAATTCATAAGTCTCCAACACAGTTGCTGTCTTGTGACAGTAGTTCACATTTCCTGCGGTAGGCTATGTTGATTGACTCCTGCAAACATATTCAAAAAAATTTCCCCTGGGTTCCAATTGAGAGAACTCATCTGAGGATTCAGTTCCTTTATACACTCCAGCATGGGCTACTAGAGATGACAGTGATTGTAACTGGGGAGATGCATTGTTGATAAACCCAGCATTTCAGTTTGTTAAAACATCTACTGCAAGGGACTTCTCTTATATTGGAAAAGAGCGAAGCAGCTAAGGTGGAAAGGAAGAAGAAAAAGATCCCTAAATTGCTGTGGAAGCAGCTGATGTAAAGATTCTCTTTCTAGGGCTTTTCTCTTGCAAAATGATTAATTCCAAAGAGCAACAACATCAATAACAGCCACAACAGCGATGCAGACATTCATCATATTTGTGATGGAAATGTGCATTACGGTTATTGCTCTTCAAGGAAACTGTGAGAATGTTTCAATCTTACGCAGGGAACTGTGCATTGTCATGCTGGGTTAAAAATGAAAGAAATCAAATGGTGTGTTTTTCCTGTATTTATAAAATCTCCCCCCCCCTTTTCTTTTTAAACACCCCTATACAGAAATACGCATTAATGTGAGCAAAATTCAACTGGCATTTCTGTTCTATAGGTGGAAGTTAAATGGAACTGAAGTTGACACTGGTATGGATTACCGCTACAGTGTGGTTGAAGGCAGCTTGCTGATCAATAACCCCAATAAAACCGAAGATGCTGGAACATACCAGTGCATAGCAACAAACTCATTTGGAACAATTGTTAGCAGAGAAGCAAAACTCCAATTTGCTTGTAAGTAGCAATTATATTGCATGGTAAATACTGCGTTTTTAGTAACACACTGCTGTAAAACAACTGTAAGACTGATGGTTCCTTCAAAAGAAAAGAAAAACAATCCTCTTCTAATTTGTCATATGTTATTCTTTTCTAAGATGCTAATTATGTAGGAAATATCTTGATTTGTTGGGATGAGTTCTGAAAACTGGGTCTGTGTTCTGTGACTACATAATGAGTGTATGGAACTTCAATGGGTGTGACTTGTTTATCTAAAGACTGAGAGAAGGAGAGAGGAAATATATGGCAACAGGGCACATTTCTGTCAGGAAAATAACGTCGCAAGGGAGGCAAGGAAATCCTCAAATAGGACTCTTTCAATAGAAAACAAAGATTTTACAACTTCAGAAGCAGCCAAAGGGACGTTCTCTTTAGAACACGTACAACCTGAATAGCATCTTCCTCCACCCCTGTGATGTGAAATCAAGTGGGGAGATCCAAGCCTGACAAACGTTTAAGTGAATTTGCTCTACATGCATCAGTGTAATACTGATCTATCCATGTCAGTGCATGTGGGCATGTACACAATTGGTCACTCAGTAAATAATGTTGTGTATATATTGTAATATAATATGTTCAAAATGTCTTGGCATGTGCTGTTTGTGTAGCACATGAAGAACAATGCTTCTGTGGGCATGAATTTGAATTGGTATTGATAACCACTACAGAATCTCTCAAACTTGCACACACCCCTCCCCCCAGACACACACTCTTTCTAGGCATTTATTAACACAACATTCCCCTAGTTGGGCAAGAAATATGAAATGCAGCCCAGGGTGTGGAGGCGGGGCGGGGAGTCTTATGTGAAATGGACTTCTGCAAGATCAGCATGGGTTTACTTGCCACACAAATCTTATTCATGTCACACTCCCCCCTCCCCTCCCCCTTCCCCTCCCCCCGGCCAGGGGAAGACAAGCGAGGGCTTTATTCCAGGCTGCTGCTTCTTGCTAGGGGAATGCTCTGTGAATTAACCCATAGGTAGGGGTGTATCTAGGTTGGAATGGGTCCTGGTGCAAGAAATTGACTTCACACACACACACACACACACACCCCAGTCACCATACTCTGCTGTGTCCCACCCACTTCTCCTCCCCCCCCAGCGCCTCTCCCTCTGTCCGCTGGCTGGACCTGAGAGCTGAAGTCTGCAGCTGCTCTGCCTATCTCATGCCACCACAGTTGCTTGCTCCATCCTGAACCGCCGGCTAGGGGTGTGCATGTTGTTTTCATTATTAGAATAACGATAATGAAAATTGTCGTTTTTGTTTTTGTTATTGCAATAACAAAAACGACAACCGAGAATAACGACAATAACAAAACTTGACAACCGAGAATACCAAAAACGACAACCGAGAATACCGATATTGGTAACTATATCGATAACTATAACTATATCAATACCAAAAATGATAACAAGAAACAAAAATGACAATGTCGTTATTATTGTTGTTAGTGCTGTGGCAGTTGGATTTTGGAGGGAAAATGTGGAGAGGGAAAGAGGGAGTAGACATCTCGGCGTCTTAACAGGATTGAACTCTTGAACTGTGCCTGTGTTGGGAGGGGCGAGCAACTCAGCAGTATCTGATGGATGTATCGCTGGCCAATGAGCAGGGCAAGCAGGCCCCAGCAGTCTCGTGGTACTCTATGATCGCTCAGTGTCTGCTTTCTCCCATAACCAATCAAGGGGGGCTCTGGGGGAGGGCACTGAAACCCTTTATGATGGGAGGGCCAGGTTTTTTATCTCCGTTCTATGAGAGCTCTGCTTGTCAGGTTGCATTTACAGAACTGTGGTGCTTACACATACAAAATCCTCCCTAGCCCTCATTGTATTATTTATTTATTTATTTGGTATTACCACAAGTACCTTTCCTTCCTCATATCCTACATTTTACCTTCTCCCTTTCTGCCCTTCTGCCCCTGTACATTATATATAGATAGGTAGTATAGATTAGATATAGATATAGTTAGACATATAGATAGACATATAGATTAACATAGTTATATAGATAACTGATTAGATAAATTTTCCTTTTCCCTTCCCCTGTCTTCCTTAGATTTAGATAAATATTAGTTGTGCATGGGAATCAATAATGATACCGATACCAAAAATAATGTTTTAATTTGAAACGGTACCAATATCAATAACAATATCAATATTGATAACAATATCAAAAACAATATCAAAAATGATATAAAAATGATACCAGAAATTATAACGATAATGACAATGAAAACGACATTGTCGTTAACGATAATGAAAAGACATTTTTGAATAACGAAAACAAAAAACAAAAATGACATGGGGGCCTGATGCACACCTCTACCGCCCGCTGGGTGGGTCCTGCACATGCTGCAGGCAGTTCTGCTTTTGCTCAGCTCAGTTTCTGCCAAGCCATGCCATAACAGGACAGGATTTTGCCCCCTGCCAGCTCGGGATCTGCAAAAAATGTCCCTCCTGTCCCTGTGAGATAGCTATGCCCCTGCCCATAGGCTTTTTGTACACAAGCAGGTGATATAAGATTTTTAAACCAGGAGGAGAATCCTGAATGATGTAACCACTCACTCCCACATCCATTCAGAGAAGCAGACTGTGAACGTGCATCCCAGGCATACTATCCGTGCTACATTTACCCCACTTGTCTGAACAATATCAAGGAGTTTTTAGAGTTAAGGTGTTACGGCCTCTTCTTCTCACCTGTCTTTGAAAATTCTGCCTTTGACTTCACTGAACGGAAGCACTAGGCCCTTCAAAAAATCTGCTGTTGACTTCCGTGAGGGTCATGATTCCAGGGAATGGATAACAGAAAGCAATGTCTCATTGACCTATACCATGCCATTAAGGTGACAAGATGCCACGTTGCTCTTGGTGGTGGCACTATGAGATTAGCCACCTGTTCCCACACACGGTGAGTGAAAACAGACATGATGCTAACCACCCTTTAACCACCCTTGGTGGTTATTTATGCATGTTGCAGGGCTGAATTGGTGCCCTATGCAGCCCTGAAACATGCATAAATTACCACCAAGGGTGGTTAAAGGGTGGTTGACTTCATGTCTGTTTTCACCCAATGAATGATACTCTACCTTTGTGAAAGTGAAGAACTGTTTGACTTCCAGTGGATTATATCAGTGGTGTCTTAAGACACTGTAAATCAGAGATGGACCTTTTCCCTTCTGTGGACCACTTTGAAATCAGTACGATTTCCGCAAGTCAAAAAGGAGTTTGTTTATCTACACCTCTACCACACCCATTCCCTCAAGGCCCAGAGCAGGTTACAAAATATTAAACCATCTATAATAACACAAATGATAAATCCAAATATTAAAATTATAATATCAAAAACTTTTGGTTTAACAGAGGAGTTAAGGCTGTTACAAATTACAATTTCCATGCTTTTTAAAGCAGCATTGAAGTTAAGTCTTAACTGCCTTAGCTTGCTTGCCATGTAAGCAGTAAAGACACTGGGGCTGATACCATGCCCTGCGTACGCCGCATGGTTGCAAACTGTGCTCCCCCCCATTACAGGAGTATTGTGCCACACACAAACTGTACGGATCCGCACGGTACTCCGCAGAACCAATGCGGTTTGTGTGTGGCACAATGCCCCCTTAATGGAGATGCACGAGCATGCACGTACTGCACGGGTCACACGGGGCATGGGATCGGACCCTTTGTTCAGTTGTGCATATTGTACTTGCTTAGGTTCCAAGCACCCATACTTTTCCTTGGTCTTTCAGCCCCAATCCACTTCCTCTGCAGGTTGGGGATAACACCAAAACTGGGAACAAGAAGTTTCTCTCCATGCCAATATTGTGAACTTGATTCTGTCTCTGCTGTATCTATAATTTCTCTTTCATTTATAGCTCCTCTTTCAAGCAAGACCTGTCTATCAAAACTTGTCCCTAAAGACAGATCACCCATGTACCAGTCTTCTTCCTTCATATACAACCCCCAGCAATTGGGCACCCCACCCCATAAACACGCTGCGCCCCAGCCCCAGTTGACTCAAGGGCCGCTTTCAGATCTCCCCCCATCCACCGCATATTCTGGCTGTGGGAGGGAATGCGCAGCCAGGATATGTGGAGGGATCAGCCGGTCTGAAAGCCCGCCCCTCCCCCGCACGGTTTTGCAGGCAGACATGCACAGGGATGCAGAGTAGGAAATCCACAGCCAGAATATGCATTTTGTGTGTGTGTGTGAGAAAGTGGCCTAAATGTGCTTTCCGACATGCTGAAACACAACCTTACAAGGCTACAAGGGAAAACACACTTTCAGATTTTACACCTTTTCCTGCATGTCTGAATGCACTGATCTGTGGGATTGCTGCTGTTATGCTGTTATGCTGTCAAGGCCAATTGACAGGACTGCGAAATCCAGCTCTGTTAATTGTCCTTGTAAATGTGCATCACAGTGGCAATTCTGGGGATTAATGCATTCGGTTATGTGGGAAAACATGCATGATTTGCAAGTGCATTTTCCCTCACAGCCTTGTAAGGTCGTGTTCCTGCACATCAGAAAGCACCCTAAGACCTATCCCCATATGTATAGCTTCACAGTATCTTGCTGCCTCTTGCCCATACCCATGCTCCTTCCCACTCCTCACTGCCTCCAGTCTTCTCTGCCATTACACATCCCACATTTGCTGTGATTTGTCATTTCAGGGCTCCATATTTCCTTAGGGTGCTCCTCCATGGAGGAAACAGTGCTCCCGTTAAACTTACAGCACCGTTTTGCACATACATTACATAATTTGGTTATTTCACTCTCTCCATAGAATAACTTAGGGACTTTCAAAGCTCAGAACTTTAAAATTCCATCATGAGTTTAAAACTCCAAATTCAGGAAATAAACAGAATGCACCCTTGAATTTTCTGAGCCCTCTACCCCTCCTGATAAATAAGCTTAGATGGGGAGAATCCCCAGGGCTTGGATAAATGGCATAGTGTTGCCTATTTTTAAGAAGGGTGACCCCAGGACCCCGGGAAATTACTGTCCAATCACCCTTCTAAGCATTGTGGTAAACTATATGAGAGGCTCCTGCTGTTCAGACTCCAGGACTGGCTGGAGAAGGAGAAGATCATTGTGCCTGAACAGGCAGGATTTCAGAAGAGCCGCTCTACAGTGGACCATGTTATGGTCCTGGCTCATTTAGTGAAGAGAGTAGTTGGGCAGGGTCGGAAAGCTTATCTATGTTTCATAGATTTCAGAATGGCGTTCGACTTGATTTGTCGGGTGCGATTATGGGACAAGCTGAGGGAACTGCAGATTGAACCGAGGCTTTTGGCATTGATTATTCGTCTACACGAGAACAATACGCTACAGGTGAAGTACAATAGGCAAGGGGCCTTGTCCCAATAGGTGAGCGTGGATAAGGGGGTGAGACAGGGATGCCTTTTGGCCCCGAGTCTGTTTAATGTTTTCCTGAATGATTTCCCTAAATATATATCAGAAGTAGACACATACACACCCCGAATTGGAACCCATAGGAGAGGGACTATTCTCTATGCCGATGACACAACCCTGATTTCGTGCTCCGCAGTGGGGCTTCGCCGGGCAATGCAGCGGATAGGAGACTATTGTCGACAGGAAGGACTGGAAATCAATTATGGGAAGACCAAGGTCCTAGTTATTGGACAAAGAAAAGGTAGGATCAGGCATGAATGGAGGATAGGGGAACATCAGATATTACAGGTGGACAAGTTCCAGTATCTGGGGGTGCATTTTTCGAGCTTGCTTAGATGGCGAGACCACTGGCAGGCGGTCACGATCCGGGCAGGACAGGCAGTGAATGCACTGCGTGGATTCTATTTTGGTAAGGGAGGCCGGTTGATTGTGCCGGCTGTCCGACTCTTCCAGGTAAAGGTAATAGCTCAGATGCTCTATGCCTTCCCAGTGTGGGGGCTGGACTTTGTAGAGCAAATAGAACCAATCCAGAATGGATTTCTGAGGGCCATTTTGGGGGTCCCACAAGGAACACCACAAGTCTTCTTAAGACTTGAGACAGGTTGCCTCCCACTGAGGGTTTCGGCAGTTCAATCCCTCGTCCGTTTCTGGCTTAAAATAAATCTCCTCCCGGCGGGAGGGAACTCCCTGCTGGGGAGGGCACAGGATGAGGGGTTGTTGTGCCCTTGGATGGAGAGGATGGAGGTGGTTATGGGCAGGCTGGGGCTCTCAGTGGCAGGGTTGCTATCTCTGAGTGTTAGCCAGGCCATGAGCATGGTTAAACAGAGACTGAGGGACCAACAATTACAAATCGATGCCGGCCAGCTGCATTCGCAGAGGGTCAATCCGGCTTATAAAACTCCAGCTTCCCCGCTTGGTGAAGAGAGCTATTTGGGGCTATGGGGAGAGTTTACAACAAGGAGGGCGTTCACTTGCCTCCGCTTTGGGATGTTTCCCTCGGCAGTACTTGAGGGACGATATAGAAGGATAGCATGGGCCGAGAGAGGCTGTCTATCTTGTCAAATGCAAGTACCTGATACGATACAACATATACTTTTTGTATGTCCTAAATAATATGCAAGCAGGAGGGTAACGGTTTTAGGGATTCTGGGTCAAGTACAGCTGAGGTTCCCTTATGCTGATCCATTAGACTTGTCTTTGAATTATAAAGATACTGATTTAACACGGGCAGTAGCGGGATTTGGTAAACTGGTTTGGAGGGAAAGGCGGAATCAGCTGCGGGGGAAGGAACTCACTTAGGAAGCATTGATTGTGGATAAGCCCTGAAGGTAGTTTTGGCCTGTACTTATGTCTGTTCATATTGTAAAATTGTTACTTTTGATTTGTAAATCGCGATTTGATCTATAAGTATGTTTTATAGTTTTGTACTGGTGGTTAAAATTGACAATAACTTTGTGTTGAGGCAAATAAAGTTTTATTATATTAAATAAGCTTAAACACACTTTTCTGCATCCAGAAAACCAGTAGTAAAAAACAGCTCGGCCTCCAGTTTTAAAAAATCTGAACTTTGGACAGCTTCTACCACGAGTGATCCTCCCTGCAAAATTTCACAATGAATAGGATGAATCATCTTGATTTTATAACAAGTAGATTTTTTTGTGATTTTAACAGTGTGTGCAACTTGTCTTAATGATAGAGCTGCTCCTGCAGCTTTATAATACACAAAGAAAACTAGTAAACGGAAATATAATTCCCAGCCACAACACCCCCACCCAACTCCTACCTGGCCAGAACAGAAGGTCTGTTCATCCAGAGATGAACCTCCAAGGGAAGGGAGTTCCACAGCCACCAAGAACAGCTTGGTGGGCTCAGGGGTGCTTAAAGAGAGTGATCAGGTTTGGGAGATGAACAGGAGAGTCCAGATCATAAATCTATAGTATGGATTTATCCTCTGTCCTTGTATGCATGTCTTCAGCTCAGCTCTTTCCCCCCTGAGCTGACTCTTTCAGTGCCAAAAGGTAGGGAGGGGTTGGATCCATGAGCCAGATGTTTTTAAAAGTTGTTGCATATTAATGTGAGGTAACTGTGGCTGGAACACATTTTAAAGGACCATAGGATGTGTTCCTTTTTCAAATGTTTTTTTTTTTTTTTAAATATCCCTGTGTCAAATTTATGCCAGGCTCATTTGAAGAATGCAGTCCCAAAGATGATATGTAGTGAGAAATCTAACTGTGGTAAAAGCAAGCTACTTACATTTCCCAGGGTAGCTTACACTATATTAGCAGCTTTCTTATGACCAGCTTGTGTTTTTCCATGACTGAAAATGTGCTTTTGCTAGAGACAGGTAATGAACAGCTTCCCCGAGACTGATCGAATAACTTGAGATTTCAGCATGTCAGGATGATTGCTTCATAAATATTGTTTGGGGCCAGCTTCTGTGAAGCTCGTGGGCTTCTCAGCAGTCCAGCCCTTACACATCAAGGAACATCCGCCATCAGTCAAACTAGGTTTGAAACATTATTATTCATAGTTAAGCACTTCAGAACTGCCAGCGCTGTGATTGGATCATTTGTGAAAGTCACTCACCTAAGTTAGAGGCCTGATGTCAACTTTCAGCTACATCTGGACGATGGGAGGAAGAGAGAGGGAGTTTTGCTACTGATTTCAATACAGCCCAATTTTCACCTATGGCACTGGATGCTAAAATGGTATTAATTTGGATTTTTATTTTAACCTGTCTTTTTAAGTGGTTAACTACATAGAATAGATAGAAAGACAAAACCCATGAATATATAAATGATATATATTTCCCATTAAAAAATATTCCTCAGACTCTGTCCCCACATAATAAGGGTCTGGTCAAATAAATAGGTCTTACGTTGTCTCTGGTAAATGCTCAGACTTGGGCCTTGGTGAACCTCCAAGGGAAGGGAGTTCCAAAGCTGTGGAGCAGTCACTGAGAAAGATTCCCTCTCTGGCCATTTTTAGATGTGCAGTGGGGATCAGGCGCGGGAGCAGGGAAACAGCTGTGGCGCTGTTTTACACGAACCGGAAGCGGAAGTTGTGCGCGTGATCGGCAGCCGCGCATTCTTTGCCGACCGCGATCGAACCGGCCTGATTTCTCTGGGGGGACATACACGGCCGGAAAAGAATATGCGGCCGCCAATCATGCGCACAACTTCTGCTTCCGGTTTGTGTAAAACAGCGCCGTGGCTGTTTCGCTGCTCCCGCGCCTAATCCCAGTGCACGTCTAAAAACAGCCTCTGTTTCCTCATGTTGTACAGTGCAGCAATAGAACTTGCAAGAGAGTACCCTTGGCTGCCCTCGGGGATCCTGAGAGAGCAAACGGGAGATGGTAGTCTTTTAGTTATATCAGGCCCAAGTCTTTTTAGGATTTTATATGTCAAAGACAGCACCTTGTGTGTGAATTGCTTGTGTGTCCTCCTTTTTGAGACATAAATATAATTCTGTGACCACAGACAGTAACCAAGACATGCAAAGTATCTCAAATATCACTTGGGATTATGGCCTCATCCATCAATGATGTGACCTCCACTTTGGGGTCCTGACCCACAGATTGGGAACCTCAGATCTAGGGTGTATTTGTTCAGCAATATGTGGCTAAGTCAGGGGTTCCCCAATTGTCAGGATGTGTAGAAGGGTTGTGTTATCTATTGATGGGGTTAGAATCCCTATAGGTATTTGATATGCTTTGCATGTTGATGTTTGGGTCATAAGATTATATTTTGGTCTCAAAATGGAGTCAGGTAGAGAAAAAAATTGGGAACCACTGGACTAAGTCCCATACCTATCAAAATTAGGGCTTCCACATCTGCTCAGGTTTTGACTCGAAGGGGGCAGGACCACACCATTTATTGTCCTGCCTCCTTCAGAGAGTCATGATGTGTGTTAAGAATCATGATGGTGGCCTGCTAAGGTGGCCTACTTTGACCCGTGGGCCACCATCATGTTTGTTAGGAGCCATCCAGATGTTTATTCCAGAGTTTCCCCAGGAGTGTTGGTGGCTAGCCAACAGGAGTAGGCTGTGGCTCGGGTGGTAGTGTGCATGCTTTGCATGTATAAGATCCCAAGTTCAATCCCTGTTATCTCTGATTCAGGATCTCTGGTAGTAAGCCTGGGTGAAGCCTCTGCCATGGATCCTGGAGCGGTCTCAGGTAGCAAGCCTGGGTGAGGCCTCTGCTGAGGATTCTGGAGGGTCTCAGGTAGCATGCCTCAGTGAGGCCTCTGCTGGAGACTCAGGAGAGCTGGAATTGAAGCACTGCTGGTGTGTCAGGTTGTGACAATACTGGGTTATCATTATTATTATTATTAGCAAGCATTTATATAGGGCCAGCAGTGTACCTGGCACTTTACAAAGTAATGGAATAGACACGGTCTCTGCCCGAGGGCTTACAATCTGAGGGGGGGGGATGAAGGAAGGGGAACAGAGGGAGAGATAGGGGGTATAACATTCATGAAGATGCGAGGTCCCAGGTGCACGTGCTTGCAATGACTTGGTTACATTGATAATGATGGCTGGCTGGTCTGTGTGGTGAGGATATGATTACACAGACCTCAGGTAACAGATTGTACTGGATGGAGGGTATCAGCAGGAGTTAGGTGAGAGAACAAGGAGTCGGGGAGGGCACAGTGGAAGAAGTTGGTCTTAAGGAGGGATTTGAGGTACAAAGGGAGGGGGCGAGGCAGATGTGGGCAGGGAGGGAGTTCCAGGTGTGTGGGGCAGCTAGGGAGAAGGGACGAAGGCGGTTAGGGGAGCAGGGGAGGCATGGGAGAGCGAGAGAGGGGACAGAGGAGGAGCGGAGTTCACGGACTGGAGTACAGAGGGAAATTAGCGCAGAGAGCTAAGGGGGAGCAAGGTTGTGAAGAGCTTTTATAGGTGAAGACTAGGAGCTTGTACACGGTTCATTCAGAAAGGGGGAGCCAGTGAAGAGAGGAGAGATGGGGCTGCACGTGGTTGAAGCGACTGGCGAGGTGGATGACCCTGGCAGCAGAGTTTTAGACAGAGATAAGGGGAGAAAGGTGAGA
>QEPC01000632.1:228765-265181 GCA_003113815.1 Sphenodon punctatus
GGGGGGGGGGCGGGAGGGGGGATGTATGAAAGTGGTCTTAGTCCAGATCAGTTTGTGACAGTGGCACGCCAAAATCATGTATGTTATTTCCCGATGACACAATGTTCTGAAGGGGGTATGGAAATGTAAAAAGGTGGTGGGGGCAAACTCCTTTCCTACATGGTCTTACCCCCTTCAGAGCATCACAGGGAGGGCAGGGCAATATCAGAAAGGGGTGGGAGAGTTCCTTCACCCTGCCCCTTTCTGATGCCCCCTGATGAAACTTGATTTTCCTTAGGTAAACTGGGACTCCACCCAGGCATTTTCAGTGATTTATCCCTGCAATATATAGTTTATGATGAAGCTATTTATAGCTTGATGGGTGCAAACCCTGAGACTCTTGGTTATACAGGGAGTGGTGGTAACCCTGATCAAAGTAAATGGCAAAGTTCCCACTGCTACAATCTCTTTATTCTCATCCAGGGACCTGCAATCACTGTGTTTTCCCCACTGATGGCAATGAAGAAAATGCAGGGAACACGCGTCTCTGGTCTCATCATATCATGCAGCGATTGACTCAATATATGGAGAGTGCAAAAACACGACTGCTTAACAAAACAAAAACAAAAAAAAGCTTGAATATTTGTTTATTTGCAAACTCAGAACATTAAAAGCTTTATGGCCTTTTAATGAATCGGTCTACTTTTCTTAGCTTCATAGCACATCATACACAAGTTTGGCTTAGCTGATTCATAATGAAGAAGGTTGCCTTAATAAGCAAGTTTTGTTTCTTAGCAGTAAAACAGGGATGGATGATTGTTGTGATAAATAAATTTGGATCAATTAGATTTTAATCACATTAGTCACCTTTGGATTGTGAGAAAAATGAAAACAGTTATCAAGTCAGGGTAAGCTTTCTGCAAAACCATAAGTGATCCCACATTTTATAGTCAAAAGGAACGCAACCAGCGTTGTCTGAACCCTGAAATTGCCTACCGTGGATTAAGCTGATTCCACAAGTTCTGCCCCTGAGAACACAAGAAATGTGTGCATCCATGTTAATAATGCATGTTTTTCAGGCGTTCACAATCTGTAGATGTAGTGCTATTTTAACATAATGAAGTCAACAACTAGAGGCACTTGTTGAAGGAACTGGGAGTCTGAGCTAATTCAAAGCACGTAACTTTGCTGCCTTATATTTTACTTCTGATGCTATCATTTTTGAATTGGCCTCTATAGGTTTTGTATGGCGAAATCTAAAAATATTTCCCAGCAAGAAACCATTCTAGCAGTTTGAAGTGCCTCAGTTTAGTTCATTTGCCCTCACTATCTCTCTGGATGTTTCTTCCTCCTCCTTTTACCAAGGTCATTTACCCTGAATTTAACCTCTTACTCTGACACTCAGTCCTGGAAACTTGCTGTTATTGTACTTACAATCCCTGATCTACTCCAGCAATTCAGCTGCAGTCTCTCAAACATGGTAGTGTTACGTGTTATGACATTTTTAGGTGTAGGAAGCCATTTTGTTATAGAGTCCAAGATTCAGTTGTCTTACTAATCGACACTCTTCCCGGCTTTCCTTGTAGCGATCCATTGTTCTCCCAGCTGATCTCTGTTTTATGGCCTTTGCTACTTCATTTATAGAGCTATGCTAAGTTCCTGCCATCCCTTTTGAACAAACACCTTCTATTATGCTCAGGGGTTAAATTCTGAATCCAGGAGCATCGTTAAAAAATGTTCATTCTTCTTTCAAGGACTAAATTATTCTTTTCTAGCTTTTTTGCTGCAGATTAAACTCTGAAGTAGCTATTCAACCTCCTGTGGAGGTCAGAGTGGGTCAGCAATTTATCCCTGAAATATGTATTTAGGTTACACACTAATTATGATGAAAGTGCTAATATATGCCCCCAAATACTTACTTTGTTATACATCATTAACATTTCAAAATTGTTCCTTTTTTCCCCCTTGACATATTAGTTGTCTCTTAAATTGAACACATTTTCAAGAAGTAAGGAAGCTGCTCCACCATGCTAATGGAATATGGATTAATGACACTTTAAACCCTCCGCTTGGAGCAATACAGCTTCCCAGGAAATTAAAAACAAAAAATGAAAGGGAAAAAAAAAAAGGGGGGGGGGGGAACTTTAAACTCTTAATGCCAAGACCCAACAATAGCTTTTGAAAATGATATTTGAAACAAAATTTTGTTAATTTTGAACAAAATTAAATTGTGTGTTTTGTCTTTTGGGGAGGAAGGCAAGCTTGACAGTTTTATTTACTGTACAGTAGTTTGCGTTCAGAAATAAAGGATCCAAAATCAATAGGAAGTCGGGCCTAGATAACGAAAGGCAGCCCCGAGCTCCCATGCCATAGCTTTTAAAGTATTCATCCAATTCAGAGGAATCATTAGAACAATTAATTATTAGCTCAAAACTGGGTCGCAAATTAATACGGCAGCCCTCAAGTCCCTTACTCTTGAGTAGTTCCACTGTCAGGATAATTGGTTTGGAAATTACCTTTTTGTGGCTATCCAGGCAAGGTGCTGAGTGCCTTCACCTCCCATTTGTTTTCAGTATAGTGTGAAAAAGTTGATTGAGGTGGGAGGGCAGTGGAGTCTGTGCTCTTTAATGCTGTTCTCAGCATGAAAATGAGCTCCACGGTTATATTCTTTCCTCATTGTCCTGACAAGGTCATGCCTGTGTGACAATGAGAAGACTTTGGCCCCGGGCCAATTATTGCACGGGCAGTTGTCACCGGCAAAGGGTTTCCTCCTACTCGATGAATGCTGTAGAAAAATTACCGGGACGCACAGTCAACATGCTATAAACTCCGAGACAAAGAAGTGAAGTTTATTTTATGTTCAGCCGATGTCGAACTTGTGAAAAATTCTTTTACAACAACTTTATTATGCCAAATGACTGATGCTGGTTTAATCATTTCATCTGATGGATGCTGGTGCTGTAGAGTGACAGTTTTTCACTGTAATATTATTGAGCTGCCATATTGTGATCGATTTAAAAGACCCCAGGTCTGTTATGTGTGCAACAGCTGGTGTGGTCCAATTGACAGATCATGTGATTCAGAGATGCGGAAAAGGCATGCCAATCTCTGCTTGTCCATCAACTCAGTGCATGACCAGGAGCAAGTTGATGCCTCTTGACTGATCTCAGTTTGTCTGAGTTGGAGGCCCGTGACATGGGAGGACTGCAGGATTAGAGACAGGATCAGCTCTAGGCAGAAGAAGAAATGGGGAATTGACTCAGGTAGAGGATAAGAACAGAATCAAGTCAGGATCAGGAAGGTGGGAACAAGCTCTGATCAGAGATAAGAACTGAACAGGCATGGTTCACAGAAAACATTTTTCCATTCGGGATTTTTTCTTACTGGGCAGACATATCCTGGCCAGCAACCAATCAGGGGGAGGCCACGTGGCGTTGTTCCCCTCAGTGGAACAAAGGGCCTACCAGACAAAGTCTGGCCCAAAACCAAAGTATGGTAGTGGCACTGAGATGGCCATTGTCCTAAAATCCTGAGGATGGAGGTTTGAGGCCTGGTTCCTCACCATAAAATAGAAGTGATAACAATTCCTTACCTACCGTGCAGGGACATTATGATAGTTAATGGCTCTCTATATAAGTATTACTAAGAGGGACCAACCAGAGTATATGCGGTGTGGTCTGTATGAGACCAAAACCTGTCTGTATGGCTTGGCCCATGTGGAATTGAAGGACTCTTCATTTGTGTGTAATATTGAACCCTGCATCCTGTCTACCTACCGCAATCTATGTTGTAGAGCAAGGAACCTTGCTAAGATTGCTCAACAATTCCTACCCTGACAGAGTGCCAGTTCCTGCAAGTTTTATATCCATTTCATTTGGCTAATCTCTTGTCTACAAGGGCAGAGCTGTAACAGGGCCAGGTGGGAAAAAAGGGCCGTTTCCTGATACCCACATGCCTGTCAAGTCATACTTCTGCGAGTAGTTCTACTAGGACCACGAGACAACTTGCAGAGAAAGGTATGACTCAAAGCCAGCAAGGCAGGCAGAACTGGGTCCAAAGATAAGAGGGCAGCTAAAATAAAAACCACAACAATAATACAACTGCTTTGCTTTTTGCTTGCGGTGCCTTTTTTGAATGTCTTATAAAAACATCAGGACTATGTTTCAAAGCCACTTATTCCAGAGTAGTCTCATTGATGCCCAGAAAGCTTCAACAGAACTACTCTGCAATAAGTTGCTTGTGAATTGTGGGCAAGATCTTTTATTTTAAGAGCCATTTCAATCAGGGTGAAAAATCAATGCTGGGATAGTCTCTCTCTCTCCTGAGCATGTGTGTGCACGTGCGCACGCACTCTCCAAAGATGTATATTATAATTTCTCAGGACAGCTCATCCATTTGATTATCTACCAAGTGCATAACCGGGCTCTGAAATCATACTCTTACAGTAATGGGTGTTACAGTTGCGCAAAATTGGGAATACCTGTCAGTATTACAATTGTGGGGATAGCAGATGTGGACACTAGCAGGATGGAGCCGTAGTTTGTTCCCAGCTAGTTAATGTCAGCTGGCTTATTAATTCCACCCACTTCTGACACCGTCCTGATAATTTCACCCAGTTCTGATAATTGCTTTTTTAATGTCAATCCACTGCCAGTTTGTGGATTTCAACTCCACTCTGAAATCAGTTGGGCAGCAGGCGCACGTCAGAAGGAGGAGTACTTGCACTTGTGAGAATGGTAGATCCCATAATTAGTGACATCATAGCAAAACACACAAAGAAAAAAAAATACAGGAGATGTGTCTCATGTGAAGGATACCCTGAAAATAAATAGTGCAATTTTCAGATTGTGGGAAGATCGTGGGAACAAAAAAATCATGGGAGACACCATCTCATGTGAAAGCAGTCTGGGACTCACAAGATCTCTTTCCCAGATCCCTCATTGCTCCAGGGAGATGGTAAACTTGGACAGCTTATCTCCTACAGTAGGTGTTCCAATCCGCATTCTCTCAGGTTGGCAATGCAGTGTTGGTGATGAGGAGATCATGTTGTTGTTGGTGGGATGACTCTCTATGTTAAGGACAGCATTGAGGCAAATAGAATAAAAATTTTACAGGATACAAACTGTTTCCTCAAATCCCTATGGATTAAAATTCCAGGTATCAAGCAGCAAGGTATAGCAGTGGGGCTATACTATCGCCCCCCTGACCAGAATAGAGAGACTGATTATGTAATGCTAACCGAGATTAAACAGGTTAGTAAAACTGGGAACGTAATAATAATGGGTGACTTCAACTACCCAATATTGACTGGGTGAATGCCTCCTCAGGGCAGAATGTGGAGGCAAAATTTCTGGATGCCATAAATGACTGCTTTTTAGAGCAATTGGTTCCGGAACCAACGAGGGGAGGAGCTACTTTAGATCTAGTCCTAAGTGACGCACAGGAACTAGTGCAAGGAGTAACTGTGGCCGAGCCACTAGGCAATAGCAATCATAATATAATCAAATTTTACATAGTTGCTGGAGGGAGAAAGTCAATTAAAAGTACAGCACTGGCTTTTAACTTTAAAAGGGGAGACTGTGAGGAGCTGCAGCAAGATCTTACAAGACTGGGTGCCTGGGTATCTAAATAGCAGATGAGATTTAATGTGGACAAGTGCAAAGTGATGCACATTGGGAAAAATAATCCAAATTATGAGTACACAATGCTGGGTACTAAGCTAGGAGTTACCACTCAGGAAAAGGATCTGGGAGTGATTGTGGATAATACACTGAAATCCTCAGCCCAGTGTGCCGCAGCGGTCAAAAAAGCAAATAGAATGTTAGGAATTATTCGCAAGGGAATAGAGAATAAAACTGAGGATGTCATAATGCCTCTATACAAATCAATGGTGCGACCGCACCTTGAATATTGTGTGCAGTTCTGGTCGCCCCATCTCAAAAAAGACATAGCGGAACTAGAAAAGGTACAGAGAAGGGCAACAAAAATGATCCAGGGTATGGAACAGCACCCGTATGAGGAGAGGCTTGATAGGTTGGGGCTCTTCAGCTTGGAAAAGAGACGACTGAGAGGAGATATGATAGAGGTCTATAAAATCATGAGTGGTGTGGAACTTGTAAACAGGGAACGGTTATTTACCCTCTCAACTAGTACTAAAACTAGGGGACACTCCATGAAACTCACAGGTGGCAGAGTAAAAACAGACAAAAGAAAGTATTTTTTCACTCAGCGTACAATTAGGTTGTGGAATTTACTGCCAGGGGAGGTGGTCAAGGCCAGCAGTATAGCTGAGTTTAAAAGAGGTTTGGACAAGTTTCTGGAAGATAGTTCCATTAGCAGCTATTTGCCACATAGGATTGGGGAACAAAACCCTTTACTGTCGGGAGCCTGGATAGCATAGAATGGATAGCATGGTGACCTGTTGGGTGCTTCTCCCAGGCCCCCGTGACTGGCCACTGTCAGAGGCAGGATTCTGGGCTCGATGGACCATTGGTCTGACCCAGTATGGCACTTCTTATGTTCTTACATTGTTATGTTCTCTATTTCCTACCCCATCTGCCCAAGGATGGGAAGTAGCGTCTCAGAGAATCCTTCTTTTCCTGAGCAACTTCCCCCACAAGGCAGGGAGAAGGCACAAGTACTAAGGGGACTCCCAACACTGGTGTGCCAGCCATGCCAAAATCTCTCTTCTACTTAAGCAAAACGAATTTTACTTTTTAAAGAAACGTGGTTTCCCCAGCTCTAGGTCTAACAAATGTATGTATTGCTTCTTGAATTGAATAAGTCAAATTCTGTGTAACTCTGGTTTTAGGGTGTATTGAGTATTCCCACATGGCTAAAAATAGCAATGTCCTTGCGTGTGTGAAAATTTTCTTGTCAGCATGTGGTTAAAATGCTGTAGCGTACATCCTCCAGTTTTGCAGTGCAATGCAGTACTGCCCCATCGCCTGCTTGCATTGCAAGCAAGCACTTCTGATCAGGTGAATGGCAAGGAACAGGAGTGCAGTGCATTGCAAGTTCGGAGCTCAGTGCAGAGCTGTTAGTGCAGGCTGGTGTAGCACTTGTCACATGCAGATGAAAGGAGGCTACAGACATGGAAGGTTGGGTTGAACTGGCCGCAACTCTTTTTTAACCATGACTTGGCAGTCTGGGTGATAAAAGGGGGAAGAGTAAACAATTCAACATAAACCGGAACCATACGTTGGTGGCCTTGGTGGACGACCTTCGCCGGGAGATGGATGCGGGATGTTCGACATTTCTCATCCTGCTTGATCTCTCGGCCGCTTTTGACACCGTGGACCATGGGCTGCTGTTGAGACGTCTGCGTGACCGGGGGGGTCTGGACGGAACTGTTCTTGAATGGTTCCGTTCATTCCTCTCGGGGAGGAGCCAACGGGTGGTGTTGGGGGAAGAAACATCGAGCCCCCGCGCCTTACCGTGTGGCGTTCCGCAGGGATCGATCTTGTCTCCATTATTATTTAACATCTATATGCAGCCCTTGGGGGAGGTCGTGAGAGGGTTCGGGGTGCGATGTCACCAGTATGCTGATGATACTCAGCTGTACCTCTCGTTTTCTACCGACCCAGACCCTGCTGTCTCGGTGCTATCCCAATGTTTGGAGGCCGTGGCGGATTGGATGCGACGGAGCAGACTGAAGCTCAACCCAGATAAGATGGAGGTTATGGTGGTGGGGAGGGCGAAGGGGGTGGTGGCCCCCCTGATTGGGGGGGTTTGCCCCCCTGTAGCTCAGCAGGTCCGGAGTCTGGGGGTCATATTGGACGCAGGCCTGCGGCTGGAGCGGCAGGTGGAGGCAGTCGCGAAGGCTGCCTTCCGCCAGCTTTATCTGGTACGTAGTCTGCGTCCGTATGTCTCTGGCCCGGACCTGGCCTCCCTCATCCATGCCTTCGTCACCTCGCGACTCGACTACTGTAACGCGCTCTACGTGGGGCTTCCCTTGTTCCTGGCCCGGAGGCTGCAGCTGGTGCAGAATGCGGCGGCCCGTCTTCTTATGGGGACGGGTCACCGGGAGCACATTACACCGGTGCTCCGAGCGCTGCACTGGCTGCCGATAGTGTGCCGGGCCAGGTTCAAGGTCCTAGTAATGATCTATAAAGCCCTATACGGCCTTGGCCCCTCTTACCTTAGGGACCGCCTCGCCCTTCGCGCCCCGGAACGACTCCTGCGGTCTGCCGGGGGTGCCCTCCTGGAGGTCCCCCGTGTGAAGCGGGGGGCCACGATGGAGCGGGCATTCTCGGTGGTAGGGCCGCGGCTGTGGAACTCCCTTCCGGAGGAAGCTCGCCTGGCCCCAAGCCTTTTGACATTTCGGCGGAACTGTAAGACCTGGCTGTTTGCCCAGGCCTTTGGGAGGGGGGTGTGTGATTTTTAATCCCCCACCTGTATATTTATTTTTATACCACCCTGTCTTATTGATATGTTTTATAATTGTATTTTAAATGTTTTAAATGGTTTTTTATTGTTGTTAACCGCCCCGAGCTGCTGTGCAGGATGGGGCGGTATAGAAATCTACTAAATAAATAAATAAATAAATAAATAAAATAAATACCCCTTCCTCCAACATGTCCAGTGTTTCATCTCACTAATCCCCAATGTTGATACCAATTCATTCACCATAATCCAGACCACCCTCAAGTTGGTGTCCTGAGGTAAGGGCAACCGTTCCTGCACCAACTTGGGACAGCATGCATCCTGCATAACCCCCAGAGTTGGGTGAAGTCATGGGTCGCTTATCCCCTGATCAGTTCCCTCTTCCCTCACCTCCCTCCGAGATGCCTCTACCTTCCATAAGTTCTGTTCCATTCCAGGCTCAGATCAAATTCTGTGAGCTCTCTGTTTACATTGGCTCTGGACTACTGAGTTTTGACATGTAATTACGGCTACAAATTTGTCATGGTCAATTTTTGGAACAGTCATGACTTTGTCACGGCAGCATTTAAAAAAAATCACAGAAAAGTCATGAATTCATAAATGTACATCTTTATTGAGAAATCAATTAAATTTTATCGTAGCTAGGATACCTCACCCCTCTCTTAGATTGTACGCCGTGGGCATTCAAAAACAACAACAAAAATCCCTCTGGGGAGAATAGGGAGTTTTTCAACCCTTAAATTTAGATTGTAAGCCCGGGCATTCAAAAAAAGAATCTCTTTGGGGAGAGTTTTTAAACCCCCTCAGTTCTAAGTTAGATTGTAAGCCCTGGGCATTCAAAACAAAAGAATCCCTTTTGAGAGAGTTTTTAAACCCTCTAGGTTCTAAAAATCCCTTGAAGATGTTGCAGTTGACAATGTGTAGCCAACCCCCCCCCCCCTCTTCATATGGAAGCCCAAGGAATTTTAAAAAACAAAACCCTGAGAAGCAGGAGAACCTCAACCAAAAAATCCCCAGGAGAAGGAACAGCTGCTGCCCAGGACACCTTTTCAGCATTGACAGCCTGAAGCTTACAGTAGTACTTCTGTCCGGGGGGGGAGGAGGGGTCGGCTTCTGGGGAGAAGGACTGGGCAGCTGATTGGCTGAAATAGTCAGTCAGCCAATCAATCAGCTACTGCCCAGGACACCAGAACATCTTGCAGCTGTCAATGTGTAGCCACTCCCAGGCACGCACTAGTACACATAGTCCTTCTGTCCTGGGGGTGCGGGGCTCGGGCTCCTGGGGAGGAGGGCTGAGCAGCTGGTTGGCTGAAACAGTCTGCCAGTCAATCAGTCATAGTGCCAAGCTCCTCCTTCCCCCAGCCAAGCTCAGTGACTCGGCTCCACGCCGCCGCCGCCGCATGAGCAAGGAGGTGCAGACAATGCATGCTGTTACCATGCAAAGTAAGCAGCTCCGGAACTGTGCAAAGTAAGCAGTGTGGCCCTATCACGGGGAACCAGGGAAAGTCACAGAGGGGGGGACTGATTTCACAGAATTCGTGGTGCCCGTGAGAAATTCATAGCCCTACGCATAATTGATTGAACCGCACAGCTCGAATGCTCCATTGACTGCACAACTTACACATCGTGGGGGATGGCACTGCAAGAAAGGCAAAAAAAAATCCACCTCAGCTTGAACTCTGGCCAATTCCTTCGTGACCCCCATTAAAGCAACTGGCTGGGCCTGCAGGGTCAGTCCAAGTGGGCGGGTGGGATAGCCTTCGCGCTCTGGTGCAGCCCGACCAACTGGCCGCACATTCAGCATCCAGATAAGCTATGCCCAGCTAGGGCTGGCTCCGCCTCCCGCCTTTCCTGCCCAAATACCCGGCTGGAGAAATGGCTCAATTCTAACCTCTCTGCTCCCCCTCCCACCTTGCAGCCACTTCACCCCTTTCCCACCACTCTAGAAGCCACGGGAAAGGGGAGGGAACCAAAGGTCCCCAGCCAGCCAATACCCTCTGCAGCCTCCTTGCCAAAACTGTGGTGTGGGTGGACAGCCCCCTCTCAGCCTCACAGATCATGATGGGGGAGGGAAATTCTGTTCTCTGCTGTTCGGGTTCGCTATAGGACATGAATGCTGTACATTGCCCTAAATGCATGAAGGTTATATACTACGGTATTTTAACCACACGCTACCAAGACATGATTAATTTACTCGAAGGACCTGACATTTTTGCTGGGAGTGCTTGAGTAAAACTTTATTCAAATCTGCATTAGTTCAGTATCTGAGAAGTTGAACTCTTATAGAGGCCCCACAAACTTTGACTTAACAGGAATCCACTGTAACTAAACTCTGACTCCAGCAAGGTTTTACAGATTTGGCATGGAAAGATACATATGCACAGGGCCTCCCTTAGAATTTGTGGGGCCCAGGGCTAGATAAAATGTGGGACCCCCTGGTGGCCCCTCTCCAATTGGGGACACCTTCTGTGGGGTCCTAAAGGTGGTACTGTTTGGGGCCCCACTGGGAGGGAGTGGGGTCCCCATGCCCTGCCTTGGTGAAAACAAGGGCCACCCTGGAAAAAGCAGGGTCTGGGGTGGCCACCCCAGGTTACCCTGAGATAGTTCCAGTCTGGCATATCATGCAGCAGATAATTGTTAGTCACTTTGGTTGAAAAGAAGAAAAGTCTATCAATAAACTGGCCCAACAGGATTTTCACTCCAAAACACTTATTTCCAATTCTTCCACAGTTGAAGGACTCAGGAGGACGCACTTATGTCCCTACTGTGCATTATACTTCAGCCAGGTGAGCAGTAGCATGGATGCTTCTTCATGCCTGGAAATTCTCCTTAATGGGAACATCTCCCAATGCACCCCCTGGGAATATGCATCCCTCCCCACAACAGAGACTTGTGGCTCCAAGGAGCCTGGACTGGCTCCTATTGAAGTCAGTAGGGGGGGAAGTGTTACTCTCTTGTGGCTCAATCTCTGCTCCCATCGACGTCAGCAGGAGCTACGCTCTTGGCCTCCCTGGGAGTTGAAACAGCCTTTTAACAAATTAGATCATGCATTGCGCTTTCAGCTTGCTTCCATTGTGGAGCACGAGGACTGGTTTAAAATAGTGACCAGATCAGTCTAGTAAGAAATCCAGGTAGGAAATGTTAGATGTTAATTAATTTCCTTGTAGCAAGGAGTTAACCTGTGGAGTGATTTAAGATATTTGCTCAGATTATATTTTAACTGTATTCTGCCTAATGTGGTGGTGATCTCAAAACAGTACACAGATATAGCCGTCTCATGTGAGTATCTTTGTGGTTTTCTAATCAGCAAAGGAAGGGTAGGTTCTCACAGTGAACTTCACCTGCCCAGTGTTCGGCTACATGCTGTATGCGTAGCAAGGTGAGCTGGGGGGTCTCAGTGGAACCTGCACCAGGAATCCCCTTGCCCTCATGTTCTGGTTCCCAGTGACGCACTGAAGGGCCTTAGCAGCCCAGGGCTAATGGAGGCAGGTGATTAGTTGGGGCTGGTCAGGTGACCAGAAGCCTCAGTATTTAAGACTTGGGCTGCGAGCCTCCGTGAAGAGACCGGGAAATCCATCTGGGAGAGGCTCTGTGTTGCCTCGAGGCTGGGGTGATATACTGGGAGGAGGGGATGTGTGCAAAAGAGTATTTATATTTGAGACTTTACTGTTTATTTAAGTGTCTACGTTGACATCCACAGTCAGGTGGGAGTAGGGTTGTCCTATATGCAGGACAATGCAGCCCTGCAACCTGTATTTGTCGACGCACCCTCCACAATCAGACATGGAGACTTCGTTCTGGTTTAAACAGGCCGCACTCTTTATTCAATCATAATTTGAGGCCGATGGGCAATTGCCAGAGCAATCTGGGTCCAGTATGCTAGCTAATTCAACTTTTATTAACGTGTGCTGACCTGGATGTGCCTTCCAGTGTCAGCTGCCATTTAACATAACTTAAACAACCCCCTCGACCAATCCTAGTCGTGGCCGAACGGGGGCGGGTGAAGTGAGTCACCCCACCCTATGCCAAGTAGGGAGTGTAGCGCGGTCGAGGACTGTGCCCATCCTTGCTCCCTCAGCCACCGCAAACTCCCCGGTACGTGATCCCAGGCATGCTGCTCCCAACATTACCTGGGATTCACGCCCCCATCTCTTAAGGAGATGACTTCAACTTACCTATCCTTACCTATTTATCTAGGGTTCTACTGGACCCCTGCTGAGTGCGACAAATTTGTTTACTCCTGTTTGTATGCTGGTATAAGGTCAGACTCAACCATTTACTCACTTTACTAATCTTACCTTATTAATAATCGAATAGTATCATTCCAAACATAAATTGTCCTAACCAAATTAATTAATTAACCTATTTAACCTATTCTCCACCGTAAAGGAGGTGAAAACAATGGCCCATTCATCAATGGGATACTCATTCAAAATTCCTCCTTGGCTCCTTAATGGCAACCAGAATAACCTGCAGTGGAAGAGGGGAGGTGGGTGGGGCTGACTCCTCTAGTCAATTTCCCCAACTGTCAAACCGCTCCTTCGGCAGCAGCAGGAAGCCCCTCCCCTTCTAACAGGGGCAGGCTTCCCAGCCCCACGTGACTGTGCCACTGGGGAGGGTTGCCTAGCAGCCCTAACACAACATAGAGGAAGCCTTCTAACAGGCTCCCCCTACGGCGGCGCCATCTTCTCCTCCTGCCGGGAGGAAAGCACCAAATCCCCATCGCAGCCATTTTGGCAGCGAAGGGACTTCTCATAAGTGTCTAAACATTTCCATATATGGCAAACCTAGTCCTAGATGAAAACCTGTGGTGGACTAGAGAAAGAACTGTGAAGAAAGGAGCTGTTCCTTAAGGAATAGTGCACTGGGTACTTCCTTCAGGAGGAAACTGAGGTCTTGCCCTTAGCACCAAGTGGGGCTGGAGAAGGACTTGTCAGCATGAACGTTTTCACTGTAATTTAGTTAAAAGCAACTGTCTGTTTGACTCGCCCATTCTCATCCATCCCAATAGGGTGGCCAGATATGCAAATTGTAGAGAACACTTATGAAACATACAGGTGCAGGGCTGCCTTGGAGCCAGTGCAGCCCTGCAACCTGTATATCTCATAAGTGTTCTCTAAAGTTTGCATATCTGGCCATCCTACATCCCACTAGCCAGCTCCTCCTACCCAGGACTGGGCTCTCGGATGGAAGGGCATAGCTATGATCGGGATATGCAGTGCAGCTGCACTGGAGCTCCCAAGTGGGGGGAGGAGGCAGTATGCTCCCTAGTGGAACTCGATCACCTGACACTGGGAAGGGGAGCAGGGGACCCTATTCCATCTTCTGCTCCAGGGCTCATTCCCAACTAGCAGTGCCTCTGCTCAGATGAGGGTCTGCAATGCCACATAGACCCCCGCCCCCCAACCCATAACCAAAGCGAGTCAGCTCTAGAGTAGTTAGGCCATGATCTTGCTCCTGTTGAAACTAGCGAATACATTTCCATTTTCTTCAGGATAAATAAGATTGCTCCTTTTAGGGCATGTCTCCAGAAGCACTTTTATTAATATGTATTGGTGATCTAGCATTTTCAGTGTTTGAAGTCCTATCTAGTTCACCCTCCCAACTGCTTTGTGAGGTAGATTATTATTCCCATTTTCCAGATGGAGAACAGAGGCTGCAAGATTGTGGGTGTTTTTAAATGAAAGCTGCAGGGAAGGTGGGGGGTGGGGATGGTCTGTGGCCGCTGCGTGGGATGTGTGCGGGGCATCCATGCATGGGAAGAGGGGGACACTTCACATGGGCAGCTCCCCGCATCACTGCCCCGTCCCCAGAGGCAGCCCCCCTAGCCCACACGGGGCACTCTGGATTTTTCCGGAATGCTCCATGCATGCCCACGGGGGGGCCAGTGCATGGTTCACAGGAGTGAACCCCTCACCCCCACCATTTCAAACGAGTGGTTTGCGGGGGGGTGGGGGGGGCATACATGGAGGCATCTTGTTTTATAACACCCAGTGATTTGGCCAATGCCACCCAGTGACTTCATTGAGGAAACAGAATTTGAATACTAGTTTCCCAGGTCAAAGTCCAACACCTTATCCACTAGGGTAAACTAACCTTTATAGACTACTGACCACTTTCTCTCTCTCACACACACACACACACACCCACACACACACACCCTGCATATTCTGGCTGGGGGGGATGCGCAGCCAGGAGATGTGCGGGGATCAGACATGCGCAGGGATGCAGAGCTCGATTTCCTGCTCTGCGTCTCGCGGGGGGGGGGGCACCTTTCAGACCGGCCGATCCCTGCGCATATTCTGGCTGCACATCCCACCCCGCAGCCAGAATATGCACCGAGCGGGGGGGATGTCCGAAAGTGGCCTTAGTATCTCAAAAGTCATTCTAATCTCATTGGCACACAGCGGGAACTAAACAGAAATCCTTCTCTCTCTGAACGAGTGGGTTAAAGTGGGGGAGAGGTTTGCTCAAATGTCCCCTTCGTCCCCTCCCTCCAAAGCCATTGGGTGCCCTTGCACTTTCTAGTCTATCATTTCCTGACAGCATCTCTGCCCTGCCTCACTAACTGCTTGTTGTTCCAGCTCCCCCTACTTGTAGTTTTGTGTAAATTCCTAAGCCTGAACATAAGGGGAAGGGAGGAATGATTTAACCATTGACTCCAGCTGCTTGTGGGAACAGAGGCAGAGGGAGATTGTTACCCCATAGAACCTCTAGTAAAATATCCTTGCTTGTGAGAACAAGCCCTTTGTCTCTATCAACCCAGCACCTAATGATTTAATTGACAGCAAATCTCTCATTGATTTCAATGGAGACAGAATTGGGATTCTTGGACATGCTTAACTTTAAGAAAGAATCATTCTGCTGATTTCTCTCACTGTCCACTTCTGCTCCCAAAATGGAAACTTTTGCCATTGACATTGGTCTTGATGCACAGGCTTTATACTTAAGCGTATGCCAAAGTGTTTTTCAGGATCAGGACTAGAGTGCTTAGCTCCTTGTAAAATCAAGCCCCTTCTGAATAACAATCCTCAGAAATTTGGCTCTAAACTGAACAAACCCATGTAAAAAAAAAAAAAGATGCATGAGTTTTGGGGGGGTTTAGTGAGATTTTTCTCCTCTGCGAGTCCTCCAAGATGCATTCAGTCGTTATTCATAGATCATCACACAAGCACCTTGACAATTAAGGGAGAGGAAAAAGCAACACTTGTGCTAGTGCAGATGGCACAGGTGAAATGTGCACAACAAAAGAGTTGTACAGAGCAAGTACAGTGTCATGTGAGAATAAACTGCGTTTGGAAAATCCAGTGCACTGGGAATAGCAGGAGTCCAAAACTAACACTTAACTAATAACATAATGCCAAGAGAGACCGCGCTTGCCAGCAATGCTTGGCAACAGGGACCACACACAGGCACAAACATTCTAGATGCAAACAGACAGGCAAAGCAAAGTTTTATTCTGCCGCCAAGCAGGCTTTAAAAGAGAACAGATAACAGGTACATTGCAGCAAAGCTTTATTGTAAAATAAGATGATCACTTGGAGCCCTGCCCTCCCCTCCATTACAGAGCTGAGCGGAGAGGAAATTTAGATAAAAAGAGGGAAATTGTATAGGGAGCGTAGAGCAGAGCTGAGATGGTTTGTGCATACACTTTCCCTGAACCGCCAATATCCCCTGCTACTAAATTCCACATTTGGTCAGGTCCCATGTATTTTGGGGCGTAGGACAGGCAGAAGGTGCAAGCTGTAGCCCTCGGTAACCGGGTTGTATATATTTTGTAAATTTTGTTTGATAAAAGTGGGGGAGTGGAGCATTAGAAATGGTAGGGTAGGTGGGACATGACTCTGTGACTCCTCCCCCCACTCTGTGTGTGTGGGCGGGAGGGGGGAGAGGCTACGGAGGGGGAAGACTGCTCCAGATGAGAGACAGGGAAGTGAGTTGGGTGTGGGGATTTTCTGTATGAGAATGGGAGGGGGCATAGGAGTGGAGGTTTGGGCACTCTTTTATTTTATTTTTATTTTTATGGTAAGAGTTTATAAGTGGGGAAGGAAATTACTAACTGTAAGCTGCCCTGAATCAGTAGGGAAATGGGTGGCTTACAAATTTTAAATAATAACATTAACAATAATAAAACAGAAGTGTAGGGTGTAAAGTGTAAGTATTGTGGGTACCAACTGCCCATGAATTTTCCATAACAAGGGCACGCAGAGGGGCGTTCTTGGTTGCTGCCCACAATTATGGAGCTCCCTCCCCTTGGAGATCTGTCTAAACCTGAGCCTGCTTGTCTTCCGGAAGAGATGCAAGACTGTTTTGTTTGGACAGGCATTTGGCAGGCAGGGATAAGGTTGGGTATTGGGGTTAGAGAGAAGGTTGTGGGTGGGTTAGGGCATTTTTAGCTGTTTTATATGCTTTTATATTTTGTAAACCACCCTGAGCCTATCTGGGAATGAATGAATGAATGAATGAATTGATTAATTAATGATATTGGGGAAACAATGATATTTGGGAAGTGTTTTTAGGTTATGGAATAATCATTCAGAGGAAGATGACAGGTACAATAGCCCACCTGGAACTTGGAGGAAGCAAGCATTTGGAGGAGTCCAAAGGAAATTAGTCTGAATGTGGTGGTTTGTACAAAGCAGGTCTGAATAGATTGAACTTATTAAAGAAGAACTTGAGAGCAGTTGCAGCTGAAACCTAGTAATTATTCCCTTGCTTTGGAGACTTGAACAAGGGGTACTTTAAGGAACTATCTCACATTGGTGATGGGTTGGATGACTGGGGCTGTTTTTACATGGACATTAACCCATATTTAAAATCCCAGATTCTTAATTCTGGGTTCCTGTTTACACAGACAACTGACAACTTGGAATAGGGAGGGTTGCCATACCTCCCCTTTAAAAGAGGGTGCTTATGAAAATACATGTTGCAGGGCCACACTGGAACAAAATTCAGCCCTGCAACATGTATTTTTCATAAGTGTCCTCTTTTAAAGGAGAGGTATAGTAACCCTAGTTTGGAATAATCTTTGGGTGATTTCAGACGTTACGGGGCCATTTGGCCCCGTACCGAAACCACCGGCTTCGTTCCCCGCCGGGGTCACCCCGTAACGCCACAACAGACGTGCCGGGGGGATCCCGGCGGGGAAAGTGGGAGGGGCCGGGGCCGCGCGGCGCAACGTGCGGCCGCACGGCCCCGCCCCCTCCACGCACCCCGCCGCCCGCCCTCCGAGGAGACGGGCGGGCAGCGGGGCCATTGCGGGCGCCGCGTCGGGCCGGAAGCGCCGTGGCCCGGGATCCCGCCGGGGATCCTGGGCCGTGGCGCGCGGCCAGACGTGACTTTTCGTTGGTCCCGGCCCCAGGTCCGTTTGACCACGCTTCCCGGGACCTTCCCGCGGCTAGCCCGGGAAGCGTGGTTCAAACGGACCCCATGTGGGGATTCA
Source organism: Sphenodon punctatus (assembly GCA_003113815.1). Lineage (NCBI taxonomy): Eukaryota > Metazoa > Chordata > Lepidosauria > Sphenodontia > Sphenodontidae > Sphenodon > Sphenodon punctatus. Next base: position 246,572 of record QEPC01000632.1, read on the forward strand.
CTGTGGCGAACATCTGGCGCCCCACAAACAGACGTTCAAGACACGGTGACCACAGGTGGGTATTCACCGTGGTTCACCGTGATCTCATAACGTCTGAAGACACCCATTAAGTTGGAATCACAGTGTTCATGGTTAATCCAAGTTTAGAATAACATGGATAGCTGAAAAATCCCATGGTGTTTTGCTGCTGAATTCCACTGTCGTCTTCTGCTATGATTTTTGTTCCCTTTTTAGAGATAACTTTGAATGATCCCATGGCTAATCGATGGGCCAGGTTTGGGAGAAGAGGGTCTGCACGAGGTTTGGGGGAAGAGAAATTTAAAAACTGATTTCCTGGCCAGAGCCCCAGAAAGCACTGACAACCATAGAGATGGGCCTGGGTAGAGAGCATGTTTGCTCTGTCTATGCTCAATTCAGATTTACAATTTACACGGACGTTAACCCCATTTTATGTAATCCCGGGTTAAATGAATCCTTGAAAATGAAGATTAAATAAACCCAGGTTCAACCTTAACCTGGATATTTTAAACTAGGATTAGGTGTTTACACAGACTTTTAAACTCTGTTTGAGAGACATTGGGTGATTTCAGACGTTATGCTTTTTTGAAATCACCTCAGTCAACTCTCTGTTTGTGTGTGTGTGTGTGTGTGTGTGTGTGTGTGTGAACGGAGGTGAACGTCTGTTTACTCGCATCCAGATGTTCACCTCAGTCAACAACCCCCCGTGATGAACCTGTAACCACGCTTTGTTCTCCCGCACCACGGCGGTGAACGAAGCGTGGTTAGGGGGAATGCGGTGAAGGAAAAGTAACGTCTGTTACCTTACCTTCACCACGTTCCGGAGTCCTGGCGGCGGGTGGCAGCCGGCGGCAGCGGCCAGATAGGCCGCTGCGGCTGCCTGTCTCGGGGAGGGCGGGCGGCCGGGGAGTGCAGGGGGCGGGGCCGTGCAGCCGCACACTGCGTTGCACAGCCCCGCCCCCTCTGGGAGGGGGGGTTGCCCAACAGACGTGATGGGCGGCAGCATTGACCCTGGGCCATGGTTTAACGGTCCCCACAGCCTGGGGCAAAGGGGCAAACATCTGTTGGCGCACCCCTTCACCCCCACCTGTGGTCTGAACCACCCCATGGTCCAGGGTCAATGCTGTCGCCCGTCACGTCTGAAATCACCCTTAGTCATGAGCTCACTAGGTAGCCCGGGACAAGTCACTGTCCCTCTGCCTCAGTTCCTTATCTGTCAAATAGGGAATAATCACTAGGCTGCTTGTGTGGGTGAACCAGAGAAAAATTATAAAGTGTTTTTAACACTGAAAGTGCAAAATGATGATAATAAAACACCAGAAATATAGAATTAGACTCAACTATAACCCCACACTTTCCAGGATAAAACTTCCTAGAAAAAGATAATATTTCCTAGTGTCTGAAAAGCTCTTTGAGGTTGGAAAAAACAAGTCTCCAGCCTCTCTATAAATGCTAAGTATTATCGTTTACAATTCAGGTCCAGCCATTTGGGCTTATTGCGTCCTAGCTGTTCATCGAATGAACAACATAACAATTCCATTATATTTTTAACCTTTGTCTTAAAATGCATCAGAGGAAGTTATTTCTGCTTTCAGATCGGTTGGCTGTGCTTGTGGTGGGTAATGATAAACTCAGCATCCTGCCTCTATTGTTCATTCATCATCTAGGGCTGCACCGCTGGACCATAATGGGCTCTTGAAGTGGCGCACAGAGTAGTTTGTTTCCATGTCCTAACAAAATAAATCAATCTTGTGCCACGTAAGGGTAATCCATGTATTCCTTTCAATCAGGAAGTGTGAAAGTTGAAGGGTCATTACTTGGTGGGGTTTATTTATTGGAAGGTAGAATATTCATAATCACAGCAATTAGGGTTAAAACTCACTCACTCCTTTGCCAGCGTAATGGATGCTTTTGGCAGAAGAACTTAGGATAAGGACCCATCTATAGCTATTGATTGTACAGTGCCAGGTACATTGCTGGTGCTATATAAATTAATAATAATAATAATAATAATAATAATAATGAATAATAATAAATAACTTGCATTATTCTACTCTGCCAAAAAGAGTAAAAATTTACCTCCCATTTTAGTTAAGCAGTTCCTTTAAAACCTTTTTTTGCAATCTTTTTGGGGGGATTTTTAAAAACACCACACACACACACACACACCACTTTCAACATGTGGCTTATTAATGAGACATTGAGACATTTTAATGGATCCTGCTTAGCTGAAAATTCCCTGTACAAGTTTGTAGGCATTTCTCCATTCAGTAGTACGGTACCTTTTCAAAATCCCTGTGGATTTACTTCAGACCCATTATAGAAATTTTAATTTGCTCAAACCAAGAGGGCATTGTGTATGCGCAGGAAATAAGAGGGGGGGGGGGGCGCAATCCTCTTGTTTCTGAAAACTATTTTCTTCCACCATTTAATAAAGAAATAGGCTTTATAGAAAAGTTCCTTTGAAAATGATCACAATACCCAACCTATCCTATTTGGCATAATACAATACTAATGGCAGCCGAAAACACATTGATAATACACTTGTGATGAAAATATGTTTGGGCTTTGACCTACAAGTCCCAAAATAATTTAACTATGACAGAAAAAAAATATCAAATTACTCTCTGCATTATATAGCAAAGGATTGTCGCAATATTCCCAGTGCTGTAATGATTTCTGTTATAGTGCCAGAGCAAATCTCATAATTTTTGCTATTAGTTGCTAAGAAACAAATTATAATTGCTGCTCAAATTCTTTACCATTCTAGCCTCTTGTTGCCCCGAAGTGCCTTCATTCCCTTTTGAAGATTAAATGATCAATGAAGTAATTCTTTCAAGAACAATTAATAATGAAAACATTTGGAGAAGGCCACCAATGCTTCTGTATTTTCAGGACAAAAACCCTTCTCTCTAATTATTTAATTGACATTATTGTATTAAACAGAACGGAAGCTTTTGACAACGGGGCTGCAAGCCGCTCCAAGGTGGCGGCTGTTATCTCACTGTTGGAGATTGACGGGGCCTTTTATGTGCATTAATTTAATTATCAAATCTCTCAGAAATAATTATGTCCGATTAAAAAAAAATAAAAAATTAAAATCTGGAAATTATGAAATCTACAACCCAAATGAGTAATTTTTTATTCACTATCCACATAAGATTGACAGGTATACTCTATCATGATGGCTCTCATATGATTCCTGTAAGCTTCGTTACAGTGTTTGAATTTTTTATGGGCTAGCTCTACCGAATTAACACCACACACATAAGCTAGGCCATGGTACACACACAGCTCTGAGCCTACCTATGTCCCATTCACCTGCTCTTCAGTTTTCTACAAGGACAACAACAGGTTCTTTCAGTCACTGGGCATTTTTACACACATGTTAAAGTTCCGGATTTTTCAATCTTATGGGTTTACAAGTCCACAATTAAGTTCCGGATTCATTTTTCACACACACAGGCAGTTCCTGGATGCCTTGAGGTAGCCCAAAGTAGCTGCAGCTGTAGATGTGACAGGCTGCCATGGAAGTCAAGTGAGCACAGCTGCCTGAAGCAAAGCAGTTTACCAGGAGAACATTTTACACACACATGTTCTGGGAGAAGTTCTACGCAGAAGTTCAAAGATCCGAATGTTTAAGATCTGGGTGAGTGATTTAGACACACAGAAAGTTCAGGCTGTAACAACAAACATACAGGAGAAATTTGTGTGTAAAAACACCCACTGGTTGACTTCCTGTATGTGGAAAGTCGCTGTGTGTTTTCAGAGGCTGGTTTTAGACGTATGTGGGGTGCACACAGCATAAAATTGTGCCGCATGTAAAAATCCCGCGTGTGGGATTTAGACATGACATTTTGTGCTTTAAAGCTGGTTGCGCATTCTTTTAAAGCTGCAAATTAAATACCTCGATGTTGAGGTATTTAATTCGCAGCTTTAAAGGAATGTGCAACCGGCTTTAGTGCACACAATGGGTGAAAACAGACATGACGCTAACCACCCTTGGTGGTTATTTATGCATGTTGCAGGGCTGCATAGGGCACCAATACAGCCCTGCAACATGCATAAATAACCACCAAGGGTGGTTAAAGGGTGGTTAGCATCATGTCTGTTTTCACCCAATGTCGTGTCTAAATCCTGCAAGTGGGATTTCTACATGCGGCATGATTTTATGCCATGTGTGCCCCGCGCACATCTAAAAGCAGCCAACATGAAAGAGCTTTTCTACAGATTGGCCTGCTTTTTTTTTTTAAGTATAGATAATCATGTTGCCCTGTTTCTATGCCAACATCCTAACTAAGACAATCTCAGAGCTATTCATAGTAAGACTTTCATAGTTGGTTCTTTTTTCTTGAGCATGAATGGAGCATTCTAACATGACAGGTCATAGAACATCACTCAGCAACATTATTGATATCGGACAAGAGGAGATGGAGCACTCATAGACAGGGGAGACTGTGCATTTCCTATTATTAGTTTTAAAAAAAAGTAATTAAAAAAAATAAATTATTGGGGCATCAGCCATCGCTATAGCCCAACAAATACAAAACAAACAAAAATACACAAAATTTAAACAATACTATATAAAACAAACTAAAACTAAAAACTAAATAATCCCTTTACTCTCAGAATGAAACCGGAAACAGATACATATCCCAGTTTATATCCATACACATTTCGAGTAATTGCATCGATATTGGTGGGATCCCCTCAGACATAGCAACTACCCCTCCTTGCTGGCAGATCCCATACGTACCATGGAGGCAAGCCAAATAAATGAAGCAACTTGGATAAGCTCATTCTGCGTAGTCAGGGAAAGAAAGGTTTTATACATTTCATGTGTAAGTGAAACCGTATGGGTGTCCATGAGTGGCCGAAGCCAGACTTCTCTAGGATTACCATAATGGGCACATCTACATAAGAAGTGTTCAAGAGATTCCACTTCATCTAAGGAACAGGTACAGTGGCATAGGTCATATTTATCGCCCGCGTGCCTGTCCTCCGTCACAGCTGTCTGAAACAGCTGGAAACGGGCCAAGGTATAAGATCTACGCAAATTATTATTAACTAATACATCCAGATAGGTCTCAAATTGGCAAGTAACCTTCAGTAACCCCAAACAGGGTGCTACTTTCCATGCATTAAGGGCCGCTAAATCCTCCTGTATAGCAATGTCCTTAAAGCGACCCCATACTTCCCTCTTTATCCCTGTAACTGATTTACCCACTAGGTATTCCAAAGAAAAGCCAATATTTTTAAGAACTCCAACAAGATAGCGCAACCAGGGATAAACCCTGGGCCCATCATATAGAAGCTCTTCCCTAAAACATTGACACAAAAGTGTAGATTCTGGCTGTGTAACCAGTCTAAGCCAGCATCTGACAACTGTCATGCTGGCTAGGGTGCCAATTGAAACCAGGCCTATTTTCACCCTTAAAATGACACCCGGAACATGTTTCCCCACCTGCAAAATTAAGTGCAGGAAAGTATTTTGGACCCTTTCGAGAGTCAGTATATTAGGATATGGTATAATCTCAAAGCCAAAAAGTAAAGAAGCTGGGACTTTTAATTTTTACACTTGCAAAAAGGTAGACATTTTCACTCCTTGTGACACCCTCGCTGCCTTACTAAATGCTCTTACAGACCTCAGCCCCTTGACAGCCCTGTTCTTGGTATGTTGCATCCACGTTCCTCTGGCAGAGAAAGTAAAGTCTAAATAGGTAAAGGCATTAACCCTCTCCAAGTTCTGACCATTTACCAGCCACCTGACAGATTTTTTACACCTACCAAGCACCATAACTTTAGATTTAAAGGGGTTTCGTTCTAGCCCATTGCAAACACAATAAGAGCTCAAATTCTCTAGTAACCTTCTGAGCCCCACCTCTGATTGTGACAATAAAACCAGGTCATCTGCGAACGGAATCACAGATATCTGATGGACACCAACTTTCGGTACATGGGCCGCCTCTGATCTCAGTCCAATAATGAGGTCAGCAAGATAGAGATTGAAAAGCAGGGGGGCAAGCACGCACCCCTGACGCACTGGTTGTTATAGTGGAGCTGGAGAATGAGCGACAACAGGTTTTCTTAATTCCCCATCCCTCTAAGTTTTTGCCAAAGCTTTGCTCATGGAACCAAGTCAAAGGCCTTGGAAAGGTCCATAAAAGCCAGAAACAATTTACCCCTCCTGATCTTATTGTATTTGTGGATAATATGCTCCAGGGTGAAACAACAATCGGTTGTAGACCTACCTTTCCTAAAGCCGTATTGCTCCCTGGGAATGATTGCCCGCTCCTTGGCCCAATTTTCAAGATGCTCAAGAAGAAATTCGGCAAATATTTTTCCAACCGCGGACAACAAACTTATTGGCCTATAACAGGCCGGATCTTTTGGCGAGCCTTTCATGAAAATCGGGACAATCCAACTCTGTGTCCAGCTGGATGGTACTCTACATCCCTCCCCAATCTTGGTGAATAATTTGGAAAAAATCACAGACCACCAATTGGGGGCTGCCTGTAAAATTTCCACTGTGACCTGATTATTATTATTATTATTATTATTATTATTATTAAACATTTATAAAGCGCCAGTAACAACCTGGCGCTGTACAGAACATATAATCAGCTGCGGTCCCTACCTGTGGCTTACAATCTAAAAGACAAGGAGGGGGAGACAAGGAGAGGGGACAGCGGGAGAGACATGGGAGAAGACAAACAAACATTCAGGCGGATGCGAAGTCTCAGGCGCGTGTACTTGGCTTGGTTACAAGGTGGTCGGTAGCAGCAGTCAGCAGAGGAGGGCCGACAGTAAGAGCAAGGGGAAAGACTAGAGGGCATTGGGAAAGGCAGCATGGAAAAGGTGGGTCTTGAGGAGGGATTTGAAGGAGCGGAGGGAGGAGGCGAGGCGGACGTCGGCAGGGAGGGAGTTCCAGGCATGCGGGGCAGCGAGGGAGAAGGGACGAAGGCGGTTGGGCGAGCAGGAGAAGCGAGGGAGAGCGAGGGAGGGGACAGCGGAAGAGCGGAGAGCGCGCGCAGGAGCGCGTAGGGCGATTAGGTCCGAGAGGTAAGGGGGAGCTTGGTCATGGAGCGATTTGAACGTGAAAACCAGGAGTTTGAACAGGATACGTTCCGGAAGGGGGAGCCAGTGAAGGGAGAGGAGGAGAGGCGTCACATGGTCGAAGCGACGGGCAGAGTGAATGACCTTGGCGGCAGAGTTTTGGATCGCCACAAGGGGGGACAGGTGGGAGCGAGGGAGGCCAGCAAGGAGGAGGTTGCAGTAGTCGAGGCGAGAGATAACCATGGCATGAACAAGGATTTTGGCCGAGGAGACAGATAGAAAGGGGCGAATGCGGGCAATGTTGAGGAGAGCGAATCGGCAGGATTTGGCCACAGAGTCAATGTAAGGTTTAAAGGAGAGGTGCGTGTCAAAAATGAAGCCCAAGCTGCGGGCACGGAGAACAGGACGGATGGTGACCCCGTCAATGCAGACGGTCAGGTCAGAGGGAGAGGAGGGGGAGGGAGGAAAAATGAGGAGTTCAGTCTTGGCCATGTTCAGTTTGAGTTGGCGTCGGGACATCCAGGCGGAGATATCAGAGAGGCAGTCGACGAGGCGTGAGCGGACAGAGGAGGAGAGAGAGGGGGTAGAGAGATAGAGTTGGGTGTCATCAGCATAGAGATGGTATTGGAACCCGTGGGAGGCAATAATTTCACCAAGGGACCGGGTGTAGATAGAGAAGAGGAGAGGGCCAAGGACAGAACCTTGGGGAACCCCAACCGAGAGGGGAAGGGAGGGGGAGGTCGACTCGGGGAGGGAGACATTAAAGGAGCGGTCAGAGAGGTAGGAGGAGAACCAGTCAAAGACAGAGCCACGGAAGCCCAAAGAGTAAAGCGAGTCCAAGAGGAGCGAGTGGTCGACAGTGTCAAAGGCAGCAGAGAGGTCAAGGAGGACAAGAACGGAGTAGTGGCGCTTCGATTTAGCGACAAGTAGATCATTGGTGATCTTGGCCAGGGCAGTTTCAGTAGAGTGGAGGGGGCGGAAGCCGGACTGGAGAGGGTCCAGGGAGGAGTTGGCAGAGAGGAGGTTCAGGCAGCGGGAGTAGACGACACGTTCCAGGAGCTTCGAAGCAAAGGGAAGGAGGGAGACCGGCCGGTAACTAGAGGGATCGAAAGGGTCCAGGGTAGGCTTTTTGAGGATGGGGGAGACAGTGGCATGTTTGAAGGCAGAGGGGAAGGAGCCTGTGGAAAGGGAGAGATTGACGACATGCAGAAGGGGGGGAGCGACAGTGGGAGCAATAGAGGTCAGGAGGCGGGAGGGGATCGGGTCAAGGGGGCAGGTGGAGGGGTTGGATGAAGAGAGAAGAGCAGAGATTTCCTGGAGAGAGGCAGGAGGGAAGGATGCGAGGAGGGAGGGGGGCGGGGGGCGGAAGAGGGCGGGAGGCAATATCCCGACGGATCTTGTCAATCTTGGAGGTGAAGAACGATGCAAGATCCTGAGCAGCAAGGGAAGAGGGCGGAGGAGGGCAGGGGGGTTTGAGAAGGGAGTCGAAAGTAGAGAAAAGGCGGCGAGGGTCGCGGGAGAAAGATTCGATCCTAGAGGCATAATAGCGCTGCCTAGCTAGGGAGATAGCCGAGGAGAGGGAGGAGAGGGAGAATTTGTAATGGAGGAAGTCAGGGAGGGAGCGGGATTTGCGCCAGAGGCGTTCGGCAGCCCGGGCGCAGGAGCGGAGGTAGCGGATGGCAGGGGTAAGCCAGGGGCGGGGGTCGAGGGGGCGGACGGGGCGAGCAGAGGGGGGGGCAAGAGAGTCAAGGGTCGAGGAGAGAGAAGCGTTGAGAGCAGAGACAGCAGAGTCAGGGGAGGAGGAGGCGAAAACGGGGGGGAGAAGGGGGGAAAGATGTGCGGCAAACTCCGAGGGAGTAAGGGCCTGCATATTGCGGAAGGGGCGCATAGAGGGGGAGGCGGAGGGGGGTCGGTGGGAAAGGCTGAAGGAGCCGAGGAAGTGATCAGAACTAGGGAAGGGGTCAAAGGAGAGGTCAGTTAGAGAACAGTTTCGAGTGAAGACGAGGTCGAGGGAATGGCCGTCAGTATGAGTGGGGGAGTCGGTCCAGAGTCGGAGATTAAAGGAGGAAGCGAGAGAGAGAAAGCGGGAAACAGAGGGGGCGGAGGGCGTGTCAACGTGAATGTTGAAATCACCAAGGATAAGAGTGGGGATATCATCGGAGAGGAAGAAGGTGAGCCAGGATTCAAAGTCCGGGAGGAAAGAGGAGAGGGAACCCGGGGGGCGGTAGATGACAGCAACCCGAAGGTGTAGAGGGGAGTATAAGCGCACAGAGTGGGCCTCAAAGGAAGGGAAGGAGGAGGAGGGGGGAGGGGAGAGGGTTTTGAATTGGCAGTGCTTAGCAAGGAGCAAGCCCACACCACCACCCAGGCCCTCAGGGCGGGGGCGGTGAGAGAACGACAGGCCCCCGGAGGATAGAGCAGCCGGGGTAACAGAGTTGGAGGGCGTGATCCAGGTTTCCGTAAGAGCCAGGAGTTGAAAGGGGCGAGAGAGGAAGAGATCGTGGATGAAGGGAGCTTTAGCCACGGACGAGCGGCAGTTCCAGAGGGAGCAGGAAAAAGGCAATTGGTGTTTGGGAAGGCAGGGGATGCGGATGAGGTTGGGGGATGGGGAACGGCCGGGTTTAGGCCTAGGGGGAATGGGTAAGGGGGGATGAGGGTGGGGAGGGGGGATGGGCGTGGGTGAGGATAAGGGGTAGGTTGGCTGGAGAAAGGCTGCTGGTGAAGGGAGAGGGAGAAGGAGGGGGTGCGTGAGAGAGGCTAGAAGGAGGGAGGTGAGAGAGGGCGAGGAGGTGAGGGAGGTATAGGGAGGCATCATAGGTATTACCTGTTCAGTATCGGGGGGAGTCCAGGCCTGCAGGTGTCGTGTGCGTGCTGTCAGGGGGGTGGCCCCTCGCTGTCCTCGCTCCGGCCGCACAACGGCCACAAAACGGCCAGCGCCCTTTTGTCGCCGCCCAAGGGCTGCCGCCCGCTGGGCGCGGGCGTGCACCTTTGGCTTGTGGCTATGGGGTGGGGCCCTGCTCACCTGGAGGGGCTTTCTGGGCGCTGCAATGCCTGCTGGGGGCTTTCTGGGTGCTGCAATGCCTGCTGGGCGATTTCTGGGTGCTGCAATGCCTGCTGGGGCTTTCTGGGCGCGGGCGTGCACCTTTGGCTTGTGGCTATGGGGTGGGGCCCTGCTCACCTGGAGGGGCTTTCTGGGCGCTGCAATGCCTGCTGGGGGCTTTCACCTGATCTGGGCTGAGGGATTTGTTCTTTTTCAACTGAAGGATGAATTCCTCAATCTTAATCTGAGATATTATTAGTAGTATTGGCATTACAGTAGCCCCAAGTGCCAGATCCAGGGAAGTTTAGGACTTGTGTGAAATGATCATGTGATCATTTTTAGTGTAGGAATATTTGATTGAGATACACTAACTCAGGTGGGAAAAGAAAATGTTACCACAATTTTTGATGTTCAGTTAAATGTAACATTCTCTTCAGGGGCTGGGACAATTAATTAATTTATTTATTTAATAAATTTATACCCCGCCCCTCCTGCAAAGCATCTTGGGGCGGCTTCGAACAATTAAAATACAATAAAAACAATTTAAACCATTTCATAATACAATTCCAATATTGGAATACCAGGAGCTTAGAAGATGGCTCCTGGTATCAAGGGGCCACAAGGCCGTCATTGTAGGCCTTCTGGGCTAGGGGTGTGCAGTTTCATGCTGCTTGCTTGTTCTGAAAATGAATGAAACCCCAATTGTTTTCGGAGCTAAGGTAAGGGCAACTAATGACTAAACAAATGACCATTATTTGCTTACATTTCTAATTTTTAGCGGGGGGGGGGGTTGTTTAAAAAATAAAATTAAAATTAAACTAAAACTGCACATGCACAAATGGTTATCAGGGCTATTCTGCACATGCACAGACCTTTTCCAAAATGGCATCAGCAGCGTTGACATGATCAGCCAGTTTGGGCATGTGCAGTCAATTTTTAAATATTTTTATTTTTAATAAAATGAAACTAAAAATGCATAAAAACAATAGAGGCGGCTATGAACTCCCAGAAATGAACAAGATTTTTGAAACAAACCTGAAAAAGGTAATGAAAATGAATTGAATGATGTTCCTGCTGCATATCCCTATTGTGGGGGCTTCTTAGTCATGTTGTCATTTCTCAAGTTTATCACAGAACTCATGTACTGGTATCTGGGCAGTCTGGCACTGGACCCCGCTGTACAAGGTGCTTGCTGCATGTACACACAGTTAAGGATAGTCCTTGATACCAGGAGCTTAGAAGATGGCTCCTGGTATCAAGGGGCCATAGCTCAAGTGGTAAGAGTGCATGCCTGGCATGTATAAGGTCCCAGGCTCAATCCCCAGCATCTCCACCTCAGGATCTCTGGTAGCACGCCTGGGGGAGGCCTCTGCTGGGGGCTTGGAGGGGTCTCAGGTAGCATGCCGGAATGGCCTCTGCCGAAGAGCCGGATTTGGACCCAATTTGAAACCCCTGCTGCCGTGTCAGGTTGTGACAATACTGGGCTAAGATGGACCATTGGTCTACTCAGTTAGGCAGTTTAATTGAACATAATCAGAAAAAGGAACTGTTATCCTCATTATTATTATTTTTCACACATGATTACCTAGAAGTTACATGACTTTCTCAAAGTCACAGTGTCTGTGGCAGAACTGGATATTGAACCCAGGGTAACATCGCTGGAAGGGCATGAAGCAGATCATCGAATCATAGAACCGTGGAAGATATCTCGAGGGTCGCCAAGTCCAACTCCCTGTTTGGAAGCAGAACTACAGCTACAGCATCTCAGACAGGTGGATGTCCAGCCTCTTTTTTTAAAACCTCCAGTGATGGAGAGCCTCCAGCCTCCCCAGGCAGCTTGTTCCATTGCCACACCATTCTCATTGGAGGTCTTCAGGCAAGATGCTGCCCCCGCATGGCCACTCAGGAGCCACGGATCTGACCGCTCCTATGAAGGTGGAGCTGCCGAATGCGCCCTCCCGTGAGCCACAGAGCACCCACTCAGGACCACGCATAGAGCCATGCTGGGAAATCCAGAGTGCTTCGTGTGGGGCCAGCCAAATGTACGGTGGCAGCTTCCATGGCCACAGTAGCCACGTTAGGAGCTGCCTGTATGACTTGCTCACGACTCACTTCACCTGCATGGATGCTCAATTGCAGAACAAAACTGGCCACGCCCCCACCCCACCACCGTGCTCATTTGAAAACACCCATTGTTATGATATTTCCCCTGAAATTTAACTGAATTCTAGCTTTCTGTAATTTGAGCCCATTGTTTCTAGTTCTTCCCTCTGTAACAATGAAGAATACTTTTTTGGCCATCTTCTTGGTGACAGCCCTGTAGATTTTTGAAGACTATCATTTCTCCTCCTTAGTCTTCTTTTTTCTAGGCTAAAAATACCGAGTTCCTTCAGCCTTTCCTCATAAGTCTTGCTTTCCAAACCCTTTATCATCTTTGTTCACCTCTTCTCAGCCCACTCCAATTTGTCAATGTTCTTCTTAAAATGAGGCGCACAGAATTAGGCACAATACTCCAGATGCGGTCTGACCAGTGCTGAATAGAGTGGAATTATTCTGATGACTTTGAAACAATGCTTCTGTTAGTGCAGCCAAATTGCATTAGCCTTTTTTTACCACCGCATAATATATCTGCTTGCCTGGGTTTGGTTTGTGGTGGCTGTCTAGGAGTTGTGCATAACATTAGGGCATTGGAAAGGAAGACAAGAGGGTTTGGAACAGGCAGAAAGGAGACTATGGGTGTTTTCAGACATTACGGGGACGCTTGGCCCCGTACCGAAAACAACCCTTTCATTCCCCGCCGGGGTCACCCCGTCACGCCATATCAGACTTGCCTGGGGGATCCCGGCGGGGAATCTGGGAGGGGGCAGGGCCGCGCGGCGCAACGTGCGGCCGCACGGCCCCGCCCCCTCCACGCACCCCGCCGCCCGCCCTCCAGGGAGACGGGCGGGCGGCGGGGCCACTGCGGCCGCCACGTCAGGCCAGATGTGCCGTGGCCCGGGATCCCAACCGGCCAGACGTTACTTTTTTTTGGTCCTCGCTGGGGATCTTTTTGACCACGCTTCCTGGGACATTCTCCCGGCTAGCCCGGGAAGCGTAGTTCAAATTGACCCCATGCGGGTATTGACCGTGGCGAACCTCTGGCGGCCGCCAAACAGACATGCGAGCCACAGTGACCACAGGTGGGTATTCACCGTGGTTCACTGTGATCTTGTAACGTCTGAAAATACCCTATGTTACTGAATTTCAAACCAACAGCAGTAATAATGGGGATTCCATCTCCCGACTTCTGCTGCTTCTGGTTTCTCTCATTGTTGATAGTGCTGCTAATGGCCTTCACTGGGCCAATCATCTCTTGAGTCTTGCAGAATTCTTAGAAGCTTCACTCATGGTAACTAAAAGTGACTGCCTCAAAGCTGTATTTATTTCATCCCAATCCAGCTAGAATAAGAGAGGACTCTGTAAAATTGGTCTGCACATCTACACACACATACTGATTTCTTTTGAAAGGTATGCGTACAGTTGTGATATGGAAAAAGCAGTGAATTCACCAAGGTCTCACAGTAGCATATAAAGACTGATGTGCTAGAGGGGGTCTTTTGGGAGCCCCTTCTTAAAATTCTGTCCCCTAAATGGAAGTGAAGGTTGGAGGGGTTACTGCTTCTTTTGGATCTCATCCATTCTTTGGATACTGCAGACAGCACGATCCACTGAGCAGGTAGTGCTGACTGTAGTACTTTAGTTCAGATACAAGTCCTGTTCCTTTTAATGGAACTTTCACTCATGTTATGTACTGGTTCTCTCTCACTATTTTCTTGCATGATTGTGCCCTAAGTTGTTGTCTCTGACTCTCTATTGATTGACTACTTGTTTGACAGTCATGTTAGTATGGTAGCTAAGATATAGAGATTACGAAGATGAGTGTCATAGATGAATAGAATGAATTAATGAATGAATGTATCCACGCACCTTTTGCAGAATTGAGAGTGACATCCATTCTCTATATATTTCCAATCAAAAATAGCTTTTCTTCAGGGTCCAGGGCAGGGGTCCTGAAACTAGGGGTCACAGCTAGGGATGGGAAGATCGGGATTGGATCAGTACAAATTATTTGATTTTGGATTAAATCGGATGAATCATATGGATCCAATCTTACCGGGTGATACAATACTATCTCCCATTGGATCCCCAAGTGAGGATCTATCGGCTCCTTGGAGCAGCACTGGTGCCACTCCAAGGAGCTTCCAGCTTGTGCCAAACACATCCTGCCCCCAGTTCTGCCTCCCTCAGACTCCTGCCTGGTGTCCTCTGGCACGTGAATTTCTCAAACCCGTACCCGCCCACCTGCTGAAGCAGCACTGCTGGGGTGGGTAGGCTGGGCCTACCCACCCCAGCTATGCCTACCCCAGGACAGGAGTCCGGGGTAGGCATAGCTGGGGTAGAGGGGCTTCACAGCAGTGGGGAGAGGGATAGTTGCTTATTTACCTTTTCCCCTAGGCTCCATCCGAACCGGTGCCTAGCTGTGGTGCCTGGTGTGGCCTTTTCAGGGAAAAATGAAACTAAAAAAGTCAGCTGTGCATGTGCAAAATGGCCACCATGACCATTCTGTGATGGACGCTGGCTGCCATTTTCCAAAATGATGGACACTGGCAGCATTGGCACCATTTTGGAAAATAGCAGCCAGTCTGCGCATGCTCAGCCAGCAGCCTAGGGAAAATGCTAGGTAAGCAACTACTCCTCTCCCCACCTCTGTGCGACCCCTCTACCCACAGGTAGAGCAGGGCTTTGTGGGAGTCACAGCTGGGGGAAGACATTGGATTGAACCTCGTATTGCTCAGAATCGGACATGATTCTGAACAATACAATCTAAAATTTGATTTGAAGTCAGGAAGGTTCAATTCTGAACCAATCCCGAACTTCAATATGATTTCCCATCCCTCGTCACAACTAGTTGAAAGACATATTTTTTTATTTTTAAAAAAACACAACATTTTTAAATATCTGATATTCCAGCTAGTTTGGCAGTTATTTGGTAACAAACTGATAACTGCAGCAGTTATATTGAATTACCAGATAATACCATGAAAGTTAAGCAGTTTATCACATTACCACAACTGTATTACAGCCTCATGGTGTAACTGAATATTACTGTTACTCTCTAAAACCTGGCCCAGAGGGGGCGGGGGGGGGAGGGAAAAATAGGAAAGGCGTTATAGGTAAACAAACAGTAATGCAGTAAATGGTACAATGTGGTATTGTGGTAAATCAGTAATGCAGTAAACCTGCCAAACTCTAATCAGGTACCGGTGCCACTCACTATGTAGGCATTTCCAGACACTGGCAGATAGGGCATATCTGGCCAAATTCTAAATAGTAGCAGCTATTTGTTTTGCTTCCAGTCATGATGACCCCAAGTGAGGCCATTGCATGCATTGCTAAATGGAGTGCTAAGAAAACTGGGACTTCGTATTTAAACTTGGCTGTGTCTCCAGACTTGGTCCCATCAACCAGGGGTGTTTTGAAGGAGCAACATTCGAGAAGGGGTCCGTGTCCACTGAGAGGCATGACTGTGGAACACCCACACGTGTGGAGTGAGTGGGGAGCAAGTCTAAGATGGCTGACAGGGTGGCCACTGTGCCCACGCAGGCAGCCTCCAGGACTGGCCCTGGAAACAATTCATACGGGCCTCTGTTCCCCCTCCTCCTCACCAGGCAACAAGCCCTGCCCAAGTGCCCACCCTCTGCCATGATATACATGGAAACATGAAGTCACAGTAGCCAATAACCCCTTTCTGGTGCAGCCTCTGGCAGTCCTGGACAAAGACTGAGCACAGGTGCATACTGGGGGGTGGGGACCTACAGGACACTGCAGTCGGAGCTGCTGTCTGCCATGGCGTTGGCTCCTCTCTCATGTGTCATGAGAGGGGTGTTGTATTTCACCCTTGTGTCCTTTATGAGCTCCCGGTGGGGCTGTGCATGGGGCAAGCGAGGCAGCAGGGTCATGGGCCTGTCTGCTGGTGTGGGTGGGCACCCCAGTTCAGATGGGCAGGTGATGCATAGGTGCCTGCCCCCACACACCTTTTTAGCTTCCCCCGCATGGCACACTGTGGCGTTTTCAGCGTGCCCCATGAGTGGGTGCTGTGTGGGTTATGAGAGCGCACCTCTACCCACACCACCTTCAAACAAGTGGTCACTTGGTTGGTTGATGAGCGGCCATATGTGGCAGTGTCTCATTTAAAAACTCCCCAGGTTCCAGTAAATGGCACTCCTTACACCTACTAGAACTCTGTGATTGATGTGGAGATGGCTCTCCCTCACGTTTCAGTCGACTCTACTTCTGTTCCCTAGAGCTTATGAAAATTCTTCTGAAGAACAAATATTTTGTATCTGGAATAAGTTAAATTGCACTGTGTGGGAGGTATTTTAAAAAATGCAGACACACGCACATACCACAGATTTTCCAAGTTGAGCGTTACACCGTGCTGCCAACATTTCAGCACAACATAGTTTTTAAGATCCTTTGCCTTCTTCCTTGTTTGTGGTTAGACGAAATGCTTCATGGAAACGATTAATAAATTAGCTAATTAATATTTTGCTCAGACCCTATCTCTCTTGCCTATGTTGTTGCTGGGAGGAAATATTAGTGATCATCAGCCCATTGCCCCAAGTAACGGCAAATGACAATGCAAAACTTTGGGGTGGGATATTCAAAGGATACTAAGGCAGCTCAGAAAGTTGCTAATCATGTTAGCCATCCCCTGCGCTCCCCCCCACCCCCAGGAATGTAGTTTTAAGGGAAGTTATGGCATCTCCTTCATTGGATATTTTCAGAAACCAGATGGACAAGCATCTGTCTGTAATGCTATAGGTAATGGTATAGGCTATTCTGACTTGGAGTAGGGGGTTGGATGAGATGGCCCTGGAGGTTCCTTCAAACCTGATGAGTTTCTGGCTCTTTGAAATCAGGTTTCTTTATTTCTGTTCTGGTTTTTTAACCTTTAGCCTCTCCTGCAGCCACATTTTCAAGTAGTTCTTAATTTGTAGATAAAATCCCCTAAGGGGGCAGAGCCAGTCAGAAGAGGGTGCTGCTGTGCTCACAGATCAAAGAGGGGGGAACTGATACCGCTGGCTGCCTTGGGGGGAGCTGAAGAGGAAAAGCAGGAGAAGCTGGGATGCACAGAAATTGAGACACGCAGAGAGAGGAGGGGAGAGAGACAAGACAGCTACCGGAGGGTGAAATTAGTCAGCCCAGGAGAGAAATAAGAATGCCCTGAATGAGATGGTATTGCTGGGAGGAGCCACACAGCACAGGAAGAAGTTTATGGGAGATCGGGACTAAGGCCTACAGCTCCAGACTGCATATCCCCAGTGACAGGGAAGAGGAGCTTATTTGGGGGTCTGTCCAACATTCACCTCCCAGCTGCGGCACTTTTCTGCAACTCTCTAGAGGGGAAAGCAAGAATAATCATTTCTATTTATTTTCCTTGGTGCCTCTTCCACAAATCACATGAGTGTGTGGTAGATTTAATTTTTATTTTTTTTAAATGTCTCCATGAGGAAAAACCAGAGACAAAACCATCATGCTACAGCTGAGGTCTCCAGATAACTGTGATGTCTGAAACCACACCATGTTTGCTGTCCCGCAGGAGCCAAATTTATTCAATGATAAGATGAAATCATGTATTCTTTGTCTGTATCTCTGTTCTGATCCTCACTAAATAAAGTTTTTGTTGGGCCCATGTGATAGCTTCACATACAACTGTGTATATTTACAAAGCTCCACCTCCCCCAAGTAACTGTGTCAGGGCACACTCGGGGTGCAGTCCTCTGTTATTGAAATCAATGACTCACTTCCCATTGCCTTTGATCGATAGAGGATTACTCTCTTGGTCTTTCTAATATTTATTTATTTATTTCTAAAATGTGTACCCCGCCCCTCCTGCGAACAGCTTGTGGCGGCTTCCAACATAGTAAAAACGTAAACAAGTATAAAAACAATTTAAAATAATCAACAATTTGAATGTTGATTAACATTCAAATGTTAATTTGAAACATTCAAACATTTAACATATCACACTACAACCTTTCCACCTTGCAGGCATATGTGCTGATGGGTGGGAAAACCAGCTTAGTCTTCATAACCTGCTTTTGGGATGAATTCAGCCAAACCTCCAACCCACTTTACTACCTGTTGTGATGGAAGGATCCTTACCCTTAATTTTTTATTTTTTATTTTATTTAAAATTTATATCCCTCCCCTCCTGCCCACAGGGCAGCCCGGGGCGGCAAACAACATTCATTAAAATAATATAAAAATTTTAAAACAATTTAAAATACAGTATGTGGGGAAACCCCCCCATCCCCACCCACACCCCTCCCCTACCCCTCGCCAAAAGCCTGACGGAACAGCCAGGTCTTACATATACGCCGAAACAGCAGGAGAGTGGGAGCCAGCCGAGCCTCCTCCAGGAGCGAATTCCACAGCACAGGGGCGGCCACC
>QEPC01000632.1:266783-311954 GCA_003113815.1 Sphenodon punctatus
CCCCCCTTTGGAGTGAGTCTGTGAGCGAGTGAGTATATTCTGTCTGTCTTGTTTGTCTCTGTGTGAAAGGAAGGTGAATCCCTGGTTTGGGTACTTCATACCCCTTGTTCCTTATTTTCTGGTTCCTCCCTGCTATTCCTTATCAAGTCGTGTTCCTTGTGAGTGTGTACCCTATCCCCTCACTCCTCCCTTGTTTCCCATCCCCCTCCTGAGACACCCGCATCCTGGGATTCCCCCTCCCCTTTTCCCTCACCCCCCCACCACGGTGCCCAGGGACCCTGAGTACTCCCCTGAGAATCCGGATCCCTTCCCTGGTGTTGTTTGTCCCTTTGGGGCAAGTGGCTTCCTCTCCTTGAGTCCCAATGATGACAAGTGTTGCTCTCTGATTCGGAGAGAAAGCCCACCTTCTATCCTGAGGGACATTGTATACCATCAAGGGAACCTAGTATTGAGAGGAGGTCGCCCCTTGTCTTTGTGGGGTTCAGTCCTTCTGACTCTTTCCTACCTTTCCGCCCTCTATACCCCCCTCCCTGGTGACACTTATGCGGAGTAAAGACACAAATATCTGAAAGACTGCCTCAACTCTCATGTCCCATGACAGCCTTTTTGTGGGCATCATATGCCCATCCAGTTCACGCAACAAAGGATGTTTTTAGAAGTGCAAGAAAATTGCTGGGGTTTGTAATCTCCTGCGATCATTCCTCTCCTGTGACAAAGAAGGTGGTGCTGGGTATTACAGGATTGCAATGTCACATCCACAAGAGAAATTCCTTTGAGAATGATGTTTTTAGATGTTTATGATGATCAATTAGTGCGAGTCTTGGGGGTGGGTGGGTTCAAATGCATATTCGAAAACTCTTAATATGTAGGGTTTACAGATGCAAATTAACATGCAGACATTTCCACAAGACTCAAGGGAGAGTAGTTTACATGTGTAGGTAATTCCTGGGATTCATTGCCCTCCCACATAAATAGTGTATCATGTAGGGATGTGCAAATGCGGTTCAGATGTTCGGAGTTTGGACCGAACTTGGTCTGTTCAGACAACTGAACTTCCGAACCGAACCCGAACCAACCAAACCAAACTCGTTCTGAACTCAAGAATGACAGAACAGTTTGGCCGTGTTCCGATGAGTTCGGATGAGTTCGGATGAGTTCGGGTGGCAAAAACGTGACTGGAAGGCCCAGGGAAGAGGAGGCAGCTGAGAAGCAGACTTCCTGTCACATGGGGTGGAGAGGCTTGGAGTAGCAGTCAGCCTGCCCAATCACCATCCCCTTTCTCCTCAGACCACTGGCTTCGCAGTCTGCGATTGGACATGGGGGAAGGGTGGGCTAGACTGCAGAGAGCCAATGGGGCTTGCGGTAAGGCGGGAGCAGCAAGTAACAAAAGTCATTGCCCTCCCCCTTTCCAACACCTTCTGAGCTAGCCACTGTTCCTGACAGCAGGCGTTTTCAGAAGTCTCCTTCTCCCAGCAGTTTGTGTTACTAATCCATTGCCATCCTCCTCCTATTGCACCCATCCCACACATTTACCTCCCTAGTATCATTTATTTAGATTAGATTAGATAGATTTAGGTGTTATTTTTATTTTTTACCCATCCCAGTGTTCTTTCTCCCTATCCTCCATTGAATCCGTCCCTCCTCCCTGTATATAGTCCATCCCTGATTCCCTCCCCCTGTTTTTGAATTTATTTAGAGTAGGATTAGATTGATTAGATTAGATTAGATTTACCCTTATCCTTGCAACATGGACCTGCCTGCTGTCANTAATAATAATAATAATAATAATAATAATTTAGGTTTCATTTCAGTTTTGTACCCCTCCCTGTGTTGTTTGGTGTGAGCTGGCTCCCCCATCCCTGTTTTTTTTTAATTTTATATATATATATATATATATGAGAGAGAGAGAGAGAGAGAGAGATTATATAGTTACTATAGATATAGATAATTGTAGGAGTTAGCTTAGTTATAGAGATAGTGTGATAGTTTTATAGTGTATTTGTAGGACTAGGCTTTTGTAGTTTTTAGATATTCCATTTAGTTCCATAGGTTTTAGAATAGTTAATAGCAGTTAGATTTAGTGTAGATATATATAATATTAAATAAAAAATTTGAATAAAAAATATGTAGGAGAGGCCAGTCTGCTGCCTGTAAGGCAGCACAGAGGGGTAAAAGATTGGAAGGGTCAAACTCAGCTGGTAACAGATATAACTTTTATAATAACTTTTTTAAAAACAAACTAACAATATAACAAGACATAAAAATAACAGTATAACAAGACATAAAAATAACAAGCTTATTAGTGTCTCAAGGCCCAAACGATACCAGTACCAAAAATAAAATCTTCTAAATCGGTATCAATATCAGCACTGATATCGATATCAATACTGATTTCTGAATGTTCGGCCAAACCGAACTCCACCAAACTGAACAACCGAACCTGATCTCGGTTTCTGAACCGAACGACCGAACATCCGAATTGTGTTCTGTTCGCACAGATCATTCTGTTCGACCAAGCATTTGGCAGGCAGGGGCAGGATTTGGAGACTTGTGGGTTAGGGATTTTATTCACTTTTATTTGGTTTTATTAATCTGTTGTATATTTTACTATAGTAGGGTTTAGGGAATTTTATTTGGTTTTATTCTTTGTATTTTTGAATATATCTTTTGTACCCCACCCTTAACCTTCATGGAAATGCTTCCTCTTGACAGTTATAAGTAAAATGAATACATTGTTACTTCAAAGAGCAGCATGATCTTTGTAAATAATTGCCGGCTTATACAGTCCCATAGCTATTCAGGAAATGTATTTCAGTATATATCACACAAAGAGGCTACCACCCAAATAGTGCACAAGGGAGTGTTCTATCCTAATATGGGCACTTTTAAAAGGGACTCTTGCAAAAGGAGCCAGCCTACTATATTAAAGAGCTGCTATCATTTATTTATTTTTTGCTGTAGAAGTTAAATGATTGAAGGGTAATGGCAAACAAAAATGTCCTTTAGATAGAGAGCAAATTATTTTGCAGGAGTAGAGCAGATTTTACATTTATCCACTTAGGTGTGTAAAAACTAGGGGTAAAATCTTCAAAAGTGTGGCATATGTGTGTACAGCTTTAAGAGAGCTGGCAATAGCCAGCTCCTTCTTCCCTCTAGGAACTAGGTGGGTGGGGTTTGCCTATTTAATTGATGTTTGGGAGCTGCAGTGTGCGGTCTCCATTTTGTGTTGTGCAGGAGTTCCCTCTTACTAGGATTCTGTACTAGGCAATATCAATAAACGTGTTTCCTGCTCCTTCCACCACATCTTGTGTGTGTTGAATGGAGAACAGAATAGAGGGGCTCCCCAGAATCGTGAGTAGCCTCATCTTGGGGCCCACAGCTACCCCAGGGATACCACATGGTGTCGGAAGTGGACTGTTCTCCTCCTAAGGCCACAGGCAGTGAGAACTCCAGGACCACTTTATATTGTCAATGAAGGATGGAACATTTTAAGCCCCCTCCTGCATTAAGTCTTACTCGGAACTTGGGAGAAAATTGGAGGAAATGGGAAGAAAACCTAAAGCTATACCTTACAGTCACAAAAGCTGAGGAAGAGCCTAAGATTATAAGATTGCAGTCATGCTGCACTGCATAGGAGAAAAGGCACTTGAAATCTATAACAACATGCCTAATGTCCATGCAGACCCAACAAACAATGCAGCACTAGCAGAAACCCTAGATGCATTCAAAAATTGTGAGCCAAGGAAAAACCCTGTTTTTGAGAGGTTTCAGTTCTGGTTATGGGGTCTGGATAGTAAGGCTTGTGAGGCGCTTGAGGTGACGCAGGCAGCCCTTATTAAAAAACTATTGGGGTGCAAAATCTACCCCTCGAGCGCTAGCCAGGATGGAGGCAGGGGTATTAAATGTGGCTGCGAAGGCTAAATTGAAGGCTCTGAGTTATTGGCTTAAGGTGAAGGCATTCCAGCCAAATCGCTTCCCGAAATGTATTTATTTGGGGATGGTGGCGCTCCCTTTGGGGGAGAAATCCTGGCTGCTGGAGCTGAGGGCGGCTCTTGCAGACTTGAACCTTGCCTCCCTGATGGAAAATATTGACCCAATTCCAACAACCCTTGATAGGGATCTAGTAAGACATCGGGTGGTAGATTGTTCTAGGCAAAAGGACCGCACCAGGGTGAGTCAGTACAAGTACCTTACCGGCAATGTATATGGAATTTGGAGGGAATCCCCGGCGCCCTATCTGATGCTGTCGCAGCATCAGTGGAGGCAAGCTCTGACAAAAATGTTCTTTGCCCAGTCTGCCTCCAGGAGGGTAGATGGGTGCATGCCCCCATGCAAGGATATGCCCGTGCAAGTCAGGCCAAATAGAGGATGTATGTCATGTCCTGTTGGAATGTCAATTTTATGTATTGGAGAGGTGGAGGGGGTTGGCTCCTCTAGAGGTTGTAACCCTGGGAACCACACTACACAGGAGAATAGCTTTGTGTATGCAAGATAAGAGCTGGGTGACTATAACAGCATTGGCTAGGTTCCTGTATGCAGCCCAGTTACAGCGTAAGAAGCAGCTAACGGAGATTGAAAATTGAGCTATTCCTGAGAAAATGGCACTGAGCCAAGAGGAAATGTAAAAAGGGGTCCCACTCTTCTCTCTTATTTTATTATTGTTCAGTTTTGATAGAGATGGTGTATTAAGTGAGCAGTGTATCGGAAAAATTATCAGTTATGGTGTGTTTTTAATAATTCTATTTTGTATTGTAATCTTTGGTTTTTCACTGCGGCCGTTAATAAATCAAATCAAATTTAAAAAAATCAGTTCTGGCAATGTCCCTATGATGAAGCAGCAGGCATAGACTTCTTTGTCACAGTGCTCAGGGATAAAGCCCAGCACTGTGAATTTGGGGCTTCTGCAGATTTAATGCTGAGAGATAAAATTGTCTTCAGCATTCCAGACAACAAACTTAAAGAAAGGCTCCTGAAAAGGCCTGATCTGACCATTACACAAGCAATTGACATTTGCAGAAAAAAGGCTCTCACCAAGGCTCAAGCAAGTGCAATGACCACAGACACCACAATTCTTGCACTGGGGCACCAGAAAGAAAACCCCAGGGTTTTGCAAAATGAAAACAAATGCCCTGAGCAAACATCTCCAGCAGAAGGCTGCGCAGCTGCAAAAAGTATCCATTGCAAGAGATGTGGGTGGGTCCACAAGCCCAGAAAGTGCCCAGCTTTTGGGGAAACCTGCAATAAGTGTTCAGGGAAGAATCACTTTGCAAAGATGTGCAAAACAAGAACAGCAGCATCCCAGCCAGGCAGACACACAAATTCTCTATTCGTCGGGGCCGTGGCTGCAATAAAACAAGTGAAGCACACAACAGACCAGGATGCCTGGTACAGCACAGTTACTGTGGCCGGCCTACCGGTATCTTTTAAATTAGATTGTGGAGCGGACACAATCCCCAAGGATATTGCAGACCACCTACAAGGTAAAGTGCAACAAACAAAAACGGACATGACACTGATTGTTTTTGGGGGTGCAAAAGTCAGACCAAACGGTGCCATCACAGCCCACTGCAAGATAGGCTGCACTGAATCTGCCCTAACTTTCTACATAACAGACACACGTGATCCGCCACTGCTAAGCAGATCAGCATGCGTCGCCTTTGACCTGATCCGGTGCGTTCATGAATTAGGATGGCAAGCACCTTCCACAAAAGAGGACCTCTTCAAACTTTATCAGGATGTTTTTGAAGGTCTAGGATGCTTTCCAGGTGTGCATCACATCTACGTGGACCCAACAGCTCTGCCAGTGGTGCACAGGTGCAGAAAAACCCCATACGCTGTCATGGGCAAGCTGAAGTCTGCCCTGGAGAACCTAGAAACAGGGGGTGCCATTATGAAAGTGACCAAGCCCACTTCGTGGGTCAACAGCCTGGTGATAACCCAAAAGAAAAACGTATCACTCAGGTTATGCCTGGACCCCAGAGACCTCAACAAAGCAGTTAAGCAGCAACACTTCTCCATTCCAACCGTAGAAGACGTGCAGAGGAACCTGGCAGGCAAAAAACTTTTCACCATATTGGATGAGAAGGACGGTTACTGGGAAGTGGTTCTGGATAAAGAGTCCGCAGAACTGTGCACGTTCAACACATCATGGGGGAGATATCATTTCAATAGGTTACCCTTTGGCATCAAATCCACTAGTGAGGTCTTTCAGTTGAAAAACCACGAGTATTTTGGGGACATCCCTGGTGTCCACATAATTGCAGATGATATGATCATCGCAGCAGCTAACAAAGAGGAGCATGACGCTGTGCTCCGACAGGTCCTGGACAGAGCACGCAAAAGAGGAATCAAGTTCAACAAAGAAAAAATTCAGTTCCAGGTGGACAACGTTAAGTACATGGGTCATATTTTTTCAGAAGATGGTGTGCAGGCTGACGATAGCAAAGTAGACGCTATCGCCAAGCTTCCCCCTCCTGAGGATAAAAAGGGTCTTCAGAGAATCCTGGGCACCATTCAATATTTGACCCACCCCCATCACCTCTATTGTATGGGAAAGGTATTTTAGTCAGATATATCAAGCCTCTGGTGCTGCTTCTTGTCCAGATATGAACCTCGATACTCTTCCAGAGTGGCCACCAGTAACAGCGAATGAGGTGACTTTACTGGTGGAGTCTTTTAGCCCGGACCTTGTCCAGATAGAATGTATCCCCTGTCTCTCCCACTGTCCCCCCTCCCTGTCTCCCCCTCCTTGTCTTTTAGATTGTAAGCCACAGGCAGGGACCGTGTCTATTGTATGTTTCTGTACAGCACCAAGCTCATGACTTGTGCTATATAAATGTTTAATAATAATAATAATAATAATAAAGATCTAACATGGTCTGGTTGGCACCTGTGCTGGCGTCTGTCTTTTCTGCCATCAATGAGTCTGGGATTATTCCATCTAATTGGAATAAACCGGTGATTATAGCAATATATAAGAAAGGATCACCCTCTGATCCCGCAAATTACAGACCCATTAGTTTGCTCAAAGTTCTTAGTAAAATATATGCTAAATTTTTACTGGGCAAACTAGAGGCTTGGCTGAAGCAGCATCAAGTTTTACATGTCGAACAAGCTGGTTTTCAACAAGGCAGGGCTATCACAGGTCAATGTTTTATTTTATATAATCTTGTGGAGAAATATTGATCTGCGGGTAAGGATCTATTTGCGGCCTTTCTCGATTTAAAATCGGTTTTTGATTCTGTTAACCAAGAATTATTGTGGAAGAAGTTATACGAATCTTCAATAGATAAAAAGATTATTATCTCTGGTTAAAAGTCTATATACCTATTCCCAATCTGCTGTTAAAATTGATAATGCAGGGCATATCTCAAGGTACTTCAATTCCTTTGCGGGGGTGTGCCAGGGGTGTGTACTCACCTCATTGCTATTTAATTTTTTAATTAATGACGCAGTTCCCTTACTTACCAAGGAGGAGTTTTTTCCTCCATGACTAGCCCCGAGCTATAGGGTGCTTGTTTTACGCAGATGATCTGGTTCTTTTTTCCCAGACGAGGATGGGCCTCAACAGCTAACTCAGGGGTTTCCTTCATTACTGTAATACTAATCAACTAACAATTAATGATAGCAAATTAAAAGTTATTGTTTTCTCTAATGTAAGGAAAATCTTTAGTTGGTTTATTGACGGCCACGCACTCCAGCAAGGAAAATGTTTTAAATACCTTGGCCTTAATTTTATGTCATCTGGCAGCTGGTTAGAGCATCTTAGAAAGATATTAGTTCTCTCCAAACGTGCATCATTTGCGGTACAGAGATTCTTTGCAAAATATGGGCATTCTAGCCCAGAGTTGGCTATCTGGGTTCATGACACGAAAGTCATGTCCAAGTTATTGTTCAGAGCTGAACTATGGTTCCCTATCCTCCCCCCAAGTAGTAAGGTTGAGGGAATACAAGCTCTGTTTCTTAGGAGACTTTTGAGAGCCTCAAATGGTATACCATGTGCTGCCCTGAGGTTGGAAACAGGGCAACTTGGTTGGGAATTCAGACTGATGCCTCCAAGGATGGCTTGAGAGCATGCTTATTTCAGCAGATGAGGCCAACCGCATATGTGTCTTGATCCCTGACCACTGCAGAGCAAAACTATGCGCAAATTGAAAAGGAGCTACTGGCGATTGTTTTTGCAATGTCTAAGTTTCATCAATATGTATATGGTACCAAGGTGAGAGTCCATTCTGACCACAAGCCGCTTGAAGCAATCTTTACCAAGCCTATTGGCAAGGCCCCTGCTAGATTGCAAAGGAGGCTACTCCAGTTGCAGAAGTATGATATTGAGATATACAAAAGGCAAAGACATGTTTATAGCTGACACCCTCTCAAGGGCAACTATAGGCACTCCATCCAGCTCTACCAATCTCTTGACAGAAGAAAGAGTGATCTACAGTCTGTCTAGCACAGAACCACTCAGCGATCGAATGCTCAAGAAGCTTCAGAACTACACCATAGTGGATGCAGACTTGCAAGGTCTGAAAGCCCTCCACACCAGGGGATGACTCCTGAAATGCAAACAGGTCAACCCTGAGCTTTGGCCATACTGGCCCCTCAGAAACGACATCAGAATCGACAATGCTTTAATGATGATAGGATCCAAAATCATCATTCCCCGGGGTGGGAGACATGAAATGCTAAACTTGATACATCTGCCTCACCAAAGTATTCAAAGATCCAAAGTACATTCCAGAGCACTGATGTACTGGCCAATCATGAATGCAGAGATAGAACAATGGATCCGACACTGTAAACCATGTCAAGAACTCCAACCAGGCAATCAGAAAGAACCTATGATCTCTCATGAAATCCCCGAGTTGCCATGGCTGAAGGTTGTGGCGGACAACTTTGAATTGCAGGGGCATGCATATTTGGTGATCGTCGACTATTTTTCTACGTTTCCAGACGTTCTTTCCCTGACCGACAAGACAACCACCACCATAATCGCACAAATGAAAGGAACCTTTGCATGCCATGGAATACCATGTGAGATCATCTGTGATCATGTGCCATTTGCCAGTCAGGCGATGAAGCATTTTGCCAATGATTGGGACATTGTCTTGACCCATTCGAGCCCTGGATACCCCCAGTGCAATGGCCAGGCGGAGCGCACTGTGCAGACTGTAAAACTCATGCTCAAGAAAGCTCAGCAAGATGGCACAGTTCCCCTCCTGGCATTGTTAAACCTGTGGAACACGTCAGCGACAGAGTTGGATTTCTCCCCATCTCAGTTACTGATGGGTAGACTGCTGAGAAGCACCCTACCCGCCACAATGGCAGCCCTCATGCCCCGGCTACCAGTGGGGGCACACTCCAAACTGAAAGCACAACAAACCTGTCCGAAAGCTCACTATTGACATGCATGCAACACCTCTGCCACCTTTGCTGGAGGGGAAAAGGGTGAGGATGCAAACAGCCACAGTAACAAAAAAGGGATGAGCCGCACTCATGCGTACTCCAGACTCCCCAAGGAAGTGCCTGTAGAAGGAACAGGAGACATCTTCGGAAGGACCCCTCCTCAGATGACCCACAGCCAGATACTACGGCTCAGGAAGCTTCAATGGAGGCAGCAGCCCCATCAGTGGGGACCCCACACCAGCCAGAGACTCCCCCAGCCGCAGATGAGACACCTGAGGACGTTGCACAATCTAGGAGCAGATGGGAGATGAAAGTGCCAGCAAAGTATAAAGACTATATCATGGGATAGTGGTAAAGACTGATCCCCAATGGAGAGTCAAGTACTGGTGATGACCTCTGACTCCAAGCTTGACAGTAATGTTATTACCAAAAATCACTTGCCAGCTCCTTCTTCCCTACAGGAACTAGGTGGGTGGGACTTTCCTATTCAATTGGTGTTTGGGAGCTGCAGGGTGTGGTCTCCATTTGGTGTTATGCGGGAGTTCCCTCTTACTAGGCTTCTGTACTAAGCAATAGCAATAAACATGTTTCCTGCTCCTTCCACCAAGTCTTGGGTGTGCTGACTGGAGACCAGAATAGAGGGGCTCCCCAGAATCGTGAGTAGCCCCATCTCAGGGCCCACAGCTATCCCAGGGATACCACAAAAAGTACCAAAGTAATTTAATACGGTCTCTTTTAAAATGTGAATGAGGATCTTAGTATCTGAAGTCCCTTTAGCTTTGAGTGAGATGTAGGGTCCGAATTGATGTGTAAATTGTACTCGGGTTTCTATGCCACATAGGTGTGTTTGAAAAATTTGCCCTGTAAATATATCCTCTGGCTGAAATCCTTATTCCATTGAAGACAATGGGAATTTAGCCATTGACTTCAATGGAGCCAGGATGGCACCCTCAGACTGTTGCAATGGTTTCATTTTTGATAGTGGCCTCTAATTCGGGACCCCTCCTTTTCTGGGTGCCTATATTGGGTCAGATCTTCGTCTCATGTAAACTGAAGTTACTCCCTTGACTTCAGCGGTTGCAGCAAGTCCAGTTGACACCATCTGAGCATCTGGCCCCCGAGTGGACACTTCAGAATTGAAACATCCCAACAGGAGAGGCCAATGCTGAAAATTAACCTTAAATGTTTATCTTATTGCAGCACTTTAAAAATATGCTTTAGATGTTCACTTGGTAAAAGAAGGTTGATGAATCCTGCAATGTGAGGTTCCAGCTGTATTCTGCCAAGCCATGAGTTGTTAAAAATTATATTTGTTTTTGCCTTAATGGAAAATGGCCAGAGCTGCTTTCAACCGAATGCAATAAAAGGTCAAGAAGGCAGAGAGAGAAGTCAGGAGGTGATAATGTGTCACCTATTCAATGTTCGGTTTAAAGGAATCAAGCCTGCAATTAAGATATGACTGAGAGCAATTGCACTGATGATTTCTGAAAAATGCAGTGGTTCATAGAGACTTTAAAGATATTTCACATGCTATGAAATCCTGGATCAAATTATAGAGTAGTTGCTAGTGCTGGGGGGGCTCTACTGGGAGATAATGGACTGTGAAGTGAGTTGCACTACCTGAGCTTAAAGCACATTATCTCCAAAGAGTGCCTACAACAGAGAACTATTGCCATTAGATCACTATTAAAAAGAGAGAGCGAGACAGACAGACTGTAATGCTTAATAGCTGAAATGACCGGTTGGTTCTTAAGAATTTGTTTTAATACCTGGACTTCCATTGAAATGAAGATGTATTAGATATTCCAGTAAAATACTGGAGGATTTCAGTGGTTTCATATATAATCTGAACGGATATATTTGCGGTGCTTGTTGTCAAGTACATTAGTTCTCCTTGTTCTGAGTTAGGTGAAAGCTGGTGTTTCAGTGTCTGATCTTGAAAGAGTTTAGCACTGATTCTACCCTTAGTACTACTTTGAATCCAATGCATTTCAATGCGAACTGCATCAGCTAAGGCCCGGGTGGGGAACTTCAGGCCCGGGTGCCAAATGCAAGCATCCACGGCTAGTTTTTGTCTGGTCCCTTTCCAGTTCCTGGATCTGGTCCTTGGATCCATTTTCTACCCCCAGGCACCGAAAGCCTGAGCTCTGGGTAAGGGAGCAGAGATGAGGGCCTGCCTGCAAGTATAGGGCAGTATGATCTGTGGTGATCTGAACCCTGTCCTTCCTGAACACACCTCTTAAATTCCCCCAATCCCAACTTCTATGCAGCCCTTGGAGCTTGTACTGACTTTAAAAGTGACCCCTGAGAGGGATACGGTTCCCCATCCCTGAGCTAAGGGCTACTGTTCTTGGCATCAGACAGCTTCAGGATTGGACCCTTAGGCTGTAGGGTGGCCAGAGATGCAGATTTTAGAGGACACTTATGAGAAATACAGGTTTCAGGGTGGCATTGAAGCCCATGCAGCCCTGCAAGCTGTATTTCTCATAAATGTCCTCTAAAATCTGCATCTCTGGCCACCCTATTAGGCTTTCTCCAATAAAGAGGTACCTTAGTATAGTTGCAACAATCAGGCTGTTTTTAGATGTGTATGATAATCAATTCGTGTGAGCCTTGGGGTGGGGGTGAAATGTGTATTCAAAAACTCCAGATCGGTAGGGTGTGGCAGCGTGATGCCACGAAATGGAGGCCAGAAATAAGCTGGCATTGGACATGATAGGGTTAATCTGAACATTCATCTGAAAATCAAGCAATACTTTACTAATTGGAGGAGTTGGAGTAGAGGACTATATAAAGCCCTAGGCAAGAAGAGAAGTTTGGCAGTTGCAGGATGCAGCAGAAGGAAGCAGACATCCTGGGAGAGCAGCTATCCAGGGGCTGCGAATCCCAGCCAGGCTCAATCAAGGGCCTTTCAGGAGCAACTTTACCTCCAGGCTTCAGAGAGGGATAGGCCTAGCAAGAAGGTCTCAACTCCCAGGTGGGAGAGAACCTTATTGTAAAGGATTTGGCCAAGAGAGTATACCTGGACTCATTAAACAAAAGCAATTCCTCGAGAACTCAGCAAAGGGCGAGCCAAGGAGAAGTGTGTTTCCTAGCAAGATTTAGCTAATGCCCTTCATGAACTGTAAAACCTGCTGCTGTTTTCATCCACTAGCCTGTCTTGCACAGGGCCATATTAAGGCACGGGGAGGCTCTCTAGCAGGGTGGCCAGAGGTCTGGATTTATCCGACCGTCCGTTTTTTCAGACCCCTTCAGCTGTCTGGAATTTCCTCTTCCATCCCTCCTCCTCCCACTGCCGGCTGTGCACTCTCTGCACGTACACCCACATACACACACACACCCCGGGGTGGAACGGAAATTCAAAGAGTGCAGCTGCGGCCAGCCAGTGTACTTCTTTGGTGCGCGGCTGGTCCTGCGTAGCACACACCGCGGTGGAGTCGGAGACTAAGGCTGGTTTTAGATGAGCGTGGCGGCACCCGCGCTTGTTTTCAAAAAAGCCGGCAGCCCGTTCCACACGTGATGCTGCCGCCGAATACGCGCATGTGCGGGCGATGGCCCTCCATTTCCGGCTGTGTATGACCAGCCTCGATCGCCGACCCGGTCAGTTCGCGCCTGGAAATGGATGTGCATCGCCCGCGCATGCGCGTATTCGGCGGCAGCATCACATGTGGAACGGGCTGCCGACTTTTTTGAAAACAAGCACGGGTGCCGCCACGCTCATCTGAAAACGGCCTAAGTCAAGTCAGCATCTGCATTNGGCGGCAGCATCACATGTGGAACGGGCTGCCGACTTTTTTGAGAAACAAGCGCGGGCGCCGCCGCGTTCGTCTGAAAACGACCTCAGTCAGTTTCAGTTGAGGGCAGGCAACAGGCTGCAGCACACGGCCGGTGTTCAGCTGGAGCCGCAGTCCCTCCCGGGACTCCCCTGATTCGAGGAAGGTAGGTGAAACCCTCCATGGGGCTGGGCCAGCTCCAGGGGAAACCCTTAGACGGAGCTCCGCTGCTTGTGCCCTGGCAAAATCCCCTTTTTGCAGCTTTAGGCTGCAGCAGCCGTGGGGCTGCTGCAGCCTAAACATTAATCCCATTCCCCTCCCAGGCCAGCCCCCACCCTCAGAAGCAGTCTGGGTGCGGGGGTGGAGGGGGAGGAACTTCCACCGTCCCCTCCACCCACCTGCCAGGGTACCCTGGGCCCACTACCTACCTCTCCTGAGTCCTGCATCGCCGCAGCACCTGACCTCATGGAGCAGAAGAAACAAGCTTCTTCTGGATAGCTCCTATCATTCGTACATACATTCAGAGCTATCTGAAGAACCTTGTTTACAAGGTTGCAGTCTTGAGTCGTCTATTCTTGGAGATAGCGCCAACCATTCTCACCACTGGGTGTTCTGAGAATGGTCGGACTTTGGACTTTGTTCAAAGGTTTCTCAGGATGACATGGGTGTGTTACCTTATCCCCAGTGTTATGTGCAAACTTGTTCAAAGGTTTTTCAGAGTAACTTGGGTGTGTTACCCCCAATGTTTTTATATGCACTGTTGTTCAAAGGCTTCTCAGAGTGATGTGGGTGTGTTACCCCCCAATCCTATGTGCAAACTTGTTCAAAGGGTTTACAGGGTTACCTGGTTGTTTTATCTCCAATGTTCTTATGTGCATTGTTGTTCAAAGGTTTCTGAGGTTGACTTTGGTGTTATTCCTGATAAAACAGGAAACAAAAACCAAAAGACAAATAGAAAAATAAAAGATGGTTGAAATGGTAGGGAATCTCTGGTAGTTATTACTGCTTGATGAGACAATGAAAACATCCAATTCTCCTCACCGTGAGCCTGGGCTCTATTTTTTCACACTGCTAGGGAGAAATGGGACTAATGGGAGAGAGACATTGGGTGGGACTTGAGTAAAAGGGTTCTCTGTCCCCCAGTGGCAGGGCTTCATGCAGCAGCAAGGAGTTCACAGGGTTAACTAATCTAATCTCCCTCCAATGTTAACTCTGGGAACTCCTTGCTGCTGGGTTAAGCCATACCACTGGTTTAACCATTGGGTTGGCTCCGCCTACTGTTGGGTTGGCTCTGCCTACCATTGGCTTTGCTCCACCCACCCCTCTGCTCCACAAATTTGCGTAAATTAGTATAAAATGGTATATGCAAATGTCATGCAAATGTTTGTCCTCTTTTCTGCCAGTGCGTCAGTGGCCACCCTACTCTCTACTAACCCACCCATGGGAGGGGGCACCCTGTGAGGGCCACTCATGTATCTACAGTGCTAGCCCACAATAGCTACTGGACTTGCTCAGTCTAGCCTGATGCCAGGGGTCACTCACAGCCTCCACCACTCATTGCCTCCACTTCCACTCATGCCCTCAGTATGGAAGGAACGATCCTCAGCTCCACCCACTTCTTATGCACATTCATTACATAAGGAGCCAGCTAGCATCTGAGTTGGAGCAGGGACAGGCAGAAGAAAGCAAGTCGGGACGTTCATGTTAAAGCTAAGCTGCTTCATGCCGAGTGTTCTTACCCCTTTGAGATTGACCCAGAATCATCAGGCTTTAACACCACAACTCTGGGCTCTGAGTGAAGCCTTGATTTCCCTAGGTTATCCATGGGTGCCTGAATAACCCAGAACAATCAGGACTTTGGGGTGGGGGGCTGCAGGCGAAAAGGGTGATGTGGAAAAGGCTCTCCTGCTTCTGTTCTGATGTGTCTCCGCCCCTGTGGCATGGCGTGATGTCACAATACTTAAAAGAGGCACGGAAACGGGTGGGAGAGCACCATTGCCCGCCTGCTGTTTAACATGCACCTCTTTGCAACACTGGGTATTTTTAGATGGATGGGGAGTAGGCTAGAGCCCCGGGGCAGGCACGTGTGTGACCCAAACCGGAGCTGCGCACACTTACGGGTTTATCTGCCTTCAGACGGACAGTCCGGCACATGGCTGAACTGAGTGCACAGGCAGCCAACACGCCTTCCCTCTGCCCCAGGAAAGCCCCAGCTCAGTAACACACCGACGGACAAGCCAACCCCCCCACTCCAGCCCTGCAGCTTGCTCTGGTAACCATGGCAATAGGGTACAGCAGCAGAAGCTGCTGCTCTGGCCATTTGGTCCACCAGCATCTAAGATCCAGGTGGGATCATGTTTGTCCAGGGCTGGTGGGACCGTTTAGGTAGACAGGGGTTCCACGTTTGCCTGTTGTCCCAGGTTTGGCCAGCTCCCTCAACGAGGTGTGTGCCGGGATCTCCCAGATCACCGCATGCAGAAGCGCCCCCAGAGCAGCCCCAGCCTGCTGCGCCTAAATCCAGTGCTCGCTCTTCTGACAGACATCGTCACCTGGAGGTGAAGTGGGCTGGTGCGGGCAAAAGTGGAGCTGCTGTTGATCGGTTTACACCCATTGTAACATCATGATGTTCCAAAGGAAACATTCCCTGCCATAAAGGGGCAGAAAAGTCCCTTTGCCCTGCCCCTCCCAGCATGCCCCTTTCCCTTCAGGTGAACGCCAAAGAAATTATAGCAACTAGAGCTGAAACGTATACTAATTTGGTACCCATCAGTAATACCCAAAATTTTAAGTACTGTTTCAGGTATCTGAATTGGTACATGAACAGTTTTGGAGTACCCAAAACACGGATTACATTTTGGTCTTCGAGTTTAAGTCCCCAAAGTTACTCGAAAAAAAAATAATAAAAAAAATCTTGAAACATTCCTGGAAATCTGGGCCTGGAAATCGAAATTCCAGTACCCAGAAGTCAACATTCTGGGTTAGAAAGTAAAGAAATTCAGATGGAATCAGTATTTCAGTTGTTCGGGTACCCAATTGAATACCATTCCAGGTACTGAAATGACCCTGAAATGTTCAGGTCGATTCAAGAACCAGAAGTGTGATGTGTGTGTGGGTTCTCATCTCAGCTCTGGTAGCGACCCTTTGCATGACACCTCTGCCTATCCATCTTCAGCTTAGCTTGGCCTGTGCAGTCTCTGAAGTGGTCTGGAGTTCCAGGCCAGTGGCAGATGCTTTGGCCACACCCACAGTAATTGAACTTAGGCGTCTCGGGCGGCAACGCAGTCACCATAATGTCTGGTAAGATTGGGAATTTCATTTTCAGATTAATCCAAAATTGCCCAAAGGTGGCTGTTCAGATTAATCTGAAATGTCTGGGGTTTTTTTTTGGTTTGTTTGTTTTTTGTACTGGTATATTGGATCTTTAACAATGGTTTTTGTTTTAGATCTTTTAAATTGACCTTCCTCTCCCACTGGGGTTTTTTGTACTGCAGTTTTTCCCCATTGACTGCAGTGCGGGGGGGAGGGGAGGGAGAGGATAATCTGAAACCAAAACGAGATCCAAAAATCTTAAAGAACCAAAACTGAAAAATCCCAAACTTGAAATCCCCCCCTAGAGTCTCTCCCATCCCTATTATCTGGCTTTGTTGTCACAAGATAAATCTGTTGAATTGTAACCTACTGTGCAGACATTGATTTGACAGTGAGACAAAAAGATAAAGCACTCTTTTTTTACTTTGCTTTTGAACTGCAATTTTGCAGCTAACTATATAAGACCTCTTGCAATTTGCAAGAAATTCACTTTCCTGTGGTGGTGGTGTTGTTTTGTTTTTAAAAAGACCATTTGATTACTGCAGGGTTAGTCAGTCAGTTTGACATTTGATAACACTAATGAATGATTTCTCTTTCCAGCTTGAATTATTTGTATAATTACACACACACAGAGTCACAGTGCTGGAAGCGACTTCCGGGGTCATCTAGTCAGACCCAAATTACCTGCACAGAAAAATCTGTCCAACAAGAAACAAAGCAGAGCATATACAAAAATCTGAGCCGACTAGAGACCGTGCACCAACTGGAGCACATTAATACCTGAAATAACAGGGAACAGAGATGCGTGCACGTGTGCGCACGCCCACCCGCACACGTACATACGTGTATATTACCTCTATGGAAGGAATGCAATATAAAGTTTCCATAAGGAAAGGAAAGGCTGCAACTGCTTTTTACCTTTCTGTTACTTTCACCCCACAGCCATGCACAGAATTGTGTGTCATACAATTATCAATGAAATTTCCTGTTCCCTTCCATCCCACTGCTGAAGCCTTTATAACTTACTCTGTATTATGGCCAAGTTAGTTCCAGTTCATGGCCCATTTGGCTGTTTACTCCTCGATTTTTAAGACTAAGTGGAGTTTGTCTGAAATCTAGCCCAGGCTTTGAAGGAAAAGAAATGGGACTGCTAATTATCCCTTACAGATAAGTAGCCTGCTGTGAATATGAATGTGTTCTTAACAGCAATGCTAATCCTCTGAGTGTAAATTACTGAATTTTGTTCCCCCCCCCCCCCCGACCATTTTTACATAGGCTCATAACTTTAAAATAGAGGATTGGAGACAGTAATTGATGACAGTAATTGAACAGTAAAGGTGTGTCGCTGACTGTTATTAGATTTTCATCTTTGGATACATGCAGAAGGCCATTGATGAATTTCTCACATCTGCAAATCAGCAATATCAGCCTGGCTGTTTATTTTGCAATCAAGTAGCAGGGATACATAATAAACCAAAGCAGTCTGCACGTTATAAACTGAACGTATGATTTTAGCAAAGAACAAGTTGGCTCAGAAATGCCAAAGGCGCTATGAAGCAGTGTCCTAAAACATCAGGAACTAATTGTACATGTCAGTTATTCAAAAAGATACTTGGAATGCATTCTTTGGACAAGAGAAAATAGAGATGTGATCTAGCTGAAGTGTACTCCTTTTTTTACAGGCAGTGGAGAAACTAATTCTGGGAAAAAGTCTCCGTTATTGTCCTATGAGACTATTATTCCAGAGATGCTCTTCCTTAATTGAATAGAACCGTACCAAGATCTGTCTGTCTGCCTATATATCTATATCATCTATAGCTATTATCTATAATATGCACATATGTATACAGTATCTTTGACTACAACATCTATGGGTATAGCCACACAATATACCTACCGCAGTTTGGGCACCGTACCCCACTTCGGTCACCATTGCCACTCAGTGCAGTGCATCATGTGCCTGGTGGGCCCCAGATGTTCCCCTGCCACAGCGAAGGATGAGAAGCTGGATGATGTGCCCTACGTCCTCAAGAAAAGGCCAAGGATGCAGGGTGTAGCAGCCTTACCCAAAGTGAGATACCACTGCTCAATGCACAGTAGCATGCTGCTGCCCGTGGGACTGGTTCCCATCTTCCCAGCTGCGTGGTGGGCTCTACTAAGGGGCTCTGTTCTGTGTGGCCATGTCACAGCTGGGCTTGGGATATTGGGTGGGCTGTAGGAGGGTGGGTGTGTCAGGGCCAGGTGGCCGTGCTTGTGGTCGGCACCTCAGCCTGCCCCGTGGCATGGCTGGAGTTCCAACAGTTGCTTGCCCACCTGGCTTCACCACGGGGAGGGGGTGCGATTGTCTGCCCCGGTACCCACACTGGCAGCAGAAATTGTCCACCAGGGGATTCACAAGGATCAGTCAACTCATGTGGCTGCACTGTATGTTTCAGGAGAACAGACAGACCCCCAAGGTCCTGGCTTCCAACCACCTCACACCCCACAACAGTCTTCCAGCGAGGTGACTGTTCTTTTATATGATCGATCTATCTATCTATATTTATTTAATTTATTTATTCATATTTATACCCCATCCTTCCTATAAGGCTTACAACATATAAAAATGCATATGAATGTATAGAAACCTCTTTAAATCCCACCTTGATGGCCTAATCTTCCCTCTTACCTCCTCCTGTCTCCATCATGGGTGTTGGCCCCAACCTGCAGGGGAAGAGAATTGGGGCTGAAAGACCAAGGGAAAGCATGTGTGAATGGATCCTAAGTTGTAAGCGAGCACAATATGTGAGACTGTATAATGTCTTTACTGTTTAAACTGTTTACATGGTGTGCAAGTTAAGGCAGGAGACTTAATTTGCAATTTCCATGCTTTTTGGAACATGTTGCAGGGCAACGTGAGCAAATTTGTAAGAGCTTTAACTCCTCTCTTAAACCAAAAGATTTTTTGATCCTAGAATGGGCCTATTTTTTCAATGGGGGCGCTTTTAGATGAGAGACATTTCTCCCACAGCTTAAAAATCCAGCTTGGGGAAACCCCCATTGGGGAGATATAGATGCTCCTCGATGGACCAGAGGTTGCCCAGGTGCTGGTAGAAATAGCAGCACTGGGTGACTCCCAGACATTTTGAGACATGGAGTAGGTAAGTCACAGCTAGCTGGGTCTTACCAGTCTGCATCTCAAAATGTCTGGGAGTCGCCTAGCACTGCTGTTTCTAATGGTGACTTCTGGTCTGGTGAGAAGCATCTGAATCCCTCCCCCCCATGGGGGTTTCCCCAGGCCAGATTTTTAAACTGTGGGAGAAATGTTTCTCATCTAAACATGCCCTAAGTTTCATGGCATTCATCCCAAACTTTACTACTTCCATATTTATTTATTTTTTTACGCCTGCCAACAAACTTTTCAACTTCCACAGCAAGAGACAGAGGGAGTAGAATACGATATTACTTAGGAGATCCCTCCTCACTTGATTATTTCCCTTGCAGCTACACACCTACTAAGTTACATAGCAGGAGTTCTATCATCTTTATGCACAGTTTCTCGGTACACATAATAATGTACTCTCTCTCCTCTAACGCCATCCTTCCTCACAGTGAGTTTCCATTTGATATCTACCTTTCACAATGTTACTGTGAAGCAAGATGGGGGATAAGGGGAGAGAGTTTTCCTTACAGGGCAAACATTTCTCACTTCTCTGACTAGACACAGACGTGATCTCTTCTGGAGGTCCATAACTTTATCATGCGATGCTACTTCGTTGTTTTTGTTGTCTCTGTGTTCGTAGACAATGGGGAATTGAGGTAGGCATTTTTACTTAAGAACATGAACACGTCCCACTAACTATGCTTTTTTCAGTTCCAACTCTCTCACATCTGAAAAACTCGCCAACACATGCCTCCAGCAATCCATACTGCCTTCCTCATAAACTATACTGTGAAATCTTTTACTAATTTGAACTTCTTGCACCCATTTACCAATTCCCATTCCAACTTATTCAGGCACAGAAATAATAATGTTGACAAAAGGTCAACATGCCCAAAATAATAACTTTAACTTTGGGTTAGGGTGGTGGGTGGTGAGGGATATTTTAATCCTCCCTATTATAAGTGCTTTTCATTTAATTTTTGTTTTTATTGTTGTTTTATGATTGCAAGCCACCCAGAGCTGCCTGTGGCAGGATGAGCGGGGTAGAAAATGTTAAAAATAAATAATAAATAAAACAAATTTAACTGTTTTTTAAGCCTCCTAAAAAACCCTTCAAAGGAAGGCAAAAACTACTGTAGCAGGGAGCAGCCTGGTGAGATTGTTGCCCCTTTAAGAGCAGAGAGCACCAGCCTGAGAACTGAGCAGGCTGAGTGCTGGTTAAATAAGGGTTTGGCAGAGCCAGCCCAGTGGAGACATAATACAGGCTGAGAGTTAGAGAGTGGGAGGACACTGGGCTTTAAGGCTGGAGGAGCTAGAGGGCTAGCCACACCTACTCTGGGTTATAAGAAGAGGCAGCTGGGGAGAGATCAGTCTGTGCCTAGATGCAGAGGAGAGAGGAATTCTGCTGGGACTCCTGAGGACTGCTGACCAGGGTCCTGAAGAGAGAGCTGGGGGTGAAAACAGACATGCACGTGACTTCGCTTTAACACTGCTTTAACATTTCTTAGGCATGTTGTAGGGGTGTATTGGCACCCTATGCAGCCCTGCAACAGGCATAAGAAATGTTAAAGCGGTGTAAAATGGAGTTAAGGTTCATGTTTATTTTCACCCTGTAAGTGAGCAAGCCAGAGATAGGAGCTCGGCTGAGCTGTAGTATATGTAGGGCTTAGACTTCGGAGAGCCATAACTTGGTCCCTGGCTTGTGAGAGACTATATAGTGGAGAACGGCTTATGGCCATGTATGCAGATATTGCCGGAGTAAATAAAGGACACTGGAATGGATTAATTCCCTAACTGTGAGTGACTGAGTTAATTTCTGGTGAAGAGACTGTGATTATACGCTACATCCTGTGAGGACTTACCCCAGGGCACTGGAACCTATTACACCCACCATAGTAGGAAAAACCTAATTTAGTCAGGAAACAATACTACTAAGTGAGGGAAAAATTCCTTCCTGCCTCCATGAATGGCAATCCGATATGAAATCCCAGAAGAAGAGCCTTTCTGTAATTTCTAATTTTCCAGTACTGAATTAAAAGTCTATCTGAAAGAAAAAAAAAAAAGTGTGTGGGGGGGGAGTTAAAACATAGAACATATTATGTTCAATACAATAACAAAATCTATATAGATAGATAGATATGAATGTATGAACACAACTACAAAACGTTAACTTTGTAATATCATGTATATACTTCTACAGTTAATGATATTAAACTTTACTCAACGTTACTCTATATAACACATAAAATATTTTAAATTTGTTTTGATATACGTTATTCTGCTAAAGTTTTATTATACACCCACTGAAGACTTTTAAAATTCTTTAAAAAGAGTATATTTCAAATTGTTCTTACATCCATAAACTCTTTCCCCATAAACATGTCTTAAATATCCATACTACCCTTATCAAAAAACCCAGCACATCCTGTCTACCTTACATACAAAAGAAACGATTGTAACATTTCCATTTGTCCATATTTCTACAATTCCCCCACTTAACAAACATACATATTTTCATCTTTCTTCTTTTTTAAAAACTAAGACATAAAATCTTCTAAACATTTTGGCAAGAATGGACTAGAATTTTATAACATCGCTATACCTAGCCCACTAGTCCCCACGTCCCTCCCACAGAACCCAGGATTCCTGGCTCCCAGCCTATCATTATTTATTTATTTTATTTTATTTTATTTTATTTATGCAAAATTTGTATCCCGCCCCTCCTGCCACAGGGCAGCCCAGGGCGGCGAACAGCAATATAAAAACAATAAAACAATTAAAATTCACAAATATGTTAAAATTCACAAATATGCAGGTTGAAAATCCAATTTGCCTGAAATTTGGACAATTTGTTTCCTTCACCCAAGCTATCCACCCTACACAGTGGCAGCTGGTGTTTTTTGAGGCTTGTGGGGCAGTGGGTGGGTGTAACCTACTGCTGGCGGCTTTGATGCCGGTGGGCGTAGGGGCAGAGCCTGCCAATGGTGGGTGAAGCCTGCCCAACCCAAAATTCTAAGTTAATATGAACGTTTACAGCCTCGGTTCCCAATGTGTAAAAAAATCTATAAAAATGGGAGTGGATGTGTCTCTTCCTGTGCTCCCCTCATTCTTGTCCTCCTTAGATTGTTGTAAGACCACTGGGCCAGGAACCGGTCTCCCAACAACAACTGTAAAGTACCAGCCAGGTACACTGGTGGTGCTATATAAATGATGATGATGATGATGATTAATAAGAATAAGAATAAGAATAAGAATAAAAAAATATGTAACCAATTAAAAAAAATCCCACAATGAATACAGATCTTGAACTCAAGGCATGGGTTTATTAACCAAACACACAGCATTAACCAAACACAGTCACACCCTCCCCTAAACCACAACCAAAGACACCCACACACAAACTAACCAAGAACTCAAACAACAAACTCTCCTCCTCCCAGTTCCTATGCCTCACCAGCCACGCACCCCTAAGGGTTTCCCATGCACTCCATATACAAACACACAGATCTAT
The DNA here is from genome assembly GCA_003113815.1 of Sphenodon punctatus. Taxonomy (NCBI): domain Eukaryota; kingdom Metazoa; phylum Chordata; class Lepidosauria; order Sphenodontia; family Sphenodontidae; genus Sphenodon; species Sphenodon punctatus. The sequence continues at coordinate 289,921 of QEPC01000632.1, forward strand.
CGCTTGTACAGGAAAGGCACCCAAAGGTCTTTGAGACGTGCAAACAGTTTAATTGTCCTGTCGTTGAAGTCAGGTATTCATTGGATTGACAACATTTTATTGGATTGATTCATTTTATTGACAACATTTCCAATGTGTTCAGCCTTTCTGATGTCATTGTGTTCCTCAGAAAAGTTTTTGTCCTCTGTACAGCTGAAAAAGACCGTTCAGATTCCACTGTTGTCATTGGTGTTGTGATGACAGTTCTCACCAGATTCAAAGTTTCCGCAAGGCTGTCCTGCAAGTTGTTGTCCAGCAATGTATGAAGTAGCTCTGAGGCATCCTTCATACCATACAGGTCTTTCGTCTCATACAAGACAGAAAGCTCCATCCTCAGTCTGTCTTTGTGTAGTATAGGGTAGGCATCCACTGTTTCATTCAATGCTCGCGTTGGAAAGCGTTGGTTGTGTGCTGCAACAAGAGCCCCCTGTAATAATGTTGTGCTTACTAGGTGCTTTGTGAATGCAAATCAATCCTTCACATGCAAAATGATGATATCGCAAACTTCAACTACAATTTGATCCAGGCTGTCTATAGTGCTACCTCTTGGGAGCTGGGATTGCTCTGGCAATTCGGAGCGCAGATCCTTAATAGAGTCTCTCACTCTATTGATGCTGCTGACAAACTCCATAGTAAATGTCTGAACACCAACAGAGTCATTCTCTCTCTTTTGCAGTTGATCATAATGCACCTTAACGTGAGGCATTATTTTATGGAATAAAAACAGGAAAGGAACTCCCTATCCTCTTCCAACTTACTAGCAAATCCCCTTGCCTCACAAATTGCACTAGCATCAAAATTACCACCACTTATATGGTTGAAGCACTATGTCAGATCCTCTCAGTGCTCATAAACTACATTTACTGCTCTAACGTTAAAGTTCCAGCGCATGGCAGGTGCTCTGGGGAGCCTTCTCTTTACCATCATATCCAGAACCTCTGTCCTTTTTGGAGATGATGAACAAAAGGCTGTTAAACCACCCAAATCTGCAAAAAAATGCTTTAACCTTTATTTGGGACACAGCTTGTTGCATTATCAGATTTAGCTGATGTTCATAGCAGTGTATATAATGAACATTTGGGTATATGTCCTGTATCCTCTTTTGGACCCTCCCATGCTGCTCCGCATCACCCTCCTACCATCATAACTCTGAGCAATCACTTTCTTTTTATCAGTGTCCTGTGGGAAAACAGCAGTCAACTGCTGTAGCAATGCTGTGACAGTGGTTTCTGCACGAGTCTTGCAATTGTGTAAAGCTAAAAAAAACACCGCTCTACAGCTGAGCCTCTGCCATCAATGTACCGATAAATGAGTACTGACTGGCAGTGAGTTGACACATCTGTTGTGTCATCAGCCTGAATAGCCACATATTCAGTGCTCTTCAGCTCCTTGATAATGAAATTCCTGGCTACTGTGAGCATGCAGTCTAGGAATTCATTTTGGATTGTTTTGGAAGTGTCTTTGAAAACACTGGCAGTTTTCATATGCTTCTCCATCACAGAATCAATGCTGCCAGTCAGATCAACCAAAGCTCTAAACACTCCTGGGTTCAAGGAGTCCTCAGTCTCATCCTGGCCACACACTGCCAAATCAAAAGCACTACAGAACCGAATACAATCAATTATTTTGGAAAGAATATACTGGTTGTTGTTGACGTCCTCATTATGTTTTCTAACACTCACAAGGGAAACTTCATCCAGTTGTACCACTATATTGGCCTTACCAAATGCTGCAAACTTGAAACAGTTGTAAATATGACCTTTGCATTCATCGTGCTTCTTTTTCTTCTCAGCTAGGTGCTTTAAGTCCTTCACTCCAGTCTTCATCCATGCAGCCTCACCACCAAACAGCAAGCATGGAAAACAAAACAATGCAGCCTTTGAAACACTGCCGCACAGCCACTTCTTTCTTCTCATACCGTGCTGTGCTGTGCTGAACTGGCATGTGTAGTCCTTCCCTCTGTCATGGGAAGCTTGTGCAAGCTGAAGATGTGGATGGTCAGCTCCCAGTTCTTTCAGCTGACATTTTTCAGCATAAGAGAGTTGTGAGAACAGTTTTGCCAATAGTGAATCCATGGTGTTCATTTTTAGTAGCTCGCTCTTTCATGCTTCTGTCCTGCAAAATAAGAGAAGATTTTAGGCAACTGTATCACAGTGAGCTTTGAGCCATCATTATGCACTTGACTACAATGGGTGCAAAGACAAGTCCTGAATGAAAGCATAACATGTTACATACACATCTTTTCCCCTTGCAAATGATATGCAAAGGTGTGGTGCACACAACATGTGAGGCAAGCAGCAACTGAAGTTGCGAGAACACTGGAGATAGTTCATAAAAGTGCATTCCAGCTTACAGCAATGTCTCTTGTCACCCTCCTCAATGTACTCTCTGTTCTTCAGCCAAGTCCCTTGGACCTAGGTTAGCAATTCTTTGGCAGTGGTGGCTCCTGCTCCTTGGCACACAAACAGAAAGGTCAGTTTGTCTCTGAGAAGCCATAACCACCACACAGTAGAAGTGGCACAGAGAATCCCCAACTTGTGATGGCTGCTTTTGGAAAATATTGTATCAGTAAATCTGTAAGCTTGCTTCCCCTCACACACTTTTCCTCACCCCACCCATGGGAAAAGAAGTTACCTACTTCTGTAGGTGATCTTCAGAAACAGTTGGATGGATACCTTTTTCTTTATGGGTAGTTGTCTGCTGTTGTCAATTCTACATAAATTGTAGAGAGTAAATTAGATTGACAAACAAGTTTTGGCCCCATGGGCAGCACATAGTTATGAAAACCTTTACATCTCTTCAAAAGCTAGAAATGGTGTAAAGTCCCTTAAAATACTTAAAAATTACAGAATGGAGAGAAAAATGCTCCAGGTTTTAAGAGCAAGTACTTCCTGAAGTTTCCTATGCAGAAAGTATAAGATTTGAGGGAGGGTTTTGAAGAAACCCCTCCATCCAATTTCCTCTTTCCGGTTCTCCCCTCCAAAATGCTGATATTTTATTTATTTACTGGATTTTTACCTAAAACAGCTTGGGGCGGCTTACAATAAAAATAAAATACAAATATAAAAACAATCTATAAAATACACTAAAACATTTTAAAAATACCAACCATTAAAACAGGACTAGGGAACAACCAAAGTAAAACAATAAATAAGGATGAATGGGAAAATAAAACCCCTACTCCCTACCCCCCTCACCATCATGTGCTGATGATACTCAGCTGTACCTGTCTTTTTCAGCGGACCCAGACCCTGTTGTCTCGTAGTTATCCCAGTGTCTGGAGGCCATGGCAGAGTGGATGTGGCAGAGCAGACTGAAGCTCAACCCCGATAAGACGGAGGTGATGGTGGTGGGGAGGGCGAGGGAGGTGTCGGCCCCCCTCATTGTGGGGGGTTCGCCCTCCTATAACTCAGCTGGTTCGGAGTCTGGGGGTGGTGTTGGACTCACATCTCCACCTGGACAGGTGGAGGTGGTGGCGAAGGCCGCCTTCCGCCAGTTGTATCTAGTGCGGAGGCTGCGTCCATACGTCTCTGGGCCAGAACTGGCCTCCCGCATCCATGCCTTCGTCACCTCGAGGCTGGACTACTGTAATGCGCTCTACGTGGGGATGCCCTTGTTCCTGATCCAGAGACTGCAGCTAGTGCAGAATGTAGCGGCCCGGCTCCTGATGGGGACAGGTTGTCGAGAGCATATAACACCTGTGCTCCGGACTCTGCACTGGCTGCCAATAGCGTGCTGAGCCAGGTTCAAGGTATTAGTATCTATCTATAAGGCCCTTCACGGTCTGGGCCCCTCATACCTCAGGGACCACCTCACCCACCGCGCCCCAAAGCGGCTCCTTCGGTCTGCTGGGGGTACCTTCTTGGAGGACCTCCGTATTAAGCAGGGGGCCACAATGGAAATGGCATTCTCAGTGGCCAGGTTGCATCTTTAGAATTCACTCCTGGAGGAAGCTCACCTGGCCCCAAGCCTTTTGACATTCCGGCTGGCTTGTAAAACCTGACTGTTCACCCAGGCCTTTGGGGAGGGGGCAGGGAGGAGGGGTTAGGGTTTTAGCTTTTCCCTACCTTTTATTTTTATTTTTATTGATTTTTCCCAACCCTGTTTTGGTTTTTAAATTGTTGTGTTGTTTTTAAAATGTTATTTTTATGAATGTTTTTTATTAAATTGTATGTCACCCCGGGATGCTGTAGGCATGGGGGCTGACTAACAAATGTGTTAAATAAATAAATTAATTAATTCATTGAATTAAATTTAAAAAATTAGAAAGTAGGGTTGAGTGGAAATCAGCAATGGGACCATTTTAAACAAGAGTAGGCATGGCCAGTGGGCACACACAAAATGGTCTCTGCACATGCGTGAGAGAGGTGGGGGAAGTAGCAGCGCATCATGCAAACACAGATAGATTAAGCAAAGCAAACCATCTTGACCCAACAACGAATACTGTGAAGCCCTCTCCTTCCACAAGCCCCCAGCTTCCTCCAGCACCCAAAAACCAGAAATCAGCAAACAATTAGGGGTGGGGAGGAATCCGCAGAGAGACCTTTTGAAACAGCAGCGGTAGCCATAGCCATGTGGGCAGGCCAGGGGTGGAAGGGAGGCACAAAATGGCCCCGAGCGAGTCTGCACATGCTTGTAAGCTGCTAAGAAAATGCCAGGGAAACTCAAGCAGAGAAACCATTGCACAAGCACCCAGAAAGCTGCAGATGGGGGGGGGGGGATCAGCAGACAGAGACCATTTGAAACAGCAGTAGCCATGTGACCAGGCCAGTGTGGGTGGAAGGGAGGCACAAAATCACCTCGAGTCTGCACATGCTTGCAAACTGCAAAAGGATTATTTTGAAATTCAGGGGAAGTTCAAGCAGAGAAGCCATTGCACAAGCCCCCAGGCTCTCCCAGCAGCAGTAAGCAGTGAGCACCCAAGCTACCCCCCTCCCCGAGAGTAAGAGACAAGGGGGGATGTCAGCAGAGACCATTTTGAAATTTAAACAGCAGTGCAGTTGCAGTAGCCATGGTCAGGCCAGTGGGGGGGAGGTACAAAATGGCTTTGATTGAGTCTGCACATATTTGGGCTGGGCCCCTTGCAAACAAACCAAAAAGGAAATGCAGGGGAAATTCAAACAGAGAAACCATTGCACAAGCCCCCAGGTCTCTCTCTTCCCCCCAGCAAGCTACCTAACCATCTTAAATTTGTTCAACCAAGAAAGCCACAACCAAGACACACATGCAGACTAGTCCAGAAAAACCCACACGTTCTGAAATGCACACCAAAATCCAGCATGAGGTTGCCCCCAGGACCCCAATCATGCTGTACAGAGATTCTGACTTAGCCCGCGCAGGTCAAATTAACCAGCTCCTGAATTGATTAGCCAGAATATTTGACCTTCTTGTAGGAGAAACCCCCACAACATCCCACACACCAAACTGCAGTGCAACAAAGGAACCATTTAAAAGGTTAGGGAAGCCTTCTTCAAGTTCTTCCCTTCCACCAATCCACCCACCCTCCAGAATCAATTAAAAAACTGACAACGAGCAGCCACCAGACAGAAGTTACGCCCAAAGCTCATAATGCCCATAAAACTGCCCAATGGGGCCCACAAAAAAATTGCCCCAATGAATGCCCTACGAAGCCCAGAGGGTGGAAGGAGGCAGGGTACAAAATTAAATTTAATCAGATTGAGTTGGTTAGGGTCAAACTTCAGGTCCAAGCGCAAGGAAAGGGGCTTGACATGGCAGGCACCAGGATCTGGGGAATTCTCGTACCGATTTTATCGCTGACTGTTCGCTGGAGTCTCTGGCTGTGTTGTCCAACTTGTCTGGTTCCCCAAACGCCACTAGCAGCAGTGAGGCGCACATGTTGCTGTGGCTGGGGTCAATGGTTTGTGCAGCGAGCAGATCAGGGCAGCTCCACCTCAGCCGCCATTCTCTGGCCAGTGATTGGGTGGTGTTGCGGCAGACTCCTCCTCTGAGACTCCTCCTTCCCAACCTCCCTCCCTGGGTGTCTGAAATGGGTGGTATTAATTGCCGCCCAGCTGCTGCCTTTTTTGACTGAGCTCCACTCATGGAACTCAGCCTGAACCAAAATACGAGCCCCTCCTCCTTCCGAGAGAAAACCATGCAGCAGTGGGAGGGTGCCCGAGTCCCAACGCATGCGCTCTCTAAATGTTTAGGCACAGTCTCTCTCCCCCCCCCCCAACTAGTCTACTGACTCCACCCCCCTCCCTGGGGCTGAAGGTGCACGTGCGCACTGAGCACCACCACTACCCACAACAATGACACTAATGCTGGCCAGGCAGCTGAAGGAAGGAAGCCCTCACTCAGCCCTGCCTCCCTCCCTGGTGCAGCCCGCCAGGCTGTCAGCCCCGCCTCACCGGGGCTCGGGAAGGGACCAGGCCGGGAGGAGCTCTATGCCACTTGTGACCGCAGCTGGGTAGCCAAGAGGGAGGGGTGGGAAGGAGGAGCCTGAGCGGCAGGCTGTCTGCTTCAGGAGATAGTGCTCTGTCGGCAGCAGCACTGATTTGACAGATGGGGCATAGGGTGCATGCGCAGGAGGTGCAGAGCATGCTGCAGACTCTCTGCGCATGCAGCTGATCTGTAGTAGGGAAAGTGGCCGCTGCGGACCTCCAATGCTAGGGAAAAAAGGTGAGTTACTGACGGGCTGATCTGAGTTGCCAGTCCTGGGGCAGCTGGGGGCTGGGGGGAGGACGGCCACTCGGCTGCCCATTTATAGAAACCGCCCGATTACATCATTTTACACTGATAGAATAAATCATCTCAATTTATAATGAGTAGCATTTTTGCTATTTTAACTGAGTGTTTAAGCTGCCCTAACTATATAGCCAATCCTGAGGCTCTATAGTATACTGTTATTATGATAGCATATTGTAAATAATTATGAGTTTTGTCTGAAGTGAAATTAGGTGGTTTAGTAACTGTATATAGGGGTGGGTTTTTTTTTAATGTTATTAGTTGGCATCTAGGCTGCAGCTATTTCTTTCCCATTGTGGCTATAGAACTCCCAGAGGAAAGGGCTAATTCTGCTCCGGGTGATTTGCCGTCGGAGCATGGCAGTTGTGGAATGTCCATTGGGGGTGACAGTTGGCCCTGAGGGGAGAGCGATAAACGAGGCTCCTGAGGGAAAGAGGTGAAAGGCTCTCAGGAGGGGGCCCCGAGGCATCTGGATGGAAGCTCTTTCCTAGGGCATACAGGCCACAGGATGACAAGGAGATGTACCCAGGGACATGGGGTGATACAGTGTCTCCCTCAGGGGCTTACAGATCTCATAGCCTGTGGGAAAAGCGGTGGACTTGACTTTGAATTATGAGTTTGTGAAAATTAAACCTAACATGTGAATCCTAGGAAAGTTATAGGAGGTCATAGTTTTAACCCTTTGTTTTTATTGTTCTGTCTCATCGCTTGTTTCCCTGTTGTTGTTGTTTTTCCTTACCTTAATGTTATGTTGTTATATTTAAATCAAGACTTTTTATCAAACTAACCACTGGTGAGTCAAAGGGTAAAAACAGACGTGGGACCAGTGGGACCACTCCGCCAGGCACGCCAGAGCAGAAAATCCTGGGTGACATAGCTCAGGTCAGTCCAGGACACCGACCTGATGATGAGATGTCCCACTGGCCACACGGCCAGGGTACAGTTCAGAGCACAACAAAATGTGTGGGCAGCTGGTTCCATTGGCACAGTGCTCCCAGTGCCCCACCCTTCTCCATGACAGACAGCCATGGCATCCAATGAGACACAGCCATGGCTGCTGACCATGGTGGCCCCTTGCCCGGGTTGGGAAAGCTGCAGCCACACAGATGTGCTCACTCACTCTGGCCCGGTCAGGCGGGCCTTAGCCTGAGCTGTGATCTCGGAGATTGTCCGGAGGTCACAGCCCAGGCTATCTCCAACATTGCCCGGGCAATCCTGGGCCAACATCTGGCAGTGCATGTTTACATGTGCCACCAGGTAGGGCCAAAGCGGGCCCAAATCATGTCTGCTTTTACCCAAAGATATCTCTCTCTCTCAAAGTGACTTCAGGAAACAGCATTCTCAAGAGTCACAGATGGATAATGAAAAACTGTATGGTGCACAGAAACACTTTAGGAAACAAGTCAGTATCAATTTGGGAACAGCCTTTGGAGTTGTTACCTGGGCATGAGTGGCAGCTCATTGGTGCCAAACTCCTACATGCTCGGAAGGAGGGCAGCTGCAAATTATTATTATTATTATTATTATTATTATTATTAAAATTAAAAACATTTATATAGCGCCAGCAGTGTACCTGGCACTTTACAAAGTAATAAAATAGACAGGGTCCCTGCCCCTAGGGCTTACAATCTGAGAGACAGGAGCTGGGGGAGAGACTTAGGAAGGGGAACAGAGGGAGAGACAAGGGGTCTAACATTCATGAAGATGCGAGGTCTCAAGTGCACGTACTTGGCTTGGTTACGATGAGAATGACAGCAGGCAGGTCCATGTTGCAAGGATAAGGGTAAACCGATCGTAGGTATAGGAATAGTGGCTCAGCAGGATAAAGAGTCAGACAGAGCAGAGCGAAAGAGGTGAGTTTTAAGGAGAGATTTGAAGGTATGAAGGGAGGGGGCAAGGCGGATGTGGACAGGGAGGGAGTTCCAGGCATGGGGGGCAGCAAGTGAGAAGGGACGAAGGCGCTTAGGGGAGCAGGGAAGGCGTGGAAGGGTGAGAGAAGGGACAGAGGAGGAGCGAAGTGCACGGGCTGGAGTATGGAGGGCGATAAGTGCAGAGAGGTAGGGGGGAGCAAGGTTGTGAAGAGCTTTATAGGTGAAGACTAGGAGCTTGTGCAGGATTCGTTCAGGAAGGGGAAGCCAGTGAAGCGAAGAGAGGAGGGGCTGCACATGGTCGAAGCGACTGGCGAGGTAGATGACCCTGGCAGCAGAGTTTTGGACAGAGATGAGGGGAGAAAGGTGAGACCGGGGAAGGCCAGTGAGAAGGAGGTTACAGTAATCGAGGCGAGAGATGACCAGAGCATGAACAAGAGTTTTGGCAGACGAGACAGAGAGAAAAGGGCGAATCTTAGCAATGTTATGGAGGGAGAAGCGACAGGATTTAGCAACAGAGTCAATGTAGGGTTTAAAAGAAAGGGCTGAGTCAAAGATGAAGCCTAGGCTACGGGCTTGGGGGACAGGCAGGATGATGACTCCATCAATAGCTATTGACAGTGAGGAAGGAGAGGAAGGATGAGGGGGGAAGATAAGGAGTTCAGTTTCCAAATATTTCCAACGGGGTTTTATAATCCAAACCTGTCATATTAGAGGCCAATCCAAGGTACACACACGCATGCAGTGAGCGTACACACCAAGTGCAGGATGTGTGTTCACCAAGTGCATGGTGCCCACATGTTGTGAGCACATCCTGAACTTGGTGTGTACACAATGTGCACTTGTTGCTCACCCGCAACCTGAGCTTGGTGCATTTTGGATTGGGCCCTTAATAGGCAAGATCAACAGTCTGAGCAAGATGGAAACATTCCTTTTTGCCAAAGGAAACGAACCTTCAAATTTGATTTGCTTCAACTGGGATACAAACATCCGGACTTCAATTTCCTTAAGAATGTCGGAACGTAAAGTATCGTACAGGATCCAGTTCAGCATCCTGTCTCCAACAGTGGCCAACATTGGTTACTTCAGAGAAGTTTACAAAAGATCAGAGAAGAGTAATCCATTCTTGTTACTCATTCCCAGTCCCTGAGAGTCATAGGTCTCATCCCCTGACCAACTTGTAACATCATTACTTCTCCTGTCCACAAAACATCCATTACTTAGGATGTGTGCAGGGTTTATCAGGGAAATGACAGAGATGGGGAAAAAGTAGGTCAGAGATTTTTGTCAGTACCTTGGTAGAAGAAGTGTCCTGAAGTGTTGAAAATGATGCATATTAAAGTTGTATTATTCATAGTATCCTTCTCACCAGTTCATGTTTTATCTTCTTCTCATGCAATGACTTAAGTACATGCATAATTGTAAACATTTCTACAAGTTCTACTGACTTCAAGAAGACTACTAACATATATGCTAATAGGCCCAAAGGCTTAAGCTGTACATTCCTTATTTATTTATTTATTTATTTATTTAATTCACATTTATAACCCACCCTTCCCGCTAAGGTTCAGGGCGGCTTACAACATATTTAAAGCATCTATAAAAACCTATAGAAACATAGAAAATATCCCCTAATCCCTTACCCCCTTTCCCTAGCCCCCTGTCACCACTATCATACCACCGGGCTGCGGGGTATGAAGCAGGTAGGTAGGAGACTAGAGCGATGCTGGCGTCGGACTCACTCTAAATCTGACCGTCTTCTCCATAGGGCCCATTTGAGGTCCTATGTTGAGGCTGTGAGGACAGCAAAGAAGGAATTCTTTGCTGCCCTCAAAGTGTCTGTGAAGTCTCGCCCGGCGGAGCTATTTCAGGTGGTTCAGGGGCTGGTTAGTCCAGCCTCCCTCCGCCTGGATGGGGACTTGTCCCAGGCCCGCTGTGAAAAATTTGTCACCTACTTAGCAGACAAGATTGCTCAGATCCAGAGCAACTTCAACACCGGATTGAAGGCAGTAAGTGAGAAGCGTGAGGTTGCGGAGGCCCCATCTGGTCCATCTCTTGGGTTGAGTTTCAGGAAGTGACGCCAGTCGATGTTGCGGATGTCCTGGGGTCTGTTAGGGCCACCAGTTGTCAACTCGATCCGTGCCCATCCTGGTTGGTGAAAGCCTCCAGGGAGATGCTAGGGACGGTGCTGGTGAGGGTTATCAATGCGTCCCTTCAGCAGGGTAGATTGGCGCCCAGCCTTAAGCAGGCTGTGGTGCGTCCCCTGCTGAAGAAGCCATCTGTAGACGTGGATGCGCTCGCCACCTACCGCCCTGTCTCTAACCTTCCCTTTTTAGGGAAGGTTATTGAACGGGCGCTGGCCTGCAGCTCCAGCGGCATCTTGATAGCATCAGTTTCCTTGACTCTTTTCAATCTGGGTTCCACCCCGGCTATGGCACTGAGACGGTGTTGGTGACTTTGGCTGACGATCTCCGCCGGGAGATGGACGCAGGATGGTCGACACTTCTGGTCCTGCTAGATCTCTCGGCTGCTTTTGATACTGTGTGGACCATGGGCTGCTGTTGAGATGTCTGCAAGATCTGGGGGGTCTGGATGGGACTGTTCTTGGATGGTTCCACTCATTCCTCTCAGACAGAAGCCAGTGGGTGGTGCTGGGAGCTGAAACATCATGCCCCCGGGCCTTGACCTGTGGCGTTCTGCAGGGTTCCATTCTGTCTCCACTGTTATTTAATGTGTATATGCAGCCCCTGAGGGAGATCGTGAGACTGTTTGGGGTGTGTTGTCACCAATATGCTGATGACACACAGCTGTACCTCTCTTTTTCAACGGACCCAGGTCATGCCGTCTCGATACTTTCCCAGTGTTTGGAGGCTGTGGCGGATTGGATGAGGCAGAGCAGACTGAAGCTGAACCCAGATAAGACGGAGGTGATGGTAGTGGGGAGGGCAAAGGCGGTGTCGGCTCCTCCTATTGGCGGGGTCTGCCCTCTGGTTGCCCAGCACGTATGGAGTCTGGGGGTGATTTTGGATGCGGACCTCCACCTGGATTGGCAGGTGGAGGCGGTGGCTAAAGCCGCCTTCTGCCAGCTGTATCTGGTGCGGAGGCTGCGCCCATACATCTCCAGACCCAACCTGGCCTCTCTCATCCATGCCTTGTTACCACGAGGCTTGACTACTGCAACGCGCGCTACGTGGGGCTTCCCTTGATATTGGTTCGGAGGCTGCAGCTGGTGCAGAATGCAGCGACCCATCTCTTTACGGGGACGGGTCGCCGTGAGCACATTACACCTGTGCTCCGTTCTCTGCACTGGCTGCCTGTAGTGTACCGAGCCAAGTTCAAGGTGCTAGTATTGGTATACAAAGCCCTATACGGTCTCGGCCCCTTTTATCTTGGGGACTGCCTCGTCTTCCGTGACTCAGGACGGACCCTCCGATCCACTGGGGGCGACTATCTGGAGGTCCCCTGTGTAAGGCGGGAGGCCACCATGGAAATGGCGTTCTCGGTGGTCAGGCCACAGTTGTGGAACTCCCTTCTGAAGGAAGCCCGCCTGGCCCTGGGTCTGCTTTCCTTTCGGCTGTTTGCCCAGGCCTTTGGAGGGGAGGGGGGGAGGGAGGGAAATAAGGGGAGATTGGTGGGGTGGGGAATTTGGGGAATTAGAGGGTAGGGTTAGGGTCGGGGGGGTTAAATTATTTTAAAAGTGATGTTGGTTTTAATGTATTTTATTGTTTTATCGTATTGTTAGCCACCCTGAGATGCTGTGGGCATGAGGGGGCAGCATAAAAATGCCAGTAAATAAATTAATAAATAAAAAATTAATACTGAATCCCACCCAAACCAATCCCTGCTTGCCAAACGTCAGGCCAAACAGAAAGGTCTTACATTGCTTCCAGAAGATGAGCAAGCTCAGGCTTAGATGAATCTCTGAGGGGAGGGAGTTCCGTAATTGTGGGGCAGCCACTGAGAATGCGTAAGACATAATTAATTAAAGTTGTAGAGAACTTCACGCAGTCATAATCCTGGTTGTGAGGTTTATACAAAAAATAATATTACCTGCAAACCACTTTCTTTACATTTTTATAAGCCTATAAGAGTTGAGGTAGAAAATCCCTGATCCACTTAGTAATTAGTTGGCCACTCCATAAATCAACTCTGCATTTCTTATTGTAAGGTTTATTTAGCAACACTGAATTTAATAAACTCAAAGGAATAAGAATGTTTCCACTGTATACAGTATCTAAGTTTAATAAACACACGTATAAGCGCCTAGCAATGCTATTTTCAAGAGTGGTTACCTCTGTTGAAACTTTTTTTTTTCAATTAAATAGAAATTCCAGTGAAACTCCTATTCTAAAGGTCAAATTAGAAAGCATTCATCCTAAAACTTGTAAACTCATTTCTCAAATCAGTGACTCTAAAAATTATTCATTAGAACACTGAGTCTTAAAGTGAAACACTATTAAGCCCTGTATCAAAGGAGCTTTTATTCTGAACTTCACAAGTAGCCTCGTATGTCCTGACACCGCAGCAAGGGCAGAGGCAGAAGAACTTAATCTTTATGTATTTGTGAAAGGAATGACATAAAGCCTTGCTTTTAAAAAGACAGCCACAGGTTTTATAGAGACAGCGTTTCGAGATATTAGAGCCATAAATATCAGGAGGCCAATCTTGTCAAGTGTTTTGAGAGGAAAAAACTTTAATGCTTTTGTGGGTGCTAGTCATCAGTTAAACTGCTTCCAGCCCACTTTCGTATAGACAGGCTATGATTTCTTTTAAGCAGCATCCTCCAATGTCTGGAGTATATTGAGCTGTCCTAAAATGCTCAACATGGAGGTCGTTCGATGGACCAGATCAGCCATGATTTTAGCCTACATCTCGTGAGGTTGCATTGCTCCATAGGCAGCAATGCAATCTATTCATGCATTGTGGGTCCAGGATGTGAAACCATGGCTGTGTGTGTATGTGTGAGCTATGCAAATCTGGTGAAAGCAATTGATACAATAACAATTCATTTGGACACACTTGTAATCAGCTGGGAGCAAAATCTGTGGTCTTTAATCAAGTAAAATTTCTACTGATTTTGATTAGAGATTGCCTGCTTTGTTCTCTAGACTTTATATCAGAATGGCAAGTTACTATATATTAGCAGAGGTTATGCACTATGTCGGAGTGGGGAACCTCAGACCCCACGGGGCCAAATATGCCCCATGGCTAGTTTATATTTAGCCCCTTTCCAGGTCTGGGATCTGGCTCTCTGGATCCAGTTCCTACCCCCTAGCAGTGAAAGAGTGAGCTCAGGGTAAGGGAGGAGAGATGATGGTGTGCACAGACGGCATGGGGACAGATCCATGACACAGATCCACCATATGGACTCTCCTTTTCCTGAGCACACCCCTTACACTTTCCTGCCTCCACCTTGTACTAATTTTCAGGTGGCACCTGGGAGGGGAAAGTTTCCCCACTCATGGATTCAAAGATGTTAGCTAATATTACATCTGAAATTGTAACTATTGAACTACTGTGAGTAGTCAGTTAGGACAGAAGAAGGAATTGCCCACCAAAATGTTTTGGTATCAGTATTTTTGGCCCTGAAACTACCCCTGGTGTCCACCCCTGGTGCCAGGAAGTCTGCTCCTCAGCTGCCTCCCCCTTCCAGTGACATTTTTCCCACCCAAAGTCACGTTTTTCCCGCCCCCGAACTCATCCAAACTCATCTGAACTTTTCTGAACTCTTTAGAAGTTCGAGCGTTCGGTTTGGAAGTTCAGTTCAGTCGTCCGAACAGGCCGAGTTTGGGCCAAACTCCGGACTTCCGAACCACATTCGCCCATCCCTACAGAAAATACTTATAACACCCCACCCCCTCCAGTCCTAAACCTTCCTGTTAAATGCACGGCCAAATAAATAGGTCTTACACTGCCTTCCGAAGATCCTCAGACTAGGACTTTGACAAATCTCCAAGGGACAGGGGTTCCAGAACAGTGGAGCAGCCATTGAGAATGCCTCTGTGTGTGTCTGGGTCGTATGGACCTGGGCCAATGACAGAGCTTACGAGAGAGCGCTCTTGGCTGATCTTAGTGGCTGTGGAGGGACATAAGCAGAGATGAGGTCCTTGAAATATGTAAGCCCCAGACTGTTTATTACCTAAGTGCTCATCCACACTGCAATTTTCCTTTGTCCCACAGCAGAGCATTCACACAGCTTGCTGATTTTGCTACATTTCAGGGGCTCACTCATTGCATCAGGGGCAGAGAACAAGAGATCATCAAGGTGCACGGGAAGTGGTAAGGGTTTAACACAACACTTAGAATGCGGGCTTGTTGTGCCACCACAAGGGACCCATGTTCACTGTGTTTTCCCCATTGGCTGTAATGGGGAAAATTTAGTGAACAAGGATTTCTGATGGTGGCACAAACATTCGTCCCTGGCCACCACCCATTCCCAAAGTGTGTTGTGTGAATCTATCCTTTCTTTCTTTCCTTTCTTTCTTATTGTTGTTGAAACCAGAAAGGCCATACAAATTTAATACAAACAACAACAATATCAACAACATCAAAAAACAAAAATATAACGTGTTATTTGAATCACAGAACGAGAGGCCTGGAAGGAACTCCAAGGGTCATCTTAGGGCTGAAGCTGTAACTCCTTTTTCTGCTCCACTATTTCATTCCGTCATTTCGGAATTGTCCGTGACTTTCCGCAGCTTTTCTGCCAACACTCCACACCCTTGCTGTTGGTTCAGAAGCTGCTGCAGAATGTGGCAGCCTGTCTCTTGCTGGGGACAGGCCGACGCGAGCATATCACACTGGTGCTTCGCTTTCTGCACTGGCTGCTGGTAGGTTTCCGGGCCCAGTTCAAGGTGTTGGTGCTGACCTTTAAAGCCCTAAACAGCTTAGGCCCTGCCTATCTGCAGGACCGCCGCACCCTCCGGGTCCTGGGGGCACCCTCCTCGAGGTCCCCTGGGTTTCCCGGGTGTCCACTGTGAGGAGGGCATTCTCTGTGGCTGTGCCACGGCTGTGGAGCTCCCTCCCGTCGGAGATCCACTTGGCTGCTGGCCTTCCCTCTTTTTGCAGACAATGTAAAACTTGGCTGTTCCGCCAGGCCTTTCCCGAGGGAGATGGGGTGGATGGGTTGGGTTGGGGGGATGGGGTTCTATATTGTTTTTTAATTGAATTATTATTGTTTATTTTAATGTTTTAAAATGTTTTTAATATGCTGTGAGCCGCCCCGAGATGCCTGAGGCAGGCGGGGGAAGCTGGATTACTGCAACGCGCTCTACGTGGGGCTGCCCGAGAAGCTGGTTCAGAGGCTGCAGCTGGTGCAGAATGCTTCGGCCCGTCTCCTTACGGGGGCGGGTTGCAGGGAGCACATGACACCAGTGCTCCGGGCTCTGCACTGGCTGCCTATAAAGCACCGGGCCAGGTTCAAGGTTTTGGTTTTAACCTTTAAAGCCCTTCATGACTTAGGCTCTGCTTATCTGCGTGACCGCCTCACTCCCCATGTTCCCGTGCGACCCTTGAGATTGTCCGTGGGAGCCTTTTTGGAGGTTCCCCGGGCAAGGCAGGTGGCCACCAATGTTAGATCTTTTTCGGTGGCCACCCCTGTGCTGTGGAATTTGCTCCCGGAGGAGGCTCGGCTGGCTCCCACTCTCCTGCTGTTTCAGCGTATATGTAAGACCTGGCTGTTCCGTCAGGCTTTTGTCGAGGGGAAGGGGTGGGGCGGGGAGGGGGAGTTTCCCCACATATTGTATTTTTAAATTGTTTTTAAAAATTTATATTGTTTTATTGAGTTGGGATATAAATTTTAAATAAAATAAATAAAATAAAAAATATAAATGTTAATATAAATAAATAAATAAATAAATAAATAAATAAATAAATAAATTAAATTAAATTAAATTAAATTAAAATTCCTCCGGCATTCCACTAATTCAGAAACTGTCGGAATAATCTCGGAAACTGACGGAACAAAAGTTGTTCCGCTACTTTGCAATGCCGATGGAAACTGCTGAAGATTGAATTTGTCAGAATATTGTTCTGCTATTTTTGCAGTTGGTGGAAGTAGTGTAGCGGAATGAACATCTATATCGCACCATGCTGCTCATCGCAGAAGAGCTTTTTCCGTTGGAAAAAGCTACCACAGTGGCTTGCCATTTCAGCCCTCATCCAGACACCCCCACCCCCCATCATTAAACAGGATTCATGGTACCTACATCTTTCCTGAGAAATAGCTGTCTAACCTATTTTTAAAGGCTCTGGTGATGGGGCCTTCACTGCCTTTCTCCACAACCACTCATTCCATGGTCTAACTGTCCTGGTAGTTAGGGAGTCCTTCCTAGTGTTTAGTCTGAAGATGCTTTCAGAGGAAGGGTGGGAACGTTCGCAGTTGCTGCAGCAGCTTTCTAATTGCGAGGATTAGCACCCGTCAGAATGCATTAAACCCCTTTAGCGCAAGAGAACACCCACCCTTGTAAAGGCTACATCTACAGTTGTGTACAGGTGTTATTGTGCCCTAAAAGGGGATTCGTGCATTCTGACGGGTGCTCATCTTTGCAATTAGAGAGCCACCGTGGCAATTGCTGAAGTTCTCGCCCCTCCGCTGTAGCATCTGAAAGCAGCCTCAAGCTTTTCTCCTTTAATTTAATTGCATCCCATCTATTCAAAAGGGGTGGGGTCAGACTTAGGGTGACCACTGCCCTCTTGATCCAGGCAGGTTAACCTCAGGTGATGTACTAAGACCCCTCCTGATGGGTCTGGCACTCTGGCCCCTTCTGCTGGCTGTCAGCTCTAGGGCACCTCAGCAACTGGTCTCCAGTGTGGAGAGGAGCACTTCCCTTTAGACAGAACTTTCCCCAGTGCACTGAAGGATCTCTGCTAACCCATCTCCTCCCTGTAGACACTCCCTGGAGTACCAGTACTGCTCTCCTTCCCAGAGGCAATCTCTGAAAGGCTAGTCCCCCGCCATACACCATGATCTACTGGAGACCAGCTTGTGATCATCTACTAGTAGACTACGATCTACCTTCTGGCCTCCCCTGCTCTAGCCCTATCCTCAGGGACAGAAAGAATAACTGGTCACCATTTTGCTTCTAGCAACCCTTGAAATAAACTGGAATCATGTCCCCTACCCTCAATCCCTCCCCCACCCCCAAGTCTAACCCTAACAGAGTTTCCCCTTTCTGCCTTTCCTGGTATGCAAACCATGCCCCACTGAGCCATTGACTTTCGTCTAGACCATAGGGTTAGTTACTAAGGCCCTGATCCAAGGTGTGCGCACGCTTGGTTCCCCCGAGAAATTCCCTCACCTCCTGAATATACTGTTAACCAAGGGTGAAAGCAGACATGATGCTAATCACCCTTTAACCACCCTTGGTGGTCATTTATGCATGTTTCAGGACTGCATAGGGCACCAATACAGCCCTGCAACATGCATAAATAACCACCAAGGCTGGTTAAAAGGTGGTTAGCATCATGTCTGTTTTCATCCCAGGAGAGTTGAGGGTGCAGTGGCTGTTGTGGTGGTAGCACAGTAGGGAGGTGGGGGGACTTTCTCAGGGGAACCCCACATGCAGACTGGGTGCATGTGTGCAAGTGAAGCTTTGGTTTGCACTGTGTGCATGTGTGCAAGTGTAGCTTTGGTTTGCACACCTGCACACCTTGACGTGCACACCTTGGATTGGGGCCTAAATGTATTGCACACATTCTAAGTGTAGGTATGCTCGTGTAGTTCTCAATTAAACCTTAATTCTGTTCTGCACTAGTTCAGACAAACTTTCATGACACTTTGACTTCACAGAACCCCCTGTGTACTTTAAAAAACAACAAACAAAAACCTGCAGCTTTTTCTGGGTTAGCAACTCTTTACATGTCAAGCCAATTTTCAACCACTTGTGCCTCTAGAGACAGACTTCAGGTTAAAAATAGCAGTATGATAGCACCTTAATATTTTTGCTGTAAGCCCAAATATTTATCATGTTTACATTTGTAAATCAGGGTTTAACAATGTATAAAGAATTGATTGATGTAAGCATCTTCGGTTAGGTTATAATACAATGCACAATTGTCTCCCATATAAGCAGCAAATTAAAAATGTAAGTAGATGCATGAATTAAAAATTAAAAAAATTGACACTTTATGTCCCAATCATTTTAAGATGTAATGACAAAGGCCAAAGCAATGGAGTATGATTTTTTGACAGTGTGTCATTCAACCAATTGCACAACCATGCTTATTTCTGCAAGACACAGTCACGTAAATTGCCTTTCCAAAAGACATGTAGACACCTGTCACAACCAATTTGAATCATGTACCGCTCTCCTATAATTTTCTGGCCTCTGTTTGCTGTTGGATAATGAGTATGAAATATTTCTCAGACATATAGAATGCTTGCATCATTTTAGACTGGAACTAATTATGATAAAGCATTCTCGATTCTAAAAACATGCTATGAATTATATATATATATATATATATATATATAAAAGCCTAAGGGGTAACAACCATGGAAATATTCCTCTGGCAAACAAAGAAATGCAAAACAGAGCTTAGCTTTCATAAAAGATACAGGCCTCTTTGTCAAATCACCAATGACCTGAGACATGTAACCTCCTTAGGGAAGTCTTATTGTTTTCATTATTGTTTCTCGGGTGCAGCGAGTTCAGTAGTTGAATTATTTCCGTATCGTAGCTAATAACAGAAAGCAAAGGACCTTGCATATAAATGCTATGATATTTTGTCTAAGTTCAAGACTTTTTTTAAAAAATGGAACAATTAGATGAGCAGTAGATGTGAATTGGTTTAAGTACTCAGAAGAAAGGTCACACACTAGCCTGTTGCTACCCTTTGCTACCTCTACGGTCCATGAATCCATAAGGAAGTTAGTTCATCTTGTCTCTTTCTTCCTTCTTGGAACACTCCTGAACTCTATTAACCTATGAGACCCAGACACAGAAGATCAAATTGTGACTTTGAAGAACAATCCAGAGGTGAAAACTATATGGTTGAATTTTTAAATTTTAGGTTTCTTTAATCCATGGCCACGTGGAACCTAGTTCCCCATAATTACGAGACAACTCACCAGCCCTGGATGGACTTACAAGTTAATCTTCTTAGCCTATAAATATTGATATTTGTACTTGCTATGAATGTGAAAATGTGTGAAAATATCTCCAAGACAGAATAGGGTAATTATAACTATCAACGTCCATACAGTGGAGGCAAGAATGTTCCCATTTCGCTTCCTTCCTTGCAAGACTGAGGTTTTAACTTCTTTCTTTTTAATTCATTTATTGCACTTGCAACTTACACGATATTTCAAAAGCGAGTTGTACTAAAGAGTAATCTAGACAGAAAAATAAATGTGTTATGATATTGGGTGTAAACAGATGGATGCGGAGGCGGCCTTCCCCTGGAGCTGCTGTGGGGATGCACCCCTGCATCTACCTGCTTCCAGCCCCGTCTGGGTCCATTTTAGACAGACTGGTGAGTGTCTGCAGCCCAAGGCCCACCCGTGCGGCAGTCCCCCTCCCCTAACACCACAGAGTTGAGTGGGGGGGGGGGGTGACCAATGCTCTAGGCTGCTGCCCGCCGCCTGCAACTCTATGGCATTATCCAGGGCAATAGCTGGCCAAAAGCAGAGCTGCAATATGGGCCTGCTGAGCAGATGGACAGCAGCTTCACTTTGGGCCAGTGCCTTGGGTTTGACCGGCCTGTTCTGCAGGTGATGCTCCGGGAGGCTCCAGACCGCCACAAGTAGGGTGTTATCAGAGCACTGGCGGGGCTCTTTTAAATGGAGCAGCCAGCCTGGGGGTGAAGTGGGCTGTTGCGGTCCGAACCGAAGTTGCAGTCCATCTAAAAGCACCAATTCTGCCAGCTACAACTGGCTAGTTCCATAAGGTTGGACATTTTGCCATGATTCTATCCGGAAGCCTGTATTTTCAGGCTGGCATCATTTAATTCTGGCTGTAAAAGTTGCTGTCATCTAAGGAAAGAGTTTGGAGATGGCATGTTAATGAAGGTCACAGAAAGAGCTAGCATTGCACTAAAAATGGAAAACAAGTTCACACTGAAAGAAGGATGTTAACGAACACATGCTAATAATAATTTGCACTTATCTAGTACTTTTCATCTTAGGATGTCAAAGCTCTTTGCATACATTAATTAATTAGGATTCTTTTGAGACAGATAGTTCAAGTGTTTTTATGCCCATCTTTCAAATGAGTAAACTTTGACATAGAGAAGTTAAGTGGCATGCCCAAGGTCAAATAAACACTCAGTGACACAAATCAACATATTCTCCATGGGGTAAATCTGCCTCATGTTTTCAAACAGCTGCGGGCCTCAATTGAACCTAATTATGAAAGGCAATTGAAGCTAGAGCTAGAATTTCATCCTCTTCAGGATGTTTGCTGATGAATTGAGGTATATCCAACATATTTTATAAATGACAGGATATAAAGCCCTTGGCCAAATTTAAAGGAGATGTATCAGAACCTATTTGAGTACTATACATTCTCCTCTTCTCAATTAGTCTCCCTTATAGCTGATTACATATGTTCTAATAGTCTCCAAGGCAGCCTGCCAGTGTAATCTACCTAATAGGGATGGGTGAATGCAGTTCGGAGTTCGGCCCGAACTCGGTCTGTTCGGACAACCGAACCCGAATCTGAACATGAACTGACCGAACCGAACTCAATTCCGAACGTCCAAATGACCGAACTGTTTGGTCAGTTCGGATCGGGTTCAGGTGAGTTCGGGTGGCAAAAACGTGTCACTGGAAGGCAAAACGTGACGGAGGGGGAGTCAGCTGAGGAGCAGACGTCCAGGCACCAGGGGTTGAGAGGCTTGGAGTAGCATCCAGCCTGCCCAATCACTATCCCTTTTCGGCTCAGACCACTGGCTTTGCAGTCTGCGATTGGCCACGGGCTAGGCAGCACAGAGCCAATGGAGCTTGCGGTTAGGCGGGTGCAGAGAGAAACAAAACTGATTGCCTCCCCCCTTCCCAACACCTTCTAGCTAGTCACTGTTTCTGAACAGCAGGCATTTCAGAAGGCTTCCTCTCTCCCAGCAGTTTTTATTCCTTCCTATTCCTAATCCATTACCATCCTCCTCCTATTTCACCCATCCAAACCATTTACCTCCATATTATCATTTATTTAGATTATATTAGATAGATTTAGGTGTTATTTTTTGTTTTTATCCCTCCCTGTGTTCCCTGTGTAAAATCTTCCCTCCTCCCTCCCCCCTCCATTGAATCCTTTCCCCTCTTCCTCTTATTACGTCCCTGATTCCCTTTCCCTGTTTTAAGTTTGGGATTTATTTAGAGTAGGAATATTATTAGATTGATTTTCATTTCAGTTTTGTACCCCTCCCTGTGTTCTTTGTGTTTCCCCCTGTGTAATATTGTATATATAGATAGATAGATAT
>QEPC01000632.1:312544-386265 GCA_003113815.1 Sphenodon punctatus
CTGTCAGGGTTCTGGGGCCAAGTTACTGGCAGGGAGGGCTGTGGCCAATACCTAGAAGCTGCCACTCTAGCCCCAGGACCCACCGTCATGGGTCTGGGGCCATCATTCCTCGCACAGAGAGCCTTTTTCTGAATGCCCGAACTGAACGGCCAAACCGAATAGGCGAACCGAACTGGACCAAACCGAACGGCCGAATCCGAACCGCTATCTGTTCGCCCATCCCTACTACCTAACAAAGAACTGGAAGTAAAGAAGGCGTATTTAACTGATTGCCTCTTTCACCTTCTTCTGACACCTCAGATGCAATCCTGACCACTTACCCCCAAGAAGCCCCACTGAAGTCATTGGCCACAATCCAAAAATACCGGCGAACACTTCACATGCCACAATGTGTGTGCCTGTAATGAGGGTGTGCATGGTTTGTGCATGCATGCCACATGGGGGCTTGGGATCATCCCCACTAAAAGTATTCCAGAGTGGGTGGTTTGAAGATGCCAGCCCCTGTAATGTACAAGGTAGAACATGTTGTACATCTTTAGATATCAGTTGAATGGAGATCAGTAATTCGAAAGGAAGCAAACTCGGGGAATCAACGTTATTTTGAGGTGATCTTCATTCTACCTTACACCTGGATTTTGAGGTGATCTTCATTCTACCTTACACCTCCATTGTGTCTAAGTGAATATAAATAATTAAGTCTAAAAGATGTCTAACATAAGGCTGAAACAAGAATCAATTTGTTTCTTGTGAGAACTGAGAATCATTACTGAGATATCGAGACAATCTCGGTAACGGTTCAACATCCCAGCAAGAATCTCATCCAGATTTACTGTGTACTGTTTACCATGATTTACCGTGTACTGTATACCAATTTATCATGTACCATTTACTGTATACTGCATTCGTCCCAGTATACTGTATACTGCATTCATCCCAGTAATGCACATGCACAAAATGTCTGTCCCAGCTGTTCTGTGCATGTGCAGCCCTCTTCCAAGATGTCAGAGGCAGCATCATCACCAACTTGCACAAGAATAGACATTTCGCACATGCACATTACTAGCACAAATGCGGTACATGGTAAGCGGTGCATGGTAAAAAGTGAAACTTTTATTGTGGCACTAGCTTCCGCTATGGCCAATTTATAAAACATGGGACATAGGGATTTACAAACAGCGAAACAAACAATGCATCGAACACCAGATATATTTAAATGCATTACCCACAACAGAGTCATCTCAAAAATTAAAAACTTGATACACCCAACTAGGAATTAACCACCTGATCCCTTCCATTGATTTTATTCAAAATCCGAGTTCTTCGATGCCAACCGAGTATATATAGAAAGCGCCATTTTTGCTTCCTTGCTTTCCAGGCTAAGCAAATACCCATAAGAGTTCTCTGACTCAATAGCAGGTCCGTCAATTAACAAAGGGAGAAGCCAGGTTGCCCGTAAGCTGGCATAATGTGGGCACCTCAACAAAAAATGAGTAGTAGTCTTAATCTCATTCAACCTACAATGGCAGCATCTCATTTGGTAAGGAGTATTGTTATATCTGCCTTCAACCACGTCAGATTGGACCAATTGAAACCGAAGCTGCGTATAGGACCTGCGGAGCTTCGGGTCCCCTAGGGTATCCAAATATGACTCAAAACCAAAGGTAGATTTGAATTGTACCAATAATTTGGCCACTTTCCAATGGGCAACCCCTGCCAAATCCTCTTGTTTTGCAATATCCCACACCCTTAGATTGATCTGGCACTTAATATCAGAAATGCTTCTCCCTTGGAAATAGTCAAAAGAAAACCCCAGGAGTCTAATTGTCCAGCCCAAGAAACCCACCCATGGGTAGGGACGTACACCCGTATGAGTTAATTCCACCCGAAGGCATTTAAGCGGTAGTGATGGGTCTTGCTGGCCCATCACCCGCAGCCAATTTCCCCAAAATACCTTCCTAGCGGTGCATGGCAAATCGGTATATGGAAAATGGGAGATCACCGTAAATGATAACTTGAGGCTAATTGAGGAAAGTCTCTTAACTGAGAAAGTGTCAAGAAGTGGGTGTTTTATCGATTATGGATTCTCGCTAAAAATGAGTTGAGAACCGTAATTCTTGGTGAGAATTGAGAGAAAATCAAGATCGAGTTTCATCCCTAGTCTGTGGGTAAAAACATACATGACAGCTGCCCACTTAGGCATGCTGTGCCAAAGGACTCACCAGCACATCTATTAAGGGACCACCAGATTTTCTCAGTTTCTGCCCCAGGACAGGTAGGCATCTAGCTCGGGTTGTGTCCTCAAAAAACCTTTGCAGTCAGAGCCCAGACTACGGGCCACAGAAGACTAGCATGTCTCTGCGGCTCTGCCATACCCGCCCCAGGTTTGGAACTGCCATATCCGGCTGCCATGGCTGCTCTTTATTGGCCACCATGTCTTTCCATCATGGTGGAGGGGCGTGGCACTGGGATCACATGTTTGTTGTGCTTCCCGCCTTACCCAGGCCATGCGACAGACACTTTATTTATTTATTTTTTAAAGTACGTTTTAAAAGTTGTATAGATATTGATCTGAATTTGTTGCACTGATTTTTGTGACATCCCTTTGTAACACAGAAGTCTATAGAAACCACATTTCCAGATACCTCAATTACCACAACTGGACCACAGCAGCCGTACTAAAGTTTTGCATCTGGTTAACTGCATGGTGGCATGGTTCTGACCTATGAATTAACTACCATATCATATCACACATACCTCAACCAACAATCACAGTGGTAACAGCTGGAAGATCTGTTCAGACACCACAAAAATACCACCATGCTGCTGCCACAAGAGTTGATGACTGATAACTGAGGCATTTCAAAGCACCCTAAGAAGAGTGTTCTTCATATTTCCTGTTTTTTATATCTTTTAATAACATCAGTGGTTTGAAATTATAGGATGAAATTCTGTTCTGCTTTCTCTTGATTTTTCCATTCATTGGAGAACAGAAAGAGAGATAATCAGGATTACTGTTTAGATTAGTATTCCTTGATATTTTTGTAACCTGCACTCCTCATTTTCAAAATTTGCATCAAGTAATCAATCAGGAATTAAAGTCTCACACAAAGACAAATCAACTCAGTTTTCAAAAATCTATGATGCGTCTTTCTTTCTACAGCACCAGCATGATTTAAGGATAGAATATTGATATGGTGCCTACTGATTATAAGAATATAAAGAAATATGTTGAAATAACTTATTGTGCAATAAAATCAGACATTAGGTGTCTTCAGACAGACGGCAACCTCGCCTCTACGCTGCCTCACCCCAGTTTAAAGGCAGGCGGCCAGATGTTCATGTGGAGCTGAGGTGGAGCAAGTTGCTCCAGCCCCACTAACAGTGCTCCAGAACATCCTGGAGCGCTGCCAGTAGAGCGGACTGCCCAAACCCAGGGCATCAGCCTGAAGTGGAGTTTCTGTTCAGCGGATGGCTGCTGCAGCTCCATCTCAGTTGGTGGTTGCCCTGAGAAACACCATAGAGTTGCAGGAGGCAGCCTAGAGTGTTGGGCAATCCACCTGCAACTCTATGGTTTGGGGATGGGGGGCGCTGCAAGGGCAGACTGCAGGCCGCAATAGCCACCAGGTCTATGTAAACCTGACCCACGCGGGTTGTACATGGGCAGAACTGGGGGTGAGAAGTCCCAGGTCCGTTTGTTTACGCCTATTGTGTCATCTGAAAGACCCAGAAAATTGCAAAGGCATGTTGAAAGAATGTATTAAATAATTCCCCTAACTGCAAGGAGAGAACATGTAGGTTTTCTCAAGGTCATGGTTCACATCCTTTTTTTGCTTTTTTGAGGCCATATACTTGAGCAAAGAGGGTCTGGGACATTCCATGTACTGGAAAAGCTTTAAACAAACACAAACATGATTCAGAAGGCACATTTGTACAAGTTAGCCAACCAATGCCATGTGTGACCTTAAATATATCATCTTGGGATGAAACTTAAAACCGAGGTCTTGACTATTTGTGGTTATTACCGATCCTACAGTAGTTGTATGAACTAGCGATTGCCCAAATTCCATTTACATTCAGCCTCACTAATCTTCCTCTTTGGTTTCTGCTCAATATATGTTTATTTACACGCATGGAGTTGCTGTGTTTTGTTAAATATTGGTACCCTTTTGTATTTCAACCAAGGGATTCATCTACATACCTTCTATTCTCTTAAATCTATGGAGAACTTCGGTCGCCTTTTGAGGTGAACGAAGCATCATAATCATTTTCCTTGCCCGCCCACAATTTTATGATTTTGCTTATCATTAACCATTTTGACCATGACTTGAACCGTAATACTGGCATGCATTTAATAGTATCAGCCTATGTATTGATAGTTTGTTTATTTTTTAAAATGGCAATAATAACATCCTAATATGTTTTGGATCAAGACTCTGAAATTAAAGCTTGATTTATTAGCAGATCATGGTTTCTGTCCCCCCTTTTCTATTCATTAAACAATTACAAATTATGAAACAAGACGAGACATGAGTTTCTATAGCTCTCAGGCTATAGACATTTACAACACCGTGTGATTTATGTAGATTTTATGTACCTATTTCATTATTTATTTATTTATTCCCCTCATTTTAATGGTTGCATCAAAATGTTATTGGCTAACATAATTTCTAATTAGTCATTCTTTTTATTGCATGTGAAATCAGGGCTGGCTTTATATATTTTCCTGCTGTAGGCAGAGGTTCTCCTCAGCTGCCCAATCCTTGCAGGGGGAAGGAGGGATAGTTGAGGATTGTCCACTCAAACGTTGATCAGTGGGGAGCCATTTATAGGCATTGCTAGGGGAAGAATGGAACACTGGGGATTCAGCAAACTACAAAGGAAGAAGTAATGTAGTCCTATGGCCCAGCATAAGCCCCAACCTGGCAAAATATACAAGCCAAAAAGATCTGTGTCAACGGGTGGCAACTTAGCCCCTGCCTGTATGAACTGGGGTGGCCAGTCACATCATCAGACAGGTCCACTGCTCATAGGCACTGAAGTGGGGGAAGCGGACTTTGCAAGCTGCTAGTGACAAGAACTGGCCATGAACGCTGGAAAGCCTGGGGCTTGTCAATTCCCAAGGCCAACCTGGCATGCTTCCCCTTCCCCATGATCCGTGCCAGGAGGCGTGTGTGGCCTTTTCCTGCGTGGCTGCAGTGGCCAGCCTGGGAGTCACCCATTTGAAGTGCTCCCCATGCGCTCCACTCAGTGTCCATGGACACACCCACACCCATGCCTTGCTCATTTAAAAACGCCCTCTGGCTTCCATATCATTTGATTTAAACAACAACAACAAAATGACAATCAATACCAACCAGAACAAATGACAACATAAAATGCAAACGTTATCTCAACTGAATTAGGGCATCAGATTTCTCCATTCAGGTTTGAACAATCACTCCATTCAATCAAGTGTTGCATCACTGGGAATGGCTGTTATTTGATTCTTCAGGCAAAAAGGTGTGTGTGTGTATATATGTGTGTGTGTGTGTGTGTGTGTGTGTATACACACACCTTATATATATATATATATAAAACATTTATATATGTGTGTGTGTGTGTGTATACACACACCTTTATTTATATATATATATATATAAAGGTGTGTGTATACACACACACACACACACACACACACATATATAAATGTTTTATATATATATATATATATATATATAAAAACATAAAAATACAAAATATGTATCGTATTGAAAAGTATATTAAAACCACCACAAAAGAAGCCCGAAGAGATTTAAAAAAATACTTCATACCTTAAAATTAAACCAACCCCCACCCCACACACCCACTAGCCGTCCCTCTCACCAAGTGCCTGGCGAAACAGCCAGTTTACAAGGGTTCTGATTAGGAGTTTTGACCTGAAGGTCAATCCGTACTCTGTTCTACACTGGCAAGCATATTCTGGATGTCTCGGTGTTACAGCTCTTGAGTTGGACCCTAAAATTGCTTGAATTGTTCATTTCCCTCAGCTACCCTCAGAGCATGGTAACCTTTCCACTGACCATCTCATGCACTGCTATCCAACTGCTCTACTCAACAGCCCATGTCTTTTAACCTTTCCAAAGATTCTGTGGCAGGTACTGAAGCTGTAGTACGTGACAGCTTCCTGTTGGCCAACTCAGTCCCCACGTTCCAATTTTAAAACCAAATGACAGCTGGGCTCTTGGAGGCTGTTATTCCTATGGGTTATACCCTTCACACTGTGACCTTAATTGTTCCAAACATCACAAAGCCCCATATAGACGGAAGTGATGGTTGTGGGGGAAGCCGAGGAAGCGGTGGCCCCCATCATTGATGAGGTCTGTCCTCCTCTGGTATCTCAGGTTCTAAGTCTGGGGGTGCTCCTGGATCCACAGCTCCGCCTGGATGTCCAGGTGGAGACTGTGGCAAAGGGGGCATTCCGCCAGTAACATCTGGTATGTTGGCTTCAGCCGTATGTCTTGGATTCTGATCTAGCCATGATCGTCCATGCTTTTATTACCTCGAGACTGGACTACTGTAATGCACTCTGCGTGGGGCTACCCTTGGTGCTGGTTCGGAGACTACAGCTGGTGCAGAATTCAGCGGCTCATCTCCTAACAGGAACGGGCCGACACGAGCACATTACACCAGTACTTCGCTCTCTGCACTGGCTGCTGATAGTCTTCCGGGCACAATTCAAGGTGTTGGTGTTGACCTTTAAAGCCCTAAACGGCCTAGGCCCCATCTACCTCCAGGATTGCCTCACCCTCCGGGACCTGGATCAGCCCCTGCGGTCGGCCGGGGGTGCCCTCCTTGAGGTCCCCCGGGTTTCTTGGGTGTTGACCTTGAGGAAGGCTTTCTCTGTGGTCGCACCATGGCTGTGGAACTCCCTCCTGTTGGAGGTCTGCTTGACCACCGAACTCCCCTCTTTCAGTAGACAATGTAAGACTGGCTGTTCCGCTGTGCCTTTCCCGAGGGAGATGGGGTGGGTGAGTTGGGTTAGGGAGGGGGAGGGGATTAAATTGTTTTTAATTTTGTTTTAATTGTATTTGATATTTGTTTTAATCTGTTTTTAACATGTTCTTAGCCACCCCAAGATGCTTTTAGCAGGGGTTTGGGGTGGGGGGGCATACAAATTTTATTATAAATAAATCAAATAAATAAATAAATATAGCTGAAGCCATTACCCAGCTGCAGGGTCTTATCTCATAGAACTTAAGACTGGGAGATCACAATGATACCTTGTTTTTGTGTGCTCACCTGTGCAGCCCCCATCTCTAGTCATGCCATGTCTTTCTGTATAGACACTCTTATTGGTTATACATGGAGGTATAAAGTTTAGACTTTGTCCTATGGTGATCACAAACAGTGAATTAATAAATGTAAAAAAACAAAACCAAAAACTAACAACCTGTAAGGAATCCTGCACCCGCAGCCCTACCTCGGCACACCCCGCGAGCCTCGACACAACCGCATCCCCCCACAGCATCTCCCACTTCACCGGAGCTTCCCGCCGCACCCCTGCCGGGGGTTTCAAACAGGGATTCCCCTGCAACTAGAGCAGTGCGCCGGCAGGACGACTCCCCGCCTGCCGGGCGCAGGAACATCACGCTACTTCCTCCTGCCGCCTGCACTCCAAGGGGCGGGGCAGATCAGGGAATGCCACTGGCGGAAGCCACGCCCCCCTCATTGCGCCGCTCAGAGCAGCACCGGCAATGCCCTGGACTCTAGGGATAAAAGTCCACAGCAGGGCTAACCACGCTGCTGGTGATCGGAGCCTTGTGCCCGTGAGACTGGCCCCCTCCCTTGTTCCTTGTGCTTCGTGGACCCTGCTTGTGGCAATTGTGTAGTGAGAGTGGAAGGAGTGCTTGTGGTACGTGTGTGGGTGAGTGACTGGTGAGTGATTGTGCCAGGCGTGAATCATAGAGGTAAGCTTGCAGTTCCTTTTTGGTATCTGGGGAGCACTATAGCCTGGCCCCTTTCCGTGGATACAAGACCTGTCCAACCCAACCCCCCTCCTGGGGCGTGACACTCCCCGGACACCACTACCCACACCTGCCCTTTCCCCTTTCCTTTTCCCTGGTATGTGTAGTATTTCTAGCAGCAAACAGGGCGTGCGATTACCCAGTTGCCCGATGATGATACAGGCTGGGGACTCATCATCCTGATAGCCCTATTCCAACCTGAGGGAGTGTTTTCCCAGGCATAGCCTTGCCGCTTCCCCTCTCCCTTGGTGTGCGTGGTTTCCCATTTCCCCTGGGTCGCGCCGTTCGGAGGACCTTTCTACCCCCTGGTCCCCACACAACCAAAAAACCAGGCAGCTTTTTCAAAGAAAGGGGAATACATACTGAGACTGACAGAACAATCCCATATAGCCTGAAATGCTGTACATAATGTCATATAACCATAGACTATGATTGGCCCAATAAAAGTGATCACAGGAATGACTTTGGGTGTTTTTACATGGATGTGGGGGTGCTCAACCCCGGAGCAAGTCGAGGGGTGTGCCCTTACTTTGTTTGCTTGAAGTCCCAACTGGGTCTCTTTTAAATGGACACGGCAGCTGCCATGGCCCATGGTTCGCCCACAGAGTGCCCTTCTCCTACACCATACAGTTGCGGACTACGGTATCTGCAATTCTATGGTGTTGTCTGGGCAACCTCTGGCCGGGAACAGAGCTGCAGCATCTGTCTGCCAAGCAGATGGATGGCAGCCCCGCCTCCAGCCAGTGCCCCAGGTTTGGGCTGTCCTCTTTACTGGTGCTACTGCTGGATGATCTGGAGCACCACCACCAGGGCTGCCCCTGAATATGGAAAGCCTGCCACGCCTCTGCCCTGCTTGCACATCTGACGGGCTGCCTCTAAATTAGTGCTGAAAATTCATTCTGTTTTCCTCAGAAAACCCCAAGATTTACGGTACTCAACTCAGTTTTTCAAGTTCCGAAGTTTTGAGGAAAGGCCCCCGAAACTTTAGAACTCGGAAAATCTTTAGCTGAGTACAGGGAAGGGGGTCAGAGGCTGGTGCTAGGCCCCTGCTCTCCCTTCCCTGGCCCCTGCTGGCCAGGGAGAGAATAGGCTAGAGGTGATCAGGAAAGAGGGGCAAGGGCCTATTGGGGGCGTGGGATGCTTAAGGGGGTGGGGGCCTAGCAGGGGCTGAAGGTGTAGAGTACTTACCCTCTGGAGGGGCTGGCAACATCAGCATGCTGCAAATGCCATCTTGGAAAGGTCTGAGCATGCTCGGATGAGGCAATTTGGCCCTTCTGAGCATGCCCAACCCACAGAAAGCCACGCATTGCCAGAGCCCCTCTGGAGGTTGAATACTCTACCACCTCAGTCCCTGCTAGGTCCCTTACCACTCTTCCCTCGCCCATACATCCCCCCTGGCTCCCTCTGACCCCCTTCTTGGCCCCCGCCCTTGGAAATTACTCCTGAGTATTTGCCAAGAGTCTTCGGACTGGCCTGAGCACACGGGACAGTCCTCAGAACTCAGGCGACTACTCACGAATAGTT
The DNA here is from genome assembly GCA_003113815.1 of Sphenodon punctatus. Lineage (NCBI taxonomy): Eukaryota > Metazoa > Chordata > Lepidosauria > Sphenodontia > Sphenodontidae > Sphenodon > Sphenodon punctatus. Next base: position 322,072 of record QEPC01000632.1, read on the forward strand.
TTAGCTACTGGATTTAGTCCTACTTTAAATGGACACCTGCTGGGGGGTGAGGTGGGCAGCTGTCCATGTGAAAACACGCATTGTCTTCACCTCTTATGTTTGGGACCAACATGGCCACATGATCCCATAAAAGATATTATTTGAATCTCTCATGATTCTTTGGCTTTCTAGCTCTTAGGTCTGGTGCAAGTTCCATTCACTCCACTTGGTGTTGTGTCTGGGCTACTCAGTAGTGCCAGCATTAAGCAGCAATTTATTTATTTATTTATTTATTTATTTATTTCACTACATTTATATCCTTCTCATAATAGCAGCTTGGGGTGGCTCACAATACATTAAAAACATATTTCAACAATTTTAAACGTAACACTTAAAACAATTATAAACTCGTAAAACTTATTTAACTTATAAAATCATTAAAAGAGTAGAACTGCACCCAAGTACTCCCCCGCCCCCCAACCCACCCTCCCCGTCTCCCTCCCCAAAGGCCTGGCAAAACAGCCAGGTCTTATATTGTCTTCGGAAAGAAGGGAGGTCCGGGGCTAGGAGGGCCTGTCGGGAGGGAATTCCACAGCCTAGGAGCAACCACCAAGAATGCCCTCCCCGGGGGATCTTGAGTTGGGCATCCCTGGCCGACCACAGGGGTCCCACCGCAACACCTTGAATCAGGCCCAGAAGACAATAGGCAGTGCAGAGAATGGAGCACTGGTGTAATGTGCTCATCACGACTATGGGATCATATTTGAACAAAATCCTATCATCATCCTTCCATTCCCATCTCTTTGTTTCTCACTGGACCACATTGTCTAGGGCTTGATATCATAAGGTGTTAACACTTGGGATGGGAGGCCGTTGGACTCTGGAGCTGCTCTCTCCCACCACCCACACACCTGCCTCATGTGGGCTCTGCAAGGACCCAGGCAGATGGGGCGGAGGTGCCCCCGGCCATGATCTGCAGTTCTCTGTGGCAGAGCAAGTGCAGCCCAGACACAGTTTGCCCCACTTTGGGCAGCCTTACCCCATGTCGGGTAAGGCCTTGATGCATTCTCTGAATTTTTCCAAGGACACTGATAGGTTTCAGCCTCACCTGGCTTCACAGAGTTGGGTAAGGCTACCCGAGGGCATGGTAACCTCCCCACTCTTTCTTGTGTAGCTTCACCCTAGGAGTGACGCTCCCACAGCCACCATTGCTGCTTAACTTCTGCCGCTCCCTCTGCTGGGAAGCTCCAGCAGATGCCGTAGCTGTAAGCAGTTAAAGTTGCAGGAGTTTGGAAATGTGTACCCTTGGATAATGTGTACCCTTGGATAATGCAGTCTATATTTCTCATATGTCTAACTTGCATCAGTTGGTCCTTTTAAAGAAGATGACAAGCTTGATTCTAATTCCAAAACAATGTAAATTAACAGGTGAGTAAATGGGTTACTTCCATCAAATTCAGCAGTTCCACCGATTGTGATCTTAATCTTGTATTGAGCCATATAAATCAGGCCTAGAGCAAGCCCTAAAACTTTTATTGTAACCTGCCTATCATTCCAGGAGTCTTTGAACAATGTGTGCATTCCCTCCCCCCCCCCCCCGCCCCTCAATTCTGCTGTACACAGAACCTGATTGAAATATCATTACCTTCCCCCACCGTGTTGCTGTTCTGTGGGTGTTAACAAAGGAGATGCTGCTCCACTTTTGCCCCATTAGCTCTGGATTCACCTGCTCGATTGTTGTGGAGCAGCCAGATGTTCACTCCGGGGCTGCCCCGGAGACACTTTCACATCGCATCAACATGGGAAACATGGAGCCCTCCAGGGCAACCTGGGGGCACGGGGAACCCACACAGCCATCATGTGCCCCTCCATCTGGTTGCGTGCACGTGGTCAGCGCTATGGGGTTGTGGACTTCAGTGTAGAGTGTTGGGTGAGCAACCTGAATTTTAATGGTGGAGAGGTAGGGGGAGGTGTGTGGGTGGACCACGGCAAGCGGAACGCCGGCCTGTCTGTTTTGCTCCCACACGGAGCCTGAGGGTGACAGCTGCAATGTGGGGGGAGCTACAAAGCAACCACAGCTTCTGGGAGGTCTCTCCTTTCATTTGTTAATACCCTGTGTTTTATGCAAGGACTTATTAATTAATTGTAGCTGATCATTGGTTTCATTATTTTATTGAGATTTTTTAAAGGAAGTTATTTAGAAACAAATCTCATCAAGAACTCACACTCTAAAGATGTACATCTATTTCTTGTATACAGCTCACACAATCTTCGGAGAATATTTTATTTCGTTCGTTCATTTATTCATTCATTCAAATTTATATCTCACCCTTCCCCTAAAGCTCAGGGTGGCTATGTAGAGCTATATAATAGAAACTGTATGCTTGGGAGTCTATTAGGTAATAAGCCTACCACTGTAAATTAAGACCAAATAATTATCAGATAGCCCAGTACAAGCATTACACCACCGGTAGCACCATACGGCATGACACTTAATATTTTATTCATTTCTGTCACTTCACATGATTTCAGTTCACTTCAGCTGCCCAGTGAGATTTGTTTAATATGTCGGGAGTGTTAACATCTCTTGTACCTTGGAATTTGCATTTTAAGCAGGTTCACTGATCCAAGACCTTTTTTTATATATATAAAGAATATTAAGAAAAGGCAACCCTTTCTTTTTCTTTAAACGTAGGTGGTTTGGGATCCATGCAACATGTCTGAATCCTGACACCCATTCTGGCGTCTGCTTACTTCAGAATCCTGAACAACAAAGTCTCATTGCTAAGTGTAGGGATTGTGGGTGGGACAATCCCTTCTCTCGATACTACTTCCGAGAAGACAAAGTATGTATAGTGTAGTCAAATTGTCTTTATTAGAATTCTGTACATAAAAGTAAAGGACTTTGTCCATATTCAGACGAGACCACTGTACCAGACCATGTAGTAGCTTGATTTGAAGCTTCAGAGGAAACTAGTTAGGAGATGAATTCAAGCTTCTGATTCTTATGGACTTAAGATCACATAGTTACCATCAAACCTTGTTTGCCTTACTGTAGGTATCCAGGCTGAGTTTTACCTATTAAGAGTGCAGCCACACAGACTACAAAGGGCCTGACCTCCATGTGGCCCTTTGGTAGGCAAGCACTGCCGCTACACTCAGGGCAAGAACGGGGGTCTGGGCAGACAGTCAGACCCCCCACAATTCAGCCGGCCACTGTAGGGAACTCCCTCCACAGCCAGAGTGGGTTGCAGGGCCCGCCACATGAGTGGCACCTGGCTCTGCCCACCTCCCTCCCCGGGCCTGAGTAAGATCCCGCCCTTGACTGTGACGTGACCGCACAAGAAAAAACTCCGGTGTTGAGCTTGCTGCATGGCAGGGCAGATGCAGCCCAGCCACACAATCTGTCTTGCCTTGGGCAACCATACCCCATTTGAGGTAAGGCTGACATACATCATGTCCTTGGACTTTTTCCGAGGACACATCGTGTAGCAGCCAGCAACTCGCCCGACCCCAGGGCAGAGGGAACACCTGGCTGCTACCAGCCACATGATGCATTACATTGTGTGGCCTGGATGCCCACTCATTGTGTGAGTTAAGGCTACCCAAGGTGAGGTAGCCTGCCCACACCCTTTGATGATAAATGGGCCTAGCCTTCCCCATGTTAGGGGGAGGCTAGTTAAGGACAGTTTAGGGAGTTCCCTTATCTTAAGAAGGGCAGTTAGACTTACAGGAGCAAACAGCCTACTCCTTTGTTCATGGAAGCATAATTTAGCACTTGGTTGAAGTAGTTGGGGTAAGGACAGGACCGGCCTTACCACAGGGGCAACCCTGGACAACTAGCCCAGTCCTGCTATTTTCTCTAATTCTGGGGGGCCCTCTGTGGCCTCTGTCTTCACTCTGTCTTCAGAGTACTGGGGTTCAAACATGACCACCTCTAGGCCCCATTGAGGGGTGTGGCTACCAGAACCCCCACATTTTATCTTATCCCTGGGCCTCGCAAATTTAAAGGTTGGCCCTGGATGTGGAATACAGGCCTCCTGACAGACGTAAGCACGCTAAGCTACCATGTTCCATATTTAGGAGGGGTCAAGGCTGAGAAGCAGGGGTTTAGGAGGAATGGCTCATGTTCTGTTGGAATGGCAAAATACTATACAAAAAGGGTACTCATCCAATGCTATGAGAGAGACACTTGCTCCTAGTTAATAAAATGTCCATAGTCAAGCTACACAGACATACTATCATTGCACTGGGGGAAATGTTGAAATTACAGTTTTTATTGGAGGTTTTTCAGTCCTATTAACAACCAGTTAAAGGAGAAGAAGGTTGTAATAACTGCACACACAATCCAATACAAAATGCCTAATAGGCATAAAAGGCAGCTTAGACTCATGCTCAACTGAACTAAGAAAGGAAAATAAAGACCTAGAGAATTATCTGTGCACACATTCATCATTTTCACAGATTTCAGGACCTTGTACGATGCTAGGCCTTGCCACAGATTGATCTGTGCTCTCGATTCTCATTCTTCTGCGACTCTAAGTCAGGGTGAGGAATGTTTTCCCTCCCTGGAGCCACTTTGAAAATGAGTACAAGGTCCGAGGGCCGCTGTGCACTCAACAAAAGGAGGCTCCTGAGTGTGGATCTGTGCTATGGATCTGTCCCCTATCCTTGTGTGCAGGCCCTCCTCTCTGTTTCCTTACCTCCCGCTCAGTTTTTCAGTGCTTGGGGGCAGGAACTGGATCCAGAGGCCACATACAGGAAGTGGAAAGGGGGCACATAACAACTTGCCATGGGCTACACTTGGCCCCCAGGTCTGATGTTCCCCACCCCTGCTCTAAGTAGCTTGGGAGCTTGGGAGATTGGGGCTAAAAAGACCACGATTATTTTTTAAAAAATAAACGATACCTTATGGAAGAGATCTTTTCCTTATGATGCAGGAATTTGATTGGGGCATTTTGCATGAGAATCAATGTATATCCCCAAGCTTTCTCTGATATTTTTTCCCCCCAAAAAATCTCCAGTATATTTGCTAATTTGTTTCCAATGTATAATCCGTTACAAGTTGGTTTTAAAACAGTCTTGCTCTGAGTCTCATGGCTTTCGGACCCTACAAACACGAGAAAGTGACAAAATAAAATGAAACAACAAAAAAGTGTTCTTAGTGACGGGTTGGTTTGCACTCTCAGGGAAAGCAATTATGTTTTTAATTAAAGAAGAAGGGGAATATATTGGCTTTATGTTACCCAGGACACATGAATTTTGCAGTAAGTCAAAATGGAGTCTATAAAATGACAGGTTAGGAGCAATAGCCACGAGGGAGGATAAACATAGCAAAACCATCTGTACTGTAATTCACAGTAATCTGCTGCTGCAAGGGCTACTTTCATTTCCTTTACTGATGCCATCTCATTGATCTTTATCCTAGAGAGTGGAGAGAACAATTTCCCACTTACTCTTCAGGGAGAGGAGGGGCTCAGGAAAAGGGGTGTTTCTTTTGACTGAAGAGAGCATAAATCGAAGAAATGAAATCTGTTTGGAGCGAGGCCTTTGGAAAAAAGCTGCTTCGGGGGAGAAATCCAGCAAATGCATTTAGCTTTTAGATGGCAAATGGGCTCCTATCTATGTATTGATTGTTCAGTTGCACAGAATTTAACTCAGAACGCAGGAAGTTTTGCAGCCAGTTGAGGGAGAATATTTGAGGAATGTCTGGGAAGTTGCCTTCACTTTTCTAATCCAGACGCTTTATAATTCATTTTTTAAAAAACAAAACAAAATAAAACATTTAATCTCCATGTTTGTGGAGAAAATGACTGAGTACTGTAATGGAATCTCTTCTTAGTGTGTTCATTACTTTTACCATATAGTTAGTTACACATGTAGTTGTTTGTGCTGTTACATAAGGACTCTGGGGTAAAAAGTGAGCCTTAGAAGAGGAGTTAGGCCGCTTTTAAACGAGGTGCTGAAAAGCGCCTCCTGAGCCCCACATTGAGAGAAAAGCCGCGTGGGGAGTGTTTACACGCTCTCTGCGCTAACGGAAGTGACGTGCTCCCCGTTGTCGGCAGCAGCGGCGGCTGGAGACGCGAGGCTTTGAAGAAACATGTTCTGAAAGCCTGAAAACTGAGGCTTTCAGAACGCGCCTCTTGAAAGCACCGCATCTCTAGCCTTCGCCGCTGCCGACAGTGGGGAGCACGTGACTTCCGGCAGCGCAGGGAGCATGTAAACGCTCCCCACGCGGCTTTTCTCTCAATGCGGGGCTCAGTTTCAGCACCTTGTTTAAAAGCGACCTTAGTCGTCTGAGTAAGTGACCGCTTTAGAATGTTGAGCCTGCATGAAATTTGATTGGTGGATTTGAATAATAACTGACCGGGAGGGGGCGTTAAAATCCAATGGTTGTGGAAGAAGGGGAGAGTTAGAAAGAGAAAGAGACCCGCAGGACAGGGTAAAAGTCCACCATAACTGGCCCAACCAAGGCTAAGAAGGAATAAATGGAGCTTATGCTTAACTTTTAAGGATCTGGTCTGCGCTTGAAACTTGAATCTGAAATTGTTACCTGTTCTTCACCTACAATAAATTTGGTTTGTGTATACACTTAACCTGGAGGCTGGTGTACAGTCTGCCTCATCCTGCTTGGCTGCGACGCTGATGTTAAGGTAGCACCACCAGGAACCAAGTCAGCGAAGGTGTATCGCCCCTGAGAAGAGTAAACCAGGACCAAGGGTCTGGCCTGTAGATCCTTGGGGAGAAAGGTGTGACAGGCTGGTGGCAGCAAGGAGTCCCAAAAACCAGTGGGATCGCCACATGTGCATTAGTCTGTCACAAATAAAATCAAAATACAAGTTTCAAAATGAGTGAACTATTATGCGATGCTGTATCCTTTGTGTTACACTGTACGTTTATTTATTAGGTTAAGCCACATGAGACCGGATGGACCCAAACCCCTGCCCGCCTCAGGGAGGGCAAATACAGCCGCTACACTTTGGGCTGGCGGGTAGATATGTCCAAACGAATAGCCCCACCGCAGAGCAGGCAGCTGTCACAAGTCCTGCCAGGCCCCGGAGCGGGCCAAGAGCCGTCCACATGAGGCAGGACTCCCAGACTCCTGCTGTGCAGCAGGATCAGGCCTCTGGGAGGAGCTGCTGCCAAACAGCTGATGGGAACTCACTCATCCCAGCCCTCCCAATCAGCTGTTTGGCAGTGGGGGTGAGTGCACGTCTCCAGAGGAGATCAGATAGGGGTCCAGTTGTCATACTTCACCACGAGGCAGGGCAGCATGGAACTGGACACATGACAAGTTGCCCATTGGGCAGCCTTACTCCACTTTGGGAAATGCTAACATGCAATGCGTCTCCAGCCTTCTCTGGCTGAGGCATCACATATCAACTGGTGGGACTGGGTGAACATCTGCCAGCCGCCATCCATACTATCTGCTGCATCACATGTTAACACTGCCCAAAGTGGGTTAATGTCTCATGTGGTCTCACCCATTATTTCAGTTTTAATCCTGCTCTATACAGAGCGCTTAAGATGTGATTGTTAACGTTCCTCACAATTGAAGCCATTGGGACTATTTATATGAGTAACTGCTTCCAATTGTAACTAATGGGCTTTAAGCCCTACCCTTATTCATTTAGTAAATGAAGTGTGCACACAATTCCTTTCTCTTCCTCCTCCTTGTCAATCCTTATCAATGGGGTCAACATCCTTCCTGTCCCCCAAGCCTGTACCCTAGGTTTCATCTTTGACTCACCCCCTTTCTTTTAAACCCTACATCGACTCTGTTGCCAAAACTTGTCGCTTCTCCTTCCATAACATTGCTAAGATTTGCCCTTTTCTCTGTGCCTCCTCTGCCAAAGCCTAGGGATGGGCAAACAGAACGGAGTTCGGAAATTCAATTCGGTTCGGTTTGGTTTGAAATTTGAGTTCGGAAATTTGGTTCGGTTCAGTTTGAAATTCGAGTTCGGTTCGGAAGTTTGGTTCGGTCGACCAAACAGACCAAGTTCAGTTGAATTCCGAACTTCCGAACCAAGTTCAGCCATTCAAAACCAGGTTTTTTGGTGTGTGTTGGCACTAGGGATGGGCAAACAGAACGGAGTTCGGAAATTTGGTTCGGTTTGAAATTCGAGTTCAGTTTGGAAGTTCGGTTCGGTTGACTGAACAGCCCGAGTTCGGTCCAAACTCCGAACTTCCGAACCGCGTTCGCCCATCCCTACCAAAGCCCTGGTCATCTCTCGCATTGATTACTGTAACCTCCTTCTCGCTGGTCTCCCCCACTCACACCTTTCTCCCCTTATCTCCATCCAAAACTCTGCTGCCAGGGTCATCCACCTCACCTGTTGCTTCAACCACGTGCAGCCCCATCTCTCCTCTCTTCACTGGCTCCCCCTTTCTGAATGAATCCTGCACAAGCTCCTAGTCTTCACCTATAAAGCTCTTCACAACTTTGTTGCCCCCTACCCCTCTGCACTAATTTCCCTCTGTACTCCAGTCCATGAACTCCGCTCCTCCTCTGTCCCCTCTCTTGCCCTCCCACGTCTCCCCTGATCCCCTAACCGCCTTTCTCCCTTCTCCCTAGCTGCGCCCCATGCCTGGAAATCCTCCCTGCCCACCTCCTCCTCAACTCCTCCCTTCGTACCTTCAAATCCCTCCTCAAGACCCACCTCTTCCACTCTGCCCTCCCTGACTCCTTGCTCCTCTCTCCTAACTCCATCATTCTCAATGTAACCAAGCCAAGCACATTCATCTGCGACCTCGCATCTTTGTGAATGTTACACCCCTTGTCTCTCCCTCTGTTCCCCTTCCTTTGGTCCCTGCCCCCCACCCCCCATCTCTCAGATCGTAAGCCCTAGGGCAGGGACCATGTCTATTCCATTACTTTGTAAAGTGCCAGGTACATTGCTGGTGCTATATAAATGCTTGCTAATAATAATATTAATAATAATTAATAATTAATAACTGTTGGCACAGCAATGCTTTACAGGAAGGGGAGGGTGGCGATTTCCCCCTCATTACTTTCCCCCCTTATCTATCAGTCTTCTCAAATCCAAACTGAATATCGTTTTTGAAATGAACTTTAGTGGTGAAGTTGCTAACTCTGTTTACTTATCAGTGCAGTCATAAAAATTAATTTGCTGCCATTTTAATAGGTTTTATTAAGCTGTTTGTTCAGACTGTTTTATTTTTTTAAGAGTTAAGAGAAGCAATGTTGGCAAATTCTTATACCTGAGCAAAAGGGTAGATGAGAATTAATACAATCAGAGTGGATTATACTACACTGAGAGAGACCTCCTGAGTCTTCAATGTGATCTTCATGCTCTTGGGAGCCAGCCCTATCACTTTTATCTATGTGGTTACTTCCACTGGAAATCCGTGATCAATGACTAGTCACATAGTGAAGGCCGCAGTCCTGTCTTCTGTGACAGTGACCTCTTGAGCGTTTTACGTCATCTGTTTTGAAGTCACTGCCTCCCTTGATGGATTATTCCATTGTCATTCTGGCTGCGCTGTTATTAGCCAATCCAGTTAATCCCCCTTCACCTAATTTTAATTTCAGGCCAATAGTACCTATGTTACCACCTCAGCCAGCATAGAGTTGAACCTTGTCTTCCTTAAAAAATAAAAACTGCAACTTTAGTCATTGTGTTCACCAAGGAGTACAGGACTTGGGTCCTTCAAAGGTTTTCTGGCTCTTGTTCATATGAACTCCTAAAGGAGTGTATTTATCTTCTTCAAAAGACAGAGCCATTGATTTTTCTCTTGGTTACAGCCCAAGCCATACTTGAAATGGGGCAGTGAGCCAGGGAGATTTTTCCTCCTCCCCCATTGAATACTCTATTGCTTGATATTATAAATTCAGTAACTTAAAAGAGATGGAATCGAGTATATTACTCGTTTTATTGTGTTCTGCATTGCTTTAACTAAATATTACCCCAGTCTGACGCTACAGACAAGTGTGCCTAAATGAAGTCCTATAGCAATGAGCCATGCTAACTAATCCCAATATTCGTCAGGTCCGAAATTCATAGGCCATTTTTGAATGGACACGGCTGAGGGACGGGTCCATGGGGAATGGGTGGAGTTAACCACACACCAGCCACCCACCTTGGGTGAATGGGAAGGGATTCAAATGGACCCCAGCCAGGGGGGTCACAGGAGGTCATGGCACACAACCGACAGCCACCCGGCCCTCCACCCATTGAACACACTCACCGTTTACACGGACAGCCACTCCACCAGTTCAAGGAAGGACACACACCCCTGCATGACGTGACAAGATGGCGGCGAACTAAGGGAAAAGGAAGCCACATCACCACTCATCCTCAGCCAGAATCAAGGTGGGAGAGGGAAGAGGGATGGGGGAAGGCACAGTATAGCAAGAGAAGTTGCACCTGAGCCACTAGATAACTGTGAGACAGCCAGGCTGCAAGAAGCTCAAACTCTCTCGCAACAGCATGCAACCTATGGGCAGCACAGGAATGAAAGGGGGAGGCAGCAGGGAATTCGAGGGCACAAAAGCTATGCCGGGGAGAGCAAAAGTGGGAACATCCCCTGCCTGGGACACAGGACAGCAAAACACACATGACCCCAACCACAGGACACATTAGGTGGAAACAGACAGAAAGCTAACTCCACCGGAATACCATTGCTACACCACCGCAGCATGGGCAATGCATGGTGCAGGGGGGCACGAGGCAACAGTACAACCCACAACATACATTGGAAAGGTCAAAGTGGTGTCACAGTGATTCCAAAGGGGAAGAAGTATCATGGGAGGTAGTACCTATCCACACACCTGCTGCACAGATGTGGTAGAAATCTCAGGCTTAAGGCACAGAACGACCCACACAAGCAGCACAAAGTGCGATGACGGGCCACTGGAATGGCCAATCCAGGGCTGTACTGATAACAGAACAGCACCACAAGGATGGGGGAGGAACACATCAGCAGCCCCAGGACAATCCCCATAAACACCTTCCTCCTCCCCTTCCTGGCTAAGGAGAGCAGATTACCTCAGCAGAAATGGGAGCACGGACAGCGCTGTTCAGAACACAACCGTTTTATTAAAACAGAAGAATATTAAAGTAATAATAAAAGCAAACTAGGGATGCCTCCCCCAGGCCATGCTCCAACAAGGGCTCTGGGCCTGGGAAAGGTTGGGCACCCAGCAGATGTCCAGGATGACCCCAAGGACTGCACCCAGCAATGGATGTCCAGGATGACCCCGGGAACCATTCAGCCTTGACTGGGAATGCCCTGGCACAACTCTATGGATGACTAAACATGGTGCAGATGGTGACGAGAGGGATTCCAAGAACGGAACAGTGGCCATGATCCACTCTTAAGGACCTGATCCACCTCACTTTGGTAGGAGTGGGAGTGGAGTTGGTGGTCTCTATGTGATGGGAAGGCATAACTGTCAGCTGGGATGGAGGATGGCACTTTACCTCACAGTCACCATGTCCATCTATGGCGCTGGCTCTTTTCCTTTTGGGGGGTTGGGGCCATAGTAATATGGGAGCCAGCGCGCCCATCTCTTTGTGCGTGTTTCCTTTAAGGACTCCTGTTTTGGCTGGGATTTATCACAAGGGAATTGTGCCAGTTTATCCTTCATGTGGCCTTTTTTCCATGGTGTTGGCGGACCTGTCCCATGGGTGGATGTGTTGACCTGTTCACATGGGCTGATGAGGCATCAACACCCAGCTTCACTCATGCCCCCACATGGAGCAACTTGGCTTTTTTCCAGTTGTTTCATGCAGGGAGGTGGGTAGGAGTGGGTGGGGGTGCGTTGGTCATGGGAGCACGCACCCTCCACCACCTCTTTCACACAGACACTTGCAGACGTGGAGGATGGGTGGACCTGCGTGGTAGCATCTCAGGTATAAGCAGCCATAGGTAGCACCAAACAGTCATGATTAGAGACAGGTCCCTGCTATGGGAGGCGTGCCGTCTAGGGTAAGACAATGGACAGGTGATTTTCCAGAAAATGTTTGGATTTGCATCTAATGAGAAATGCTGAAAGAAAAGCTTTACAAGGAAGCCGTTTCATAAGCTTGATGTAATAATTATTGAAGGAAATTTAATTGGCCTGTGCTAGACAATTGGTCAGTCAAGACCTATTCAGTGGTCTCTTCTTCTGACCTTACATCTCCGAGTATACAAAGCTCAAAATGTGAGGTTATGATGATACATACAGTTTGCAACTCACAGGTTTGGTTTTATGCAGGCACTACAGGCAGCCATAACATGTAGGGAGGGCTGGGACTCCCAGCCATGTGACTTTGCAGGGCTACCTTAGATGCTTTGTCCCAAAGAAAGCAGAACAAAGGGAATTTCCTGTTATGAATATGCAACCCATGATGCTCCACAGGGGGGCTGCATCAGAAAGGAGGAGATTGACTTTGCCCCGCCTCTTTCGACTGTGGCTCTGCCTCCCACCCCTTGTAAAGCTTCCTCCATGTTATCCAGGAACACCTGGATAACTCCGGGAAATCAAGGCTTCTCTTGGAACCACAACATGATGCCTGAAAATCAGGGGACACTGGGTCAAACCCAGATTGCAGTAACCCTACCCTCTTTCTTGCCAAGTATGGCTGCTGGGGCATGGTTGGCACTGCACTTGCACAGTGTGAACATTCTCTAAGAGGATAGATGGGCAACTGAAAACCCTATGCTGTATGGGTCCAGCAACCATCAGTTGCTTCCCACACTATTCCTTCCACGCCGTCTCCGGGGTGGGAGAGAAGAAAGAAAGAAACTGATTAGATGGCTGGCAGTCCTGCCCCCTACTGGAACCAGCATGGAGTGGAAGGTACAGAAGAAGAATATCCGCAAGGGAGAGCAGTACAGCAGAACATTATGCTCTTACTTCCCAACAGTAAGAGCTGGGTGGCATGGAGTGTGTTGTCTAAGGAGGCTGTAGGCTCTCTATTATTGGAAGTTTTTGTAGAGAGTCTGGACAGTCAACTGTCAGGGATGTTGTAGCTGTAGTTATTTTGCATCCAAACCGGGGTGGGGTGGGGTGGACTAGTAAATCATGAGGCACTAAACAGCCTCCTGGACTGTCTTGCCTTAAGACTGGCCCTGCCTCTCTGGGTAATCTCCTTGGCCTCAATAAGAACACCAGTGGGGCCGATCCCACGCATGGTGCAAACCAAACGGTGGTGTCTGCGGGGTTTGGGATTACACCCACTGACCGTCGTTTGGTGCGTGATTTAGCATCATTTACCATATCGAGAGCATTCCCAGTGTTTCCTGTTCTTTACCATTCTTATCGAGTTCACCCTCACAACCACCCTGTGTGGTAGGTCATTGTGCTTTCTATTTTACCAATGTGGAGCTGAAGTTGAGAGAGAGTGGCTTGCTCAAGCCCACCCGGTGAGACTATGATTAAGTTGGGATTTGAGCCCTGGTTTCCTAGGTCCAAGTTCAACACCTTGGGGTAGGGAAACTTTTCCCTGCCACAGGCCACTTTGAAAATGAGTATACGCATCATGGGCCGCATAGAAGTTGAGGATGGAGTTGCACTCAGGAAGAGGAGGATCCAGGCCATGGATCTGTCCCCTATTCTTGTGTGCATGGTCTCATCTCTGCTCCCTTACCTAAGCTCAGTCATTCAGTACTTGGGGGTAGGAACTGGATCTATGGGCCCAGATCCAGAAACTGCAAACGGGGAAATAAAAACTAGCCACGGGTTGCATTTGGTCCTCCCTGGCCTGAGGTTTCCCACCCGAGTCTTATCCCCTAGAATACACTGGCCTGGGATCAGGAGTTAAGGCACTGCATTGAGACTGTTTCCTAAACAGTAGTTTGGCTGAAAAAAAACACGACCCCTGTGAGAGAATGGGGTATGTCTGTGCGTCTGTGTTCCTAACTCTTCAATAGGAAAAAAAATGAACAGGGATAAAAATCAAAGTCTAATTTCTCACCTTTGCAACAGCATAATGCTGTTCCTACCGTTCAATATATTTTATCTCCAGTGTATTTTCTGTGTTTTTCTGCTGCGCCAAACAACAATTTTGAGATCAGCAAACAATAGCTCAGCTGCACTTAAAGCAAAAGAATGGGAGTTTAATAGCAACCAACTTTGTAAGATAAAGGGCCAGGCAAGGTGACTTGATATAGCTGGGGCTCTGGCCTCCAATTCTCATGGCAGGTGATCAAAAACTGGTGCCACCAGTTGGGTCACAAATTGTAACCTTGGCAATTAATAATAAGTTTCTCAGGCTTACTGTTCAAGGTGAGGAAAGGGGGGTGTTTCAGAGTGCCTGATATTTGAGCAGGAGAGAGAGAGAGAAATGGAGTAAGGAATTTAGAGTAATAAAGTTCTGTGCAGTGAACGTGTGGCACTGGATTAATGTCAACATTAAGCAAGGGACCCTGCCACCAGGAATCAGCAATGGGCAGGATTACAGACTTCCATCCCTCTTTGGAATTCAGTGGACATCAATAATGAGAGTCCTCTGGAAGGGAAAGAAAGATGATCTTTGGGTTACAAGTAGAAGTAGCTTATAAAACAAATTAGAATAAGTAGCAATTTATGACACCTTCTCCACCTCCACCCCAAACTTGCGGTTGAATTAATGAAACAATCTTTATGCATTGGTAAAGTTCTGTCTAGGTAACTTAGCAATCGCCCACCCTTATTAACCCACGGTCTCTCTTGCATGCAAGCATTTCTTGAGCCTTTGCTGCTTCTGACATGGCGTTGCCATAGGCAACCACTTACTCTTGCTGCAGTAGTAGGAGTGGACTTTGCAGATGCCTTTTCCGAGAGGATGTTCTCCCCAGAAAATAAATCATTTTGAGACATGCACCCATTCTAATTTACAAGTGTAATGCCATGTCACTTATTCATTTCTTTCTTGCTTTTTAACAGATCTGGAAATTTTCAAAACTAGAACAAGGAGCACTGTGTCCGTCCGGCAGGGGCAGGGAATGGTACTGCTGTGTGGACCACCACCACATTCTGGAGGTAAATAAGAGTTGTGGTACGGTCATTCCTAGTTCATTGACATTTGGAAATGTTGCAGTTTCCATAAGTTTTCAATCCAGCAAAGGAAAAACAAATAAATCTCTCAAGCTCATCGTCCAGATATCCTATACTGTCTCTCCTTTGTCCGTCCTAGATTGTAAGCCCCTTGGAACAAGGGCCTGTCTTTAATTAATTATTGTTTGGTGCCAGGTACATTACTTAGTGCTATATTCGTCAATCAGCATCATCCCACCTTAGCATCACACCTGGATAGACACCTTAGTGAATCTTTTGTCTCTTTGGGTATGTGACATAGCTAATCAAAGGTCTAACTCAGGAGTGGGGAACTTTTGCCCTCCTAGGAACCCATTTGAAAATGAGTACAAGCTCAGAGGGACACACATAAGTTGGGGGCAGGGTGACGGCTAAGGAGTACACTTGGGAAGAGGTGAGTTCAAATCATGGATCTGTCCCTTATTGTTGTCTGCCTGCCCTCATCTCTCCTCCTCTGAACTCAGTCTTTGGGTAATTTCAGACGTGACAGACCTTTCGGCCTGCCATGCTGAACCCTGGACTGGGATTTGTCTCGGATCCCGGTCCATGATCAGACCGGCCGTCCATCAAACGTGCCAGCCTGATAGTAGGGGGGAAATCTCTGAGGGGGCGGGGCTGCGCGACACGATGTATGGCCGTTCAGCCCCATCACCCCCCACGCATCCCTGGCCGCCCGCCTCGGGGAGACGGGTGGGTGCAGCGGCCAGTCAGGCTGCTGAGCCCGATCCCGTCCCATGGTTGAGACCCGATTCCGGGATGGGGCTGGCAAACAGCCGTGCATCATGGCCATTGCCAACCCTGTCCCGGATCGTGGCCAGCCTAACCACGGTTCTGGAGGTGAGGCTGGCCTCACCTCCAGAACTGTGGTTAGCTTTGAACCCTGCCAGGAATTCACCGTGGTGAACATCTAGCGGGGCTCAAACAGATGTTACTGCGATCGCTGCCACCACACGGGATCCACTGTGATTCAGTGTGGTGAGCCACGATCCCGTAACATCTGAAAATACCCTTTGAGTGCTTGTGGGTAGAAACTAGGTTCTAACAGTCATATACAGTACTGGAAAAGGACCAAATAGAAACTCACTGCGGGCCATATTTGGCCCTGGTGCCTGAGGTTCTCCATTCCTGGTTTAACTTGTACCATTTAGCTGCATGCAAGAAGGAGAAAACACCAACAACAATACACATATTGGCCAACATGAGAGAGGTTGCGTTAAATGTCATAATCCCCCTGTTTACATGTCATGTGTTTTGCTTCTGCACATTTTTAGGCAACATCAATAGGAAACAAAGGGGTACATCTTACATCAAGCCTCTGTCTACGTATTGTCCTTTCCCCATTGTATTACTGATACCTCTATGACTGTCCATGCTTTTCTGAATTTAGTGGCAAGGTGTATATGAATTAAGCCATCCAGAAGACTACACTTTGAGACTGATATAAGTGCCTAGACATGCTCTCACTGCCACAGATCAAGAGTTTGCTTTTGTTGGGATTCACAAGGACCGTTAGGATGTTGTAACTTCTATCTTTTGATGGGCACATCCTCCCCACAGCTCTTCTGGGGGGAGAGTAACCTGGAGCTTAAGATGGATGCTGCTGCAGAAATATTACACTTGTACGGTGATGGAGTTTTCTGCCTCATTCTTCCATTCCCAGAAAGTTATAAACAGGATGCACAACTCAACCTAAATAATATTGTGCGTGTAATGAGAAGTCGTCCATTTACTCCAGCATTCAAGGTGTCCCTGCATCCGTAATCCATGATGTGCCCATGAAACTCTGAATGTTAGTGTAGCTAACAATTTCAAGCTAGTACAGATTTGTAAAACATGGTGTACAATGTCCTTTAGGTTCTAAAAATATTCATTTTAAGTTAACAAAGAAAATAGCCAACACTCTGCTGCAAAGAAATGAAAGGGAAACCACTCCAGTAATCATGTATGGTCGGAAATGGTTTGTTCTCCTCTGGGAACACATGCTACTATTAAATCCTATCCCCTAGCTGGAGCCCATATGAATGCTACTGGTGTTCAAACAGGGAAGTTGCATTAACAACATTAAAAAGTCAATGCTTGTTCAGTGGGAGAAGACGAAATTGGAAGATGGGCAAAAAGATCAAGTTTCAAAGTGGGTTTTATTTTATTTTTTTAAATGTACCCAAAGAACTTAGCAATTAGTTTACTAGAGCACTGTTTTTGAAGAGAATGATAAATATGTTTAGGAAATTCAGACTAATTATTTTCAACTAAAAGTTACAGAAGGATTGGTGTCCCCTGTAGGATGTTGCCATAAGTAATTTGCTTGATTGGCATCTGTGTTACAACTGTCACTAATCAAACATTGGAAAGTTAATTAAAGAGCCTTCCATTATCTCAGTGTGATTGATCTTGGATAATGTCATGGAGTCCATCAGAGGCAACATCCTGTGTCCAGTGGGCAATGAGGTGTGTTCTACTTCTACACAGCATTGTCACTAATCATCACTAGGATCAACCACCATCCGTTTTGGCTGGACATTCAGCTATCGGGTATTTAGAGTACTCCACAAATAAGCAGTCCATCTATTCAGGTTGTTTCTTTTGTTTAAATTGTGACTGTGTGTTTAATTTGTCTTCCATTTGCGTTTTTGTTCTTTAGCTAAGAACTACCCAGAAAACATGTAATTTGTAGGGATCGGCGAACAGAATGCAGTTCGGATGTTCGGTCGTTTGGTTCGAAACCTGAGTTCGTGTTCGATGGTTCGGTTCAGCCGAGTTTGGGTTGGCCGAACTTGGCCGAACAGTCAAAAATAGCTCTATCAAAACCGAAACCGAAACAAAACTGAAACCTAATTTTTGGCCCTGAAAAGACATTTTTCCTGCACCCGAACTCATTCGAACACGACCAAACTGTTTGGTCATTCAAGAGTTCGGTTCAGACATTCAGTTTGGACGTCCGAACGGACCGAGTTTGGTCCGAACTCCGAACATCCAAACCGCGTTCGCCCATCCCTAGTAATTTGCCATTATGATGCATTTACTGCTTAAACACAATGAGATAAGTGCTTACTGAGCCCAGGAATTCTTCCACTTGGGTCTGATCAGTTGGCAGGGAACCTTGTCAAGTTCGCCAACCTCCCCTGGGCGTTGTAGTCCTCATCTAGGTTGCCACTTGAAATGAAAATAATTAATAAAACCTTTGAAAGACCCTGCTAGTAGAATGGCCTGTGAGATTGACTAGTGCTTTCAAACCAAAAGGGCTTTTAATTTTAGTTATCTTGACAAAGCTTTGACCAAAAACTTTTGAATCAAGACAAAGCCATTGGGTGAGGTCACACAAATGGCGAGGGTCCAATCCCTGCACAGCCCTGTGGTGGGCAATTGCTCCTGCCACGCTGCAGGACGAGCGCGGGGAGTCTGTCACAGGGAAGTCAGGAGGGCTGGCCCATGTTGGAGCCACTGACACAGCCACGGCTGGGAGCTGGAGGCTCCAACTCCTGCAGAGGTGCAGGATTGGGCCCTCTGCTGATAGGCAGCTATTGGGGGGCAGAGGAGGGTAAGTGTTCCCCCCCACACCTGACAAATACTGAGGAAGGGGAGCCTGTGAAGAGCATGCATCTCTTCCTGGACCCCACTCCTGCACCATCAGCTGTCAGTCAGGTGGATCAGAGGAGAAGGGAGCCTGGTAAGAGCACAGGCTCTTCTCTCACCCACCCACCCCCGAAGAGCCCAGAAGAGTGTGTGCATGCATTCCTGATCAGCTGTTTGTCAGTGGGGGGAAAGAGGCATGTGAATTCCTCTGGGCTCCCCCTCCCCCTGATCAGTCCTGCTGGACTGAGAACCCTCCCCTGGCCACAACGTGGCCGCACACAATGGTCACCAGCACCTGTCACTCACAGCCCTACTGTGGAGCTTGCCACACAGCAGGAATAAGGGGCCTGGCCACAGTTTGCCCTGTCCTGGGCAGCCTTAGGGCTTTCTAGGACGTGTCTTTGGATTTTTTCCAATGACGTGTTGTGTAGCAGGCAGCTGTTCACCCCACCCCAGGTCAGGGGGAACATCAGGGGGAACATCTGGCATCTGGCTTTGGTCGGCCACACGATGCACTGCATCATGTGACCAGGCTGCCTGGGGAGGGGTATGGCTACCCAAGACGTGGTGGCCTCCCCTTCCTCTCTCATGTGGCCTCACCCATTGAAGGAGTCCCACTAACCACTTTTGAGGGTGGTAAATGTTTTTGTGGTTTTGACAGGGTTATGTTTTTTAACTTGGTAGAACATGGAAGGTTGTTACTTTCTGGTGAAGGAAGAATGCCTTAGTGAGGGTGACCTATCTAATTTTATGAATCTATGATAAGTTTCAATATATTAGCCCTTTCCTTCAAACTTAAGTGTAACTTCTGGAAGCACAGTAGAATTATACATAACAGGGAAGCAATTATGCAAGGCGCTTTGATCCTACCTTGAAAGTTAGATTTGAATCTTAGCTTCATCTGTGTTAAGCCCCAGGAAGGCATCTGCCCATTTTACTAAATAAGCCTCCTAACATAAAATAGATGTGCTGATGTGCTCTCCGTTCTTGACTCATGCCCATATGACATGCTCTGAGTCCAGACCGTAAAGAATCCCCATATCTCATTATCTGGTGCAGAATACAAACTCTGTCTGTGGCAAAGTGCAGATAGTGGGTAAAGTCACACGAAACAGGGAAGGCCCAATCTCCCATCCACCCCAGAGATGGTGAATGCAGCCACCACACTTTGGGACAGAAGTGACAGCTGGCCTCAAAATTTGCCTTGCCACGGGGAAACTAGACAAGCTGCTGTCACAAGTCTTACCACACCCCAGGATGGGCCCACCAAGGGGCTTTCCACGTGCGGAAGTGCCTGGCCCCACCTCCCATGATCCCCCATCCCACTCATTCTCCCGCCTCTAGCCATGACATGTCCACATGGCAATGGTGAACTTTGCCTCCTGTTCTATGGTGTAGGTGGACCTCACTGCCGGGCAGGGCGTTACGGGCCCGGCCACATGGCAGGTATCCTGTTATTTCACTACGGGCAACCTTGACCCAGGTTGGGCAATGGTAACACATGATGCATCACCAGCCTTCTCTGGTGGACACATCACGTAGCAGCTGGCTTCCTGTCCTGGGGCAGAGCTGGGCGAAAAACTGGTGGCTGCCACCCATATGATCCACTTCATCATGGGGTAAGCTTGCCCTGTGTGCAGTAATGCTTCCCATAGTGGAATAACATCTTGTGTGGCTTCACCCTCAGCTACTCCAGTGTCAGCTCTTGGAGGATTCATGTACTACCGATAATCTTGCACAGCATTATTGACTGTGCAATGACTTATGCTCACTTATGCCCACAAATAGTCATTATTAGTCTGACACTTTGTGGTATGATGGACACAAAATAATTAATTACTTGGTCTAGTTCTCAATTTTTCAATAGGAAACCAGAAGTGGGTACCAGATACAACTGAGCATGAAAGTTAACTTTTGTTGCAGAAAGGTAAATACTTTGGTTAGTTACCCTAGGGGTGTATATTGGAGCACCCTAAGTATCTGAAGAATGAGGTTCTGAACTGCAAGACAACATGTGTATCGGCAAGGGGAGACCCTTTGTGGGTTGCCTATTCATTTCTTTTGAGGAAGCTGCAGGCTAACCGAGTAGCAATACTGAACTAAAAGCCCAAAAGGAGGCCATAGGGGAAGTGGTTGGGAGTTCTTTAGGAGGAGTCTCCAGACAGAGGGGCAGTTGGAGGATGCAAGTTCACTCCAGAGGTCTTCAAAGAACACCAGGGAGAAATTGGTGTCCTACAGCAGGCAGCAAGGCACCCTTGAGCAAGCTTTGCAGATAGAATCCAAGGGCAGAGGAGTCTGCACTGATTAAATTGTAAATAAAGATCTTAAAGGCTTTTTGTACTGAAAACTGCAAATATGTCACATAGCTGCCCTCTCATTAATAGGGTCCTCCTGGGGTATAAGTTGGCTAACATATGAAAGAAGTGGCTGGAGGGAAAGATAAAAATTTCCCCAGTAAGAAATATCCCATGATGTAGCCCATTGGACCTCAGATTCCCCTGTTCTACACTGACAGAGGCTTTACTCCTCATCTCATTTCACTCTGTAGTTCCTTTCCTCTATCAAGTTATTTTTTTAAAAACCTTGATCTCTCCAGTTGCCAAACCCTCTCCGACCCCGTAACACGCCCCAGCCAGTATAGTAGAGTTCCCCAATCTCTTTACATACAATGTTTCATTTCCTCATTTACTTGCAGTTGCTCAGTGATCAGAAACTCCTGCATCCCCGTGTGCAGGGGGTGGGGGGGGAAATGGCCTTAGTTGGAGCTAGATTGGTTTCGGTTTCGTTTATTTATTTATTTATTTATTTTATTTTTAATTCTTTTTCCTTCTGGACTATTTAGTGTGAAGATGATGCTTATACATTGCTGAAATCAAAGATGTGTAGAATTTTACTGGCGGCTGATACTTTCTCTGC
This sequence comes from Sphenodon punctatus, assembly GCA_003113815.1. Lineage (NCBI taxonomy): Eukaryota > Metazoa > Chordata > Lepidosauria > Sphenodontia > Sphenodontidae > Sphenodon > Sphenodon punctatus. The sequence continues at coordinate 343,565 of QEPC01000632.1, forward strand.
ATTCAAATAACCACTTTTGAAGAGCAAAATAGGATTTAAATATACCTCCAGAGAGATGCATAAGGAATGTGCATCTATTATTAACCTCCTGGTAACTGGTCAGCATTTGACACTGCTGCTTCATAAAAAGGCTGAACAAGCATTTCTCTAACAACTAAAATGTGCCCCTTAAAAGAATATAATAGTTCTGATAGTTCCTAGAGGTTTTGTGAGGAAAAGTGTCCATCTAACTGTGTGTTTATAACAATTTGACCATGATAATATGTAAGCACCATGTACCAAAAATAAGAAAAGTGCACTATTTTCCAAAAGGAAGATCATCTCAATTATACTACTTCCCTCTCCACCCCTTCTCATTTCCATACACTTTAAAAAGTTTGTTTCTGCAGCCGTTTATCGGTTACCTAGGAAACTCCTATAGGGTAGACTTTGGTTAGAAATCCTATTGGACTGGTTGCTAGCACAGTGGTTTGTTTTTCAAGTGATACATGAGCGTGCGTAAAAACTTGACAATGTTATTATTATTTGTAACATGAAATGACATTAAACGCTGCAGTCAAATTCATCTGTGTTGTAATGGCACTGATGAATTTTGCCCAGTCCAGACTGTTGTAGGCTGTCAGTGTCATCTAAACCAAAATGTTACACTAACAGAATTAATGAGACTCTGGCTGTTTTTAGACAGATGCTGGGTGCGGGGGAGGGTTGAGATGGTATGTTTAGACGGCAGTGAATGAGTGTGAGCGCTCAGTGCACGCCCCCATCCACCTGCCAACCACCCATGCCCCCACACGGAGCAACCCTGGTTTTTCCGGTCATGGGAAAACTGCACCCTGGTGCCATCCTTTATAGCTCTATAAAGGAATACAACTATCCCCGTTTAATTGGGATGTTCTTCGGGTAGAAAATATACCCCAAACACAAAGCGTGTACACATTTTCCCCAAGACGTTGGTTAAGGGTTAGAGGAGGTGCCTGTTTTAGTGTGACTGACAGGGAGGTGAGCACATCTAACTTAAGAGGTTTCCTTAGGGTGAGGAAGTTCCTTATTAAATGGAGCTGGTGACTGAACCGTGGATTACACTTGCTTAAACGATGCAGGTGGAAGTTTTAAGTGTGTTTTGAAAATGTTACAACAGTAACGCCATGAAGTGAGTTCAAGTTGCTCTGATGCAACATATGTTCAGCAGGTGTAGTGGCTGTGAGATAATCCTATGCCCAGCCAGGCACAAGAGCATGGCAACTCTGCTTAGACTGTATTATAAACAGAAAATTACATTAATTATATATTGGGGACAAATTGGAGCCCTGCAAATTTATGCCAGTCAGTGTGCTGTCTTGCTATCGATAGAAGAAACTTGGTGGTGAAACTTAGGCCCTTTTTACATGAGACGCACCCACGAGTGAACACTTAGAAATCTGGGTATTCATGCATAGGTGAGTCTTGTGTAAAAGCCACAACGGGGGCAAGGGGTATGCTCCCAGCGAACAGACATGCACACCCACCTCCACCCATCACCCATGCATGGAGCAACCATTGAAAACGGCGGTTGCTCCATGCGTGTAGATGGGTGGAGGTGGGTGGAGATCCATGTGCGCCTGTCTAGATCCTCCCCCCACCAACTGCACACACAACAGCGCACACACCGACCCCCACTCCCATGTGCGGCCCATGTAAATAAAGGTCTTCATAGTTAAAGGAATATTGAAAGTTGGAGACTTATACGAATATAAGAAGTGCTACATTGGGTCAGGCCACTGATCCATCCAGCACTACATCCTGTTTCCAACAGCGGCCAGTTTTGATTGCTTCAGAGAAGGAAGGGCACAATGGTTCATATCAGGAATGGGAGTGACCCATTTGCTGCTCTTCACTCCGATTCCTGGTAATGGGATTGGAAGTTCTCTCCCGCAGGAGGTCCGCCTGTGTTCAAGCCGAGTGGCCTTCAAGAAGCAATGTAAGACTCTTTTGTTCCGTCGGACTTTTGGCAGCAGAGACTGAGTTGGGGGGGCAGGGGGAGAGGATGGGATGGGGGGTTGTGGGATGTTTATATTTTGTTTTTAGGCATTTTTTATAAGTTGCCCTGAGCTGCTGTGCAGTAAGGGTGGGATACAAATCGAAATAAATAAATAAATGGAATAAGAGGTCTCTTCCCTCACCACCTTGACTGATAGCCATTTAGTGACATGTCCTCTATGGAATGATCCAGCCCTTTTAGTTACGCTATTAGCCTTCACAGCTTGTTCTGGCAACGAGCTCCACAGGCTAATTATATGTTGAGTAAAATATTTCCTTTTGTTTAAAATCCACTGCTAGTTAATTTCATAGGTATCCCCTAGTTTTGTTTCAAGAAAGTGTATAACTGCTCTCTAGTTACTTCTTTCACACCACTCATGATTTTATAAACAAAATCTTTCCTTCTTTAAGACAAAGAGCCCTAATCTATTGAGCCTCTTTTCATACAGAAGCTGTTCCCTACCTCTGATCATCTTTGTTGCCCATCTACTACTAGTACTACTCCTCATTTCTATAGCACTACTAGGCAAGGCATACACAGCGCTTTACAGTCCCAGATTTTTGGAGACAGGTCCCTGTCCAGTGCCCTTACAATCTAAGATGGATGAGGGATAAACCCAGAGAAAGACAGACACACACAGATTCTCGTTTATTGCAGATGGGGAACTGAGGCTGAGAGGTTGTGCTTTGCCCAAGACCACCTAGTGGGTTCATTGGCTAGAGTGAGATTTGAACCCTGGTCTCCCAGATCAAAGTCCAGCACCTTATCTACTGAATAACTCATAAACTATCCAGAATGGCATATATTAACAAAAGAGAATAACTTCTGAGGGTTCATTGCATCTTCCTCTGAAAGGAAATGGTATTGGCCACAGCTGGAGACAGGATACTAGATTAGACCTGGTACAGACCTGAACTACCATGGCCATTTCTACGTTGAATTAATGGGTCCTACTAGGATCTTGTGGCAAAACACAGCAAAAGAAGCAGGGAGTGAAGGAGGGAGAAAAGCCATCTAAAAGTACAATACATTTATTGTACTTTTAGATGGCTTTTCTCCTTCCTTCACTCCCTGCTCCTTTTGTTATATTTTTTCACAAGATCCTAGTAGGAAAATAGAGCTTTGGGTTATATCACTTTAAAAAAAAGAGAGAGAGAGAGAGAGAGAGCATTAGTGGATGATGTTATGTTCATGAGCTACTATTTTCTGACTAAGATGCTAAAAAAAATGATAATCAGCTTCCCTTTATTAAAATGCTAGCTAATGCTAAAATGAGGCAAATGATTAACAAGTATTTTCAGCCTCGAGAAGTGAGCTGAGTACAGTTCATACATACTAATGTAGACTTTTCAATTCAGAATGCATTGCCATGGTTTTTATTTTTATATCAGCTGCAAGTTTGCTGTTAAGAATCTAACTTGTTTTTTTCCCCCCCATCTGAAAAAGAAATGGGTATGTCTCAGGATAGGTTTTCAGCAGGGACTCAGCGTTTTGTCAGGTCAGTGCATCATAGTGTTACATTGTGTTAAGCGGCATAATGATGTGCATACTGGAATGATGAAACGCTGGCTGAGCCCTGGCAATTTGGAACTAAACCCATCTCTGGAGTCCTGGAAGCCGCTGAAATAGAAGCAAAGGTAGCTGCAAATCCAGCATTTGCCTCTGTCAAGCTTCGCGCTCTTGGTGCATAAGATACACGGGCAGTCGAAGGTTGGCTTGTTCTGTTTACAGGACCCTGTCCTTATTAGACATTCTTTCCTTCTTACTCTTCTCCATTCATTTGCTTGTTCATATGAAACAAGAATAAAATAGGCAGACTGTAAATCTGAAAACAGTAAAAAGCTTATCCGAGCCATTATCTTCGGTGGGACGAACGGCTAAGGAACAGAGGGATATTTTCTTCTCACGGTTTCTTAATTCTTTCTGTATGAAAAAAGTCTGTTATTTGCCATTTTTTATCCTTGCCCCAAAAGAGGTCCTTTAGCAAGATAGAAGGGATATAAAGAACTTCCTAAATGAGTCAGATCAATGGTCCATCTTAGCCCAGTATTGGCACAACCTGACATGGCAGCATGGTTTCAAATCCATCTCTCTGGTACAGGCCTCACCCAGGCGTGCTACCAGAGATCTTGAATCTGAGATGTTGAGAATTGAACTTGGGACCTTATACACGCAAAGCATGCATTCTACCAGCTGAGCCACTGCCCACCCCAGTAAACTAGCAGAATACTAGATTACTTGCTAGGATGCTGAATCAGAGATGAGAAACCAAGATGAAAAAGATGTTAGAATCTAGGGATGTGCGAACGCGGTTCGGAAGTTCAGAGTTCGGACCAAACTCGAATAGTTTGGTCAACCGAACCGAACTTTCAAACCGAACTCAAATTTGACCGAACTGGTCAGTCGAATCCGAACCAGTCTGGAAGGCCAAAAACCCCGGTTTTGAATGTATGAATGTATGAACTCGGAATTTAAACTTCCAATGTAGGGGCATATTTTGGGTCATGACACTTGCTCAGATATACTTTTGCTTATAATCATCCTGGGCTCCCATAATTATTAGGGTCTGTCCCCTTGTATGGATGGTTTAATATATGTATTACATCTAGGGTGACCGGGGTGGGAGTTTGGGATGATGGTGGGACCGGGCCCCCTGACACAAGTTTAATTTTATGTTTAAGTTTAAAGTTTAATTTTTATTTATTTTACTCTATTGGTGTATGTGTATGAGGGAGACGATCATGTGTTTGAAGTGCCACTCTTGCTTCACCAGTTCTTAATTTTATATGTTGAACAGTTTTATGTATATGATAAATAGGTTTGCTATGACCTTTTGGTTACGCATTAATAAATGAATTTGAATTTTAAAAGCTTTGAAGGTGAAGACAAGGAGATTGTACTGGATGAGAAATGGGGAGAGGGAATCAATGGAGAGGGAGGGAAGGGGCTGAAAATGATCAAAGTGGCAGGCAAGATGGATGACCTGGGGCAAACATTGGTGAACCACAGGGAATGTAAATTCCAATCTGACTCAACCCTCAGCCTGGACTCTGCCTCCATAGGGAAGAAACAATCTTGAGTTAAGAGTAGAGCTGAAATGGGTACCCGCTAAAATGGGCATACCCGTCAAATGTTTGGTGCCCAATTTTGACCTGATTCAGGTATCTGATGTCCTGGAATGTCCGCGTCCGGTCTCGGAATGTCAACTTCTGGTCCTGATTTTTCGTTATGCATCCTGATTTTTTTTACTTCTGACACCTATTTTTTTTATTTTCTTCCTTGGGAAGTCAACTTCAGGTCCCAATTTTTCAACTTCCATTCCTGATTTTTTTGTTTTCCATATGGATTTTTCTGTTTCCATCCCAATATACTGATCGGTAATTGGAAAATTGAAAAAGTTACCTATTTTTCAGGTATCGAGGACCTGAGGACCCAATCAGTACCCGGCTAGCATGTTGAGTACTTGACATGGTACTTGAAATTATGGATTATTACCCATGTGCACTAAATTAAGTACCAATTTCATCTCTAGTGGAGAGTTAAATGTCCTCTCAAAGGCATCTGTGCCAGTTCTTTTTGCCAAAACAGTTGTGCTTTGTCCTTAATAGATAATTGAGTGTCCTTGCAGAGTACCCCTCTGTCTAGCTTAGATGGGGCTCCTAGGGAGGCTGAGGAACAGGCCACGCTGGTTTCTTTCCCTCCACCCCCATCCTTTATCTTTTGGTTTGACCTTTTATATTTTCTTTTTATTTGCTCACTTCTGAGCTTTTTGATAGAAGGGACCACAGAGGCATCTTCCTCAAAATATCCCTTGTGGGGAAATCCTGCAGAACAGATTAGATTATCTAGAAATTACTCTGTAGTATGTGTTTGAATTTAATAGAGCCTGAGATCTCGGGTATAGGATTTGATGATTAAATGATGGTTCGAAAAGGCATGAGGTTCTCAGCTGGTGCAAACCAGTGTAACTAAGCTGAAATAAGATGAAGAAGTAACAAAAACACTTTGATTTATGCCAGCTGAGGGGCTTAAAGTGGGGGACTGGATGAGGGCAAGCCATCTGAAGCTGAATCCACAAGACGGAGGATGTTAGTGGGTAAGGCAGTGGGTGTGACATCCTCTGTCATTGATGAGGTTTCCCCCTGCTGGTCCTCCAGGTTCGTAATCTGGGGGTGCTCCTCAATTCTCAGCTCTGCCTGGATCTCCAGGTGGGGGCTGTGGCAAGGAGCACATTTCGGCAATTACATCTGGTGTGGCGGCTTTGGCCGTTTGTCTTGGACTTCAACCTGGTCACTATCATCCATGCTTTTTCACCTCAAGACTAGACTATTGTAACATGCTCTACGTGGGGCTACCCATGGTGACGGTTCAGAGACTGCAGCTGGTACAAAATGTGGTGGCCCGCCTCCTAACGGGGGATGAGTCGCTGAGATCACATTACACCAGTGCTCCGAACTCTTCACTGGCTGCCAATAGTCTTCTGGGCCCGATTCAAGGTGTTGGGGCTTACCTTTAAAGCCCTATATGGTCTGGGCCCCACCTATCTGCAGGATTGCCTCACCCCCCCAACCCCCCCCAGTTTCTGGATTGACCCTTGCGGTCTGCTGGGAGCACCTTTCTTGAAGTTCCCCAAGTGGCTCGAGGGGTGACTATGGCGAGGGCATTCTTGGTGGCAGCGCTTAGGCTGTGGAACTCTCTTCCAGTGGTGGCCTGGGTGGCCCTGGATCTTCCCGCCTTCAGTTGACAATTGAAGACCTGGCTGTTCCGCCAGGCTTTCGGTGAGGGAAATGGGGGGGGGGAATTGGGGGGTGGGGGGGGGGGTCTTTTGTTTATTGTTTGACATCCCCCATGGTGGACTGTATTGTTTTGTGTTTATTTATATTATATATAAACGTGTGTGTGTGCGTGTATATGTATATATATATACATATATATATATATATACATACACACACACTTGTTTATATATAATATAAATAAACACAAAACAATACAGTCCACCATGGGGGATGTCAAACAATAATATATGTATACATACACACACACTAACAAGTATATATACTTGTTAGCTGCCCTGAGCTGCTTTGGCAGGAGGGGCGAGGTAAAAATTTGTTAAATAAAATAAATACTCTAGGATTTTCCATGAAAGAAATTTGTAAACAATCATTTTAAATTTGTATCAAGAATGTCCCAGAATTGCCATTAGCATCACAGTCCCCAGCTTGTTATGGATCTTTTGATACCTTGTTTATTAACAACTTATGTGAAGAATTCAACTATTTTCCCTCACTTTATTCAGAAATATAACCTTTGGAACATTGTGGGGACATTCCTGTACAATTTGGGGTGCCTGTGCAAAATGTGACTTAGCTTCATGGTTGTGCTCAATTTCCCAGGGATCCACTTGGATTAGCAGGCAGGAGGGGGTGGAGGGAGGATGGAGCCTACTCCATCTTTCTCACCCCACCCCATATAGTATCATTTGCAGGTTTGCAATTGACCAAGGATTTTTGTGGCTGTGCAGTTCATTTTTGTATACACGCAAAAGATCTTTGGTTAATTTTACATGTGCAAAATGGCACTGCACAAGTGGCAGCAGAGGAGTTAGATCTTCCAATCCATTTCTCCAGCAGAACAAGGATTAATCTAGTGATCAGGCCCAGTATCCATTCCTCTGGACCCCAGATTGGAGTGGGGTACAATCCACCTAAGGCAGAATCCACTCAAATAATTTGTTTTTCACTACACGAGGTTGACTCAAAAGGAGCTCACCAAGTCCTGGTAATTGAAAGGGACAATGGGTATAGGGCATCCAAGATACTGGGTGTTTTTACACACACATTTCTCCTGGATGTTTGCTGTTACATCCTGAACTTTCTCTGTGTCTAAATCACTCACCCAGTTCTTAAACATCTGACTCTTTGAACTTCTGCGTAGAACGTCTCCCAGAACTTTTTTGTGTAAAAAGTTCTCCTGGTAAACTGCTTTGCTCCAGGCAGCTGTGGTCACTTGGTTTCCATGGCAGCCTGTCACAGCTACAGCTGCGGCTACTTTAGGCTGCCTCAGGACAGTGTTTGTGCGAAAAATGCACCCGGAATGTACTTATGGACTTGTAAACCTAGAAGATTGAAAAATCTGGAACTTTAACGTGTGTGTAAAAATGCCCATTGACAGACATTGAGGTTGGAGTGTAGGATCAGGATTGAGTCCAGGGCAGGAAGTATGAGTGTCAGTGGGAGGGGGTAGGAAGGGAAGGAAACACAAGGGTAAGGATGCCCACACGCTCCGAGGGGGCTCAAATAGCTCTGTTTCGACACTCGAGGCTCCCAGTTGCCCGTCAGGATAGTATGTGGGCCGCTCAGTATGCTTTCGCACCAAGAGCTTCGGCCCCTATCATCATAGGGCACAGAGCAATTCAAAGGGAAAAGGCTCACACATGCATCACATTCAAAAGCCACAAGGGGGAGCACTGGTGAGGTGGAGGTGAAGGGAGCAAGGTTAAGGAACCCTGGGAAGGAGGGAAATGGAACCAGGACTCTCACACTGAGGGGGAAAGGGATAGGGAAATTGACCCAGGAGGGGAGAGGGGCAGAAGCACCCTGGCCCGCAGGCCCTCGCACCCGTTCTTGCTTACCAGGGACAAAAGGGGTAAGGGTCCTATCAACACACAATTGCTCAGGGCTATACACAATCAACAAGGGGGTATACAGGAAGACACAGTACAGGGAGAGGGGAATACAAACGGAAACACGAAAGGCAAGGCAATAGCAACACACGCAAAGGCAAGGACTTAGCTTTCAGGCAAGGGGCCAGTCTCCACAGACACACAAGCTCTGTTCACCGGCACAGAGCTCAGCAAACTGCCAGCTTATAAAGGTCTAGCCCCGCCCCCTGCACGCGCCTGCAGGCGCTCAGATCGACGAGGAGGGGGGCGTGGTCTCATTGCATGCTCCACAGGCCCCTGCTGAGGTGTGGCTTGCAAAGGGGGCGGAGCCACAGGCGGCGTCGGTGCGATGCTTGGCTGTAGCTGGGGCTGTGGCCCCAGCGGGATGGGGCTTCCATGCCGCGGAGTGAGTCGGGGTGCGGGGAGGCGAACCCGACTGCTGACAGTACCCCCCCCTCGAGGCCCCCCCCTCCGCCATCGCGCCGGTCCGGGTTTCTCTGGGTGCCGGCGATGAAAGAGGCGCACGAGGCGGGGGGCGGAGACGTGGGACGCGGGTTCCCAGGAGCGCTCGCTGGGCCCGAAGCCTTGCCAGTCGATCAGGTAGTGAAGCCTACCACGACGGAGTCTTGCATCCAAAATAGCACGGACCTCGTAACTCGGGTCGGAGTCCAGTACTTCAAGTTCGGTATTGGGCTCTTCTATGGAGGATGGGTCCATCATGCCAGCAGGTTTGAGTAGTGAGACATGGAAGGTAGGGTGGATGCGCATGGTAGAGGGAAGTTGAAGGGTATAAGTTACCTCGTTTATTTGTTTCAAGATGGGGAAGGGGCCAAGGAATCGATGATCTAGTTTGGAAGAAGGTCGTTTAGAGGGGTAGTGGCGACGATCCAACCACACCAGGTCTCCAGGCCGCAGGGCTGGGGCGAGACGTCGATGGCGATCAGCAGTTTTTTTGTAAGCTTGCCGTGTCTTCTCCAGCGTTGTTTTGGCTAGCATGTGAACTTGTTGTAGTTGCTGGGCTAACGCTCCTGCCGCTGGGACCGTGATTGTGGGAAGGTCGGGAGTAGTCATCTGGGGATGATAGCCATACGAGACAAAAAAGGGAGAGTTGCCCAAGGAGGCGTTTGGGGCATTATTATAAGCAAATTCTGCTATAGGGATCCACGAGTACCAATCGTCCTGGAGATAATCAATGTAACACCGCAAGTATTGCTCAAGGCACTGGTTGACCCGCTCCACCTGCCCGTTAGCTTGAGGGTGGTATGCAGTAGTGGGCTTCAGCTGAACTTGGAGAGCCCTAAACAATGCTGTCCAGAACCGGGAAATGAACTGCGTTCCTCGGTCGCTGATGATCTCCATTGGCCAGCCATGGAGCTTCATTACATGTCTAATAAACAGGAGGGCTGTGCGTTGCGCCGTGGGGAGGCCCTTACAGGCCACAAAGTGGGCCATCTTTGTGAAGTGGTCTACTATGACCAAAACGGTGTTGTACCCTCGTGAGGGGGGTAGTTCCACTATAAAGTCAAGCCCAATTCGTTGCCACGGCCCGCCGGGTGGCGGGGAAACTTGAAGGAGACCCACGGGGCTTTTCCTAGGCACCTTGGTGCGGGCACAGATTGTGCAAGCTTGGACATAACGATGCACATCTGCAGCCATCGTCGGCCACCAGAACTGGCGCTGCAGCAGTGCTAAAGTACGGGCTATTCCAGGGTGTCCAGCCAGGGGGGCGTCATGGTGGGCCCATAGTACCTGGGCTTGACAGGAAGGTGGTATCACAATCTGTGGTCCCTTTTTGTAGAGCCCTCCTTCCAAGGTGAGGGCGTTGTCTTCAGCCGGCTGAATTTCGTGAAGGGAAGCCTGTTGCAAGCCTTTAAGGAAGGAGGTACTAGCCGTGAATACCCGAGGTTCAAGAATGGACCCCTTGGGTCGCGCGTTGGCCTCCTTCCCTTCATGATATCGAGATAAGGCATCTGCTAAGAGGTTCATCTTCCCTGGCCGAAATTGGATAATAAACGTAAAACGTGCAAAAAAGAGCGCCCATCGGGCATGACGGGGATTTGCAATCTGGGCCGTTTGGAGAAACGTGAGATTTTTATGGTCCGTAGTTACGGTTATGGGGTGTCGGGCCCCCTCCAGGTAGTGCCGCCAGGTTTCAAAGGCTGCCTTAATGGCTAAAAGTTCCCGATCAAAGACGGTATAGTTCCTTTCAGCAGGCGACAACTGACGGGAATAGTATGCACAGGGGAGACACAATTTCCCAGTGCTTGGTTGAAGGAGGACGGCTCCTATGGCCACACTGGAGGCATCAGCTTCGACGTTAAAGGGCTTCTCAAAGTCCGGGTGCTGAAGAAGGGGGGCTTGCATAAAGGCTTCTTTCAGGAACTGGAAACTGTGTTCCTGTTCCTGGGTCCATACGTAGGGTTGGTTCTTTTTTAAGAGTAAAGTGAGGGGGCTGGTAACATCGGCGTAACGCGGTACGTATTGGCGGTAGTAGTTGACGCTACCTAGAAACCGCTGAAGAGCCTTAACGGATTTGGGCGCCGGCCAGTGTTGAATCGCATGGACCTTCTTGGGGTCCATTTGTATTCCTTCAGGACTTAGAACGAACCCCAAAAATTCCACCGTAGAGCAGTGGAATGCACATTTTTCTTGTTTGCAGTACAATTTCTGCTTACGTAAGCGCTGCAGCACTTGTCGGACATGTTGCACATGTTGGGTATAGGACGGGGAGTAAATAAGAATGTCGTCTAGATAGGCGATAACGAAGGTGTCCAAAACGTCCCGAAGTATGTCGTTTATGAAGTGCTGAAAGGCAGCTGGGGCGTTGGCCAAGCCGAATGGCATGACAAGATATTCGAAGTGCCCATATCGGGTGCGAAAGGCCGTCTTCCATTCATCTCCTCGACGAACCCTAAGTAAATTATAAGCCCCTCGAAGGTCCAACTTTGTAAAAATCCGTGCTCCTTGCAAACGGTTTAACAGTTCCGGAATAAGGGGCAGGGGGTAACGGTTCTTGATCGTAACGGCGTTGAGGCCACGATAATCAATACAGGGCCGCAAGCCCCCATCCTTCTTGGCCACGAAGAAGATGGGGGCCCCTGCGGGGGATGTTGAGTGCCGAATGTGCCCGTTCTTAAGAGCTTCCTCCAGGTACCGTCGTAGTTCCGTTAATTCCGGTGCGGAGAGAGCGTAGATGCGCCCAAACGGGGGTTCCGCCCCTGGTGTCAACTCAATGGGACAGTCATATGGGCGTCGCGGCGGGAGTTGGGCCGCCTGAATCTTGCTGAAGACGTCCCCAAAGTCTTTATATTCAGGGGGGAGCCCTTCTTTAGATGTTGTACTGCTACTGCTGCCTGCCGTCCGCAAGGATTGCGGTGGGGCGTTTTGTATGCAGTGTTGTTTGCAATATAGAGACGTGAACTGCAGCTGCCGCCGGGCCCATTGAATCTGGGGGTCGTGCTGAGCAAGCCATGGGAGTCCTAGGACAACAAGAAACATTGGTGTACGCACTACATCAAAAGAGAGCAGCTCCTGATGGGCTCCCACGGTACAGGGGAGGGGGTAGGTTTGGTGGGTGACCAGGCCCGAGACAAGAGGAGAACCATCAATACTGTGCACGGCTTCAGGCCTCTCCTTGGGCTGCAGAGAAATTCGCGCTGCTCGTATAAAGTTGTCATCTATGAAATTGGCGGAGGCCCCCGAGTCTATCAGGGCCCAGACTATCAAAGATTTGTTGGAGGTGAGACCCACCATGAGGGGAACTCGCAAGTGCAACGAGGCCTCAGAGGTGAGGGACGGGATAACCTTCAGGGTCGAGATGTTCCCGGTCCATCCCGACCCTTGGCGTTTCCCGCCGCTCCGCCGGGAGGGAGGCAGTGCAGGGCAGTCTTGAATGAAGTGCCCCATATCCCCACAGTAAAAACATGCTTGTGTCCGCCGTCTACGCTCCCGTTCTTCTGCCGTGAGGGGTCCCCGAGGTGCGCCCAACTGCATCGGTTCAGCCTCTGGACTGGCGGGGGCGACAAGGTCTGGATTAGGGCATACAAAGGGAATCCCGCATAATGGGGTGCTTCTTCCTTCTTGGCGCCTTTCTCTCCGCCGCTCCAGTAGCCGTGCATCTATTTGGAGGACGAGGGCGGCCATGCTCGTCCATGTGTCTGGGAGGGCAACGTAGGCTAGTTGGTCCTTTAAGTCCTCTGCAAGTCCCCTGCGAAAATGCACCCTCAGGGCGCTTTCTGACCACTGTAATTCTAGGGCGAGTTGTTGGAACTGGGTGATGTATTCCATCAAAGGCGTTCGTCCTTGTCGCAGATTTAACATGGCGGTTTCTGCATCCTGAAGTCGATGAGGGTGATCGAATAAAAAGCGGAATTCTCGCAGAAATCCTGGGTAATCCGCTAAGAGGGGGCTGTGGCTAGTTAGCAAATTGGTGGCCCATTCCAAGGTAACCCCTCCTACGTTCCCAATCACAAAAGCCACCTTTAGGGCATCTGTGGAATAGGTGGCTGCTTGGGTGGTGAATGTGAGGTCGCAGAGGGCCAGAAATGCACGACACATCTTGCGATCTCCCAAAAACCTTTCTATGCGTGGCCCTCGGGGTTCTCGGGCTGCGGGGGGCCCCAGGGGTAGGGGGGCCGCAGCTGCAGGAGCCGCTGCCGCGGCCTCCGCCGCTACCACTACCGGGGCCTGCGGCACCGGGGCCGCCAACATCATTGCTGCCTGAGCGGCGGGCAGCTGCCGCTGAACTACTGCAGCGGCGAGATCTGCATGTTGGTCTTGTAAATCCTTTACCTGCATAACCAGGGTCTGCACGGCGCGGACCAGCTCGCCTATTTCCGGGGAACCCTCCATGGGAATAAGTCGGGCGTGTGGGTTGGCCGGTGAATCTGTCAGTGGGAGGGGGTAGGAAGGGAAGGAAACACAAGGGTAAGGATGCCCACACGCTCCGAGGGGGCTCAAATAGCTCTGTTTCGACACTCGAGGCTCCCAGTTGCCCGTCAGGATAGTATGTGGGCCGCTCAGTATGCTTTCGCACCAAGAGCTTCGGCCCCTATCATCATAGGGCACAGAGCAATTCAAAGGGAAAAGGCTCACACATGCATCACATTCAAAAGCCACAAGGGGGAGCACTGGTGAGGTGGAGGTGAAGGGAGCAAGGTTAAGGAACCCTGGGAAGGAGGGAAATGGAACCAGGACTCTCACACTGAGGGGGAAAGGGATAGGGAAATTGACCCAGGAGGGGAGAGGGGCAGAAGCACCCTGGCCCGCAGGCCCTCGCACCCGTTCTTGCTTACCAGGGACAAAAGGGGTAAGGGTCCTATCAACACACAATTGCTCAGGGCTATACACAATCAACAAGGGGGTATACAGGAAGACACAGTACAGGGAGAGGGGAATACAAACGGAAACACGAAAGGCAAGGCAATAGCAACACACGCAAAGGCAAGGACTTAGCTTTCAGGCAAGGGGCCAGTCTCCACAGACACACAAGCTCTGTTCACCGGCACAGAGCTCAGCAAACTGCCAGCTTATAAAGGTCTAGCCCCGCCCCCTGCACGCGCCTGCAGGCGCTCAGATCGACGAGGAGGGGGGCGTGGTCTCATTGCATGCTCCACAGGCCCCTGCTGAGGTGTGGCTTGCAAAGGGGGCGGAGCCACAGGCGGCGTCGGTGCGATGCTTGGCTGTAGCTGGGGCTGTGGCCCCAGCGGGATGGGGCTTCCATGCCGCGGAGTGAGTCGGGGTGCGGGGAGGCGAACCCGACTGCTGACAATGAGGGAGACACGGTATGGGAGGGGAAAATATGGCAAGGCAAAGGAACAAGGAACCTGGAAACAGGAGCTAGGACACCACTTGAAGACAGAGACAAGAACCAAAAGTGAGATGGAAGTTCCCCGCAAATTTCTGCTGCTACCAGCCACCCAACAGGCTGGGATTCATGGCCATAAGTGAGAACATTTGCAGGGGTGTGGCCAGGCTGATATAGTCCTTTGGTAGGAATGGCTAGACCTGCAGCAAGGAGAAGCAGTTGGGCATTAGGCCCTGTCACAGCTCCAAGAACCCAGCGCAGAAGGCCTGGGTCCCGTCCGTAGTCTTGTGCTGGCGTTGTTCCTCACTGCAGAGTAGAGTAGACAGTAGAGTTCAGAAAGCTTTCCACAAGTAGCAGTGCAGCAAATAGAGTCCTACTGTCAGAGAGAAGTACCCTCAACTCAAGCCAGAAGCACACAGTCCTCTCTTCTCTGCTGTCAACAAAACCTAGCCCCAACCACACCCAACACCACTGCTGTTAACGGTGATTCTGAATGCAAGCCTGAACCAAGCCTTCCTCAAATGTGCATTGGTCAGGCCTATCTCCAGCAGCCACAGAGTTAAGTCCAATTTTGTTCAGGTGCCCAAAATTGTCCAGGAATGTTCCCACAAGATTTGAAAGTGGGGAGGCAGATGTAAATATGCAAATGAAGGAATTCATGCAACTAAAGCGACCCACACACTGATCGTGTTGTTCCTTGTGCTCTCCAACAAATGTGATGGAGAGCATTCCCCAGCCCAGCCCCATTTCCTGTATGCTTTAAACACCTCAAGGCTGTATTAATGAAACTGCAATACTTTACCAAAATATTCTAATCTGAGTCCCTAACCAAGGGTGAAGCTTTAATAGGGACCAGCAGTGCATTTTCACTAGGACTGGGGCCATCACTCCCTGGTGTAGTGATATTCTTGCCGCTGGGATAAGGGACACCAGGGGTGGGGAGCAGCATTCCAACTTCTGCATCAGGGCCCCTTTCAACCTACTTACGCCCCTGTGCCTGACATTAGACACATCTAGGCAATCTTTTCAAAAGCACTCAGGGGCACAGGCTATTTGGCATGCAAAATTGGCATCAGATTTTCAAAAGATCTCAGTTCCCATTCATGTGACAAACCAAGGATGAAGATTTTATTTGGTTATTTTTGAAGGGGGAGGGGAATTCTGAGCTCCTGCCAAACATCACCAATTATGGATCTGAATTTCTTTTAAAGGATCCAAGCCTTGAAGAGTCCTTGTAGACGGATAAATTCGAAGTTAGAAGTCCAGCTTTTAGGACCCAGAGTTGAAAAAGTTGACTGTGATTACTAGGACTTCCAGGTTAAAAAAAATAGAAAAAAAAAAAAATGAGATGTCCTTGATAATTCATTCTCAGGCTTTGTGGCATATGCAATGAAGATCCTTGTGCATTTTCATCTTCCCAAGAGGAAGAGAGATATTAAAGCACAAACCATTTAAATAACTCTTAACTATCTCAGGCCATTATTCTTTATAAAATTGCACCTGTACAGTCTGTGCCTGCACTGCAAGCTGAAATGTTGACAGGGAATTATTTTCACATCTACTTCGTGTAATGGATGATCTGCTGACGGTTCAGGGTTTTTTCCCCTGCTCTCTCCTGCCTTTTTCAATAGCTGAGAGAACTTTTAGTTCTGTTGCACAGCTTAATCAAGTAGAACTAACTAAATTCTAACATTTGACAGAAGAGATGGCAATTTTGATTTCATCTCAATCTCAGACTTTCATGCCATACGGGATGTAGTGAAGTGGAGAGGCGGCCCTGTTTGCAGAAAACACTGCTGATTACAGAAGAGCCGGGACATCAGCAGAGCTCGGCAGAAAAAAATCCTCAGCGTAGAGTTTCACTAGTTGGGAAAACATTATTTTTTTTGTTCTTGCCTGTATTTTATCTATTTAACGCAAAGACAGGCTGGGAAACAATCATTTGCTGCAATAGAGATAGAGAACAATTATGTGAAACTAGTGTTGTGTTGTTTGCCAAGATGGGACATTTACGTAGCACACTCTCAATAGCCCTGTCTCCTTTTTTTTTTACTTGCTACATGGGGAAAGGTGAAAAAGTAGCAGAAAAGGGCAATGTTTATTACACACACACACGGCATAGGGAGACAGCAAATCCTTGGTGATTTGTCCCTTCTTCCATTTCTTATACATGTCCTTTTTAATTCCAGGTCATCAAAAAAAACCTCCTTTGTAGTCACATTAATTTCTTCCCCTTTTATGCAGAGAGATCTTGCAGCCTTATAAGAGTCAAGGAGACAAAAGCTGACTTGCCAGCGCACCCCCTCCCCCCCCAAAGAAGACACGACACGCATAAGTTGGATTTAAAAGGCCGCACTCTTTTATTCAATCAAATCTCGATCCGAATTGAATTGGTGGGGGCAATTCGCTCAAGTGAATTGGGTCCGGCACCCATAATGAACTTTTCATTATAACTCTGGGATTGGCCCAATATACCATCAGGTACCAATCCCTCTTAACTTTTAAACGTCTCCCCTTGTCACTACGGAATTAGTGACCATGGGACCAGGGCCCTTGGGCCTGGGAAGGAGAAGAGTGCCCTCAAGCCGGGGTCAGTACATGTCCCTACGGCCTGTCTCGGTCACCTCTCCCAAGGGGTTAACTCCACCACTTGCCATACCCTTCCATTGCGGCTGAGCTCCCCTCATCTCTTATGGAGATGCCCACTCTAAGTTCAGAACCTACCTAACTCAGGAGCTGGACCCCTGCAGAGTGCGACAATTCAACATGTGGCAGCATGAACAGAACATCACGAAGGAGAACTTCAGTCAGCCAAATTAGTCCCTCCCAACACTATGAGGAAGGTGAAAAAACGAACAACTGTAGGCCAATATTGTTGTTCGCCAAAAATTCCTTCCTGGCCCATCTAAGCGACCGCTCAGTCATAGTGTTGAATGGGCGGGTGGGAGGGTGCTGCCCCGCTCGCCACCCGCTCCAACTGAAGAGATGAGCGGCGAGGTTCCTTTTACTGCACCACCCCTTTCGGGCGGTGCACCAATCAGATGTGCGCTCAGCACTTCTTCCGGCGAGGGTTGCCTGGCAACCCTGGCCGGGTCAATCTTCAATACCCGCCATGCGGGTTCTCCTCCTCCTTCACTCCTACCTCCCCCCCCATCCATGGCAGAGCACCTTGCTGCTGTGGGGGGGGGGAGGCACACCACTGGCGGCAAAACTGGGGAAGGGGAAGGGTGGCTTGCGGCAACCACCCCTCCCCATTGGCATTATCATGCCCCCCCTTTCTGTTCCCTTTGGGGGGAGGGAAGGGGGCGTGACAAATTGTCCTTCACTGCTAGGGTGGCAGCGAAGGGGCACTTGTAGAAACATCTTTTGGTATCATGGTATGGGAACTGGGCTCTGACCTGGCTTGTTTCGTTGGATTTTACTGTACCATCTTGTGCTACTGTTAAACGAACCTGCCAGAAACTATGTATGGTCTATGTGTTGATTGGGGATTCATAGCATTGGGGTGTATTGCTTATTATTTTGGGGGGCTTGATTGGTGGGAGATCGATTGGGTTGTGTGTAGGATATGTATTTTATGTTTTCTATGCTATTTTGTTATGTATTTTGTTGTGGATGGCTATAGCGAAAGCTGATGCCAAATAAACTTTATTATTATTTATTATTAAGAGTCACATCTGGTGAGTCTTACAAGGCTGCAAGATCTCTCTGCATAAAAGAGGAATTGTGTGTTCACACATTACAAAACTCCAGCATTTATAATATTGGGCATTTCTACACACACCTTAAAGTACTGGTCTTTCAATATTCTGAGTTTACAAGTCCACAAGTAAGTTCCAGAGATGCATTCTTCACATACACACTTCCCTGAGGCAGTTCCTGGATGCATTCTTCACACAAACACTGCCCTGAGGCAGCCTAAAGTAGTCACAGCTGTAGACGTGAGGGGCTGCCATGGAAACCAAGTGACCACAACTGCCCGGAGCAAAGCAGTTTGCCAGGAGACCTTTTTACACACAAAAGTTCTGGGAGAAGTTCTATGCAAAAGTTCAAAGAGCCAGATGTTTAAGATCTGGATGAGTGATGTAGACACACAGAAAGTTCAGGATGTAACTGCAAACATGCAGGAGAAACGTATGTGTAAAAACACACACTTTATCGAGCACTTATAAGAACCCAGTTTTGTCATGTATAAAAGCGGCAATAGAGTTGGAAGATGTTTGCTATTACATCCTGGACGTTCTGTGTGTCTAAATCAGTCACCCAGGTCTTAAACATCTGGTTCTTTGAAACAGATGGGCCAGCTAGTCCAACCCTGTGCTTGGATGGGATGACTACAGCTACTGCATTCCTGACAAGTAGCTATCCCATTGATCTGATAAGCGTATCTGTGAATCTTCTCTAGGTCTTCATTAGGGATGGGCGAACACGGTTTGGAAGTTCGGAGTTTGGCCCGAACTCGGCCTGTTCGGATGACCAAACATGAACCCGAACAAAACCGAACACCAAACGGCAAAATGGCGGAACAGTTTGGTCAGTTCGGATCGCATTCGGGTGAGTTTGGGTGGCAAAAAAAGGTTCACTGTAAGGTGACAGGGAGGGGTAGTACTAGTCACTGAGGAGCAGACTTCCAGGCACCAGGGGTGGAGAGGCTTGCAAGAAATGAANCATTTCAGTTTTGTACTGAAATGAAACTTAAACCTTAAACTGAAACCTTGTGTTTCTGATTCCCCCCCATCCCATATAGAGAGAAATAGAGAGATAGAGAGATAGGTTAGGGATAGTAGTTGTAGGAGCTAGCTTAGTGATAGAGATAGCGTTAGTGATTTAGTTTTAGTGTTTGTAGAAGTAGGCCTGTGTACTTATTAGACAATCCATTTAGTTCATAGCATTTAGAATAGTTAATAGCAGTTAGATTTAGTGTAGGTAGATATATATAATATTAGATAAAAAAAATAAATTAAAAAACCCCATATAAAAACAAAAAAAAACAAATAAAAAACAAAAGAAAACCATATAAAACCCAATAAAAAACTATATAAAAACAAAAAAACCACCCATAACATTTCCCTAACGGCCGAACCGAATGGCTGAACCGAACAACCGAACTTGAACCCGGCGAACTAACTGAACGGACGAACCGAACGCAGCCGAACTGAACGCAACCGAACGCAGCCGAACCGAATGGACGAACCCGAACTGCGATCTGTTCGCCCATCCCTAGTCTTCACATAGCCCAAGAGTGAGGAAACTCTGATCCAAGGCCTTGTTATATTACATTAGTCCTTTCCCCAGCTTAAGCAACTCCTCAGTTTAGCCATGGCCCTTCTGTTACCGGGGGGGGAGGAGGGGGGGACTGACTGAGGGAGGGAATTCCCCCAGATGAGAGCTGGAGGTGGGATTGGGTAGGATGAGTCGGTAGAGTTTGGGGAGATGTGGGTCGTATATGTGTATTTTCTGGTGATTGTGGTGATGTTTTAAATGCTGTAAGCCACCTTGAGCCACTTTGGGGATAGCTTGGGGTATAAATTTAATAATTATGATGATGATTGATGATAAATAATAAATCTGCCCACGGATCTCTCCCCTACTCTCAAACACATTCCCACAGCTCCTCGCTCCTTTCCTAAACTTATGTAGCAGCCCCTCAGCATCTGAGCACAGACTTATCTCTGCTTTTTTCCCCCCAACCAGGTCTTTCAGCCCGTGCCTCTGCCCTACATGCACACCATGTCTCTAAAAGTAAATGAGACATGCCTCTTTTATGGTGTTGTATCATCTCCTTGTGGATTAGATAGCACCACCCCAGGAACGAAGTGGAATTACAAAACCATTTAGGAACAAAGGGGTTCAAAAACAGCAGATGGAGTTCTCTGTTTTGCTTTCGATTAGACTACAAACAAACACACACGATCATCTACGAATTTTCATTCAAGAGTGAGCACCTTGGCTGGCTCGCTCAATATTCTCCAAGACACACATTCCAGCTGCCACAAGAAACCCATGTAGGCAAGTACCTGACTGCCTCTCGGAGTCCTTTCAGTAAGTGCCACCTGGAGGCATGTCAATGATGAAATCCCTGTCTCCCACTTGGAGTCTTGTCAGCAACCCCTAACTTCCCAATGCAACTCTTGCAGTGAGCCTCAACTAGTGCTGAAACTCGGTAGTTGAAATTAATCAGTAAAAATCGAGTAATCTTGGCAATCGACTCAGTTTTACCGAGTACCGCGTAACTGAGGAATCGCCCTTTCAGACATGACCACACCCCCTTTCCAAGCACCATGCTGTTGTGACATTTGGAAAAAGAGGAGTGATCGTGTCAGAAAGAGGTGGAGTGAAGGTTGTCCCCACCCCCTCCTCCCCAAACATAATTCTGCCTTAGCCCTTGCTGTCAGCAAGTCTTAACTGCCCAATGGAACTCTTGCAATGAGACATAACATACAAACGTTGCCATCAAACTGAGCACCCTCTCTTCTCTCTGTCTGTCACACAGAATCTTGGCATCCAGCTCATTATTACCACACAGAAACCTGGCTGCCAAATACGGTTGACAGCCGATGGTCATGTGGACCTGTGGCAGCAAGCTTCTCTGACTACCATGTGAAACGCTGCTGGTGAACTTCCAAGTGCCATGTGTGACCTAGACGATGAACTGGCAACTCTCAAACAGAAGCCTGTCACACTTTTGTAGGATTAAAAAATTCACATTGTAAAAGCGATTTGCTTTTCTAAAGATGTTAGAATGGAATTTGGGGGCCGGGGGAACCTTGTGAGCCTCTACGCATTAATTAATCTAAATTGTTTTAAAAAAACCACAATCTTAAACTAAAAACCCTGAGGTTAAAAAAAAAAAAAAGAGGGTGGGGGAGTCATTCAGCTGAATTCTATTGATTGAAGAAGCTTCATCCAGTCACCTATCACCTGAGAAACCCGTTGTCAACCTGGAGTGTAACGGGGGAAATCATCCAATAATTGTTGTTGAGGTTAAGGCGAAAGTATGGTCGGAGGCATGTGCCTGGTATAAAAAAGAAGTCATCGCTAAAACTGCTTGAATTAGCACTAATCAAACAGTGTCTGACTTTTTGAAGCCTTTTAGAGTCTCAAATGACCAGCCTTCTACTGTGTCACCGGCAGGGCATGTGTTTATGTTTATTGAGGTGTGGAGAATGTATGGCAAGGGAAGTATTCCGGCCCGGGCTGCGCTCTACAGACTAGGAGATGAAATATGTAAACCAAACCCTCCCCAAATGGCAGCAAGTGACCCGTTTCAGAGAACAACATGGGGAAATGTTTCATGAGCAGAGGACCAGTTCATTCACAGGTTAAAGAACTCTAAGTCTGAACTAGCTCTCCATTATTGTTAAAAAATTTTAGGTTTAATATTATCAGGGGCTTATCTAACCAAAGGAGTAAATGGTTTTGCTCCGAAACCCAGAAGGAGAACATACTGCAAAGAGAGAACCCTCAAAATAATTAGTCCAAAACCTTCCCCTGTGCAGTTGCCTTGGGACAGGTCCCTTAGCTTGTTTAAATAAGTGTAGTCCCTTCAGGGTGGGGCCAGTGTACACCAGGACCTTTGTCTTTTCGTTGCCTTTCTCTTTTCCCTGGTGAATGCTGTAGCGAATCCATTTCACACCAGCAAAACTTCCCTTTGTTCATAGCTAAAATCCTGTGTACCCAGAAGCAGTTCTCTATCAACCAAACACAATTAACATGAGTGATCTCATTATGTCCTAGTATTACAGCAGCCTGTAAACAATGAATTGGAAACAAGAAGCCACTGTGGATTGAAGCACAGCATTACAAGTTTAGGGAACTTCACAGGAGAGGATTATTCAGTTCTGGATAGGGAAGGCAGCAGCCATTGGGCAAAAACAGGGTTTAGAAATTTAAAATTGTGTGTATAAAACTCAACTTTAATTTAAATTCAGTCGGCTGAGAGTTGTAACTCTCATATAGAGTGTATGCCGTACCATTTATTTTTTATATCCTGCCACAGCCACTGTTTAAATTATTAAGGCCAAGAAGTAAGAACTAGCTTCTCAGGAGAAAGAAATGGATGAGACTAAAATTAATCCTCCATAATCCTTACTTTAAACTGCTCATTTTGTGTCTACACATGTTTATCAATGTATTTCAAGATGGAGGGAGACGGGTAATGGACTATTTTTGTTTTTAGAACCTCTTTTTGTTAATGTCCCATCCTGTTTTTGTCCCAAATGCCTTGCTTGTGCCCTACCTGTTTGATTCTGGCATTATAAGCAGGGACCCGAGTTGACTGCACCAAAAAATCTTAAATTCTGCAACCAGTGAAGCCAAATTCTGCAAATTCACCGCGAGCATTAATGTTTGCATAATTAACTTGATTTGCATAACTATGCATGCTGGGAAGCAAGTTTGCAATAGGTTTGACATAGAATCACAGCTTTGCTAATCAAACACAACTCAAATCCTCTGGAATTTCAGCACCTCCCTCAAGCAAACATAGGGCCTTCAGACCCCACCCACCCATCATTCATCTCCCAGGGGCCTATTTACCCTCGGGTCATGGTCAGGATTGGCTGATTCTGTGAGGATTCTGCAAGGATTGGCTGATT
This sequence comes from Sphenodon punctatus, assembly GCA_003113815.1. Classification (NCBI taxonomy): domain Eukaryota; kingdom Metazoa; phylum Chordata; class Lepidosauria; order Sphenodontia; family Sphenodontidae; genus Sphenodon; species Sphenodon punctatus. The sequence continues at coordinate 366,649 of QEPC01000632.1, forward strand.
CTGCGAAAATCACTGCAAATTGCAGCAACGCAGTCAACTCGGGTCCCTGATTATAAGTAAGGTTGTTATTTTGAGTGAAATTGTTGGGTGTGTCTGTGTAGTTTTGTATTTGTGCTTTTGGTCTAAGCACAGTGATTCAAACAAAAACTGCATAATTATGGTTTTAGTTTAAAACAAATCTGTAAATAGAGCTCATCCACATATCATTCTTCCAGCGGGAGAAACCAGTGCTAGCTTTCCTCCATGGGAATGTTCATGTTGTGTAAAAGACGTTTGTGGAGCAAACCTCTTTTAAAAGGGCATTCACATGACACAGTTTTAATAGTACTACTACTATAATCATTTCTATAGTGCTGCTAGGCAAACACAGTGCTTTACAGAGACAGGTCCCTGCCCAGTGGGTTTGCAGTCTAACATGAGCAACAATGAGGGAGAGACAGACACACACATATCCCCATTTTACAGATGCGGAACAGAGGCTGAGAGGTTGTGACTTGCCCAAGGCCACCAATGAGTTTGTTGGCTAGGGTGAGATTTACCCTGGTCTCCCAGGTCTACGTCCAACACTTTATCAATGTGAACCCTGGTCTCCCAGGTCTAAGGTCCCACTTATCTGCAGGACCACCCCACCCTCTGGATCCTGGATTGGCCTCTGCTGTTGGCTGGGGGCACCCTCCTTGAGGTCCGCCGGGTTTCTCAGGTGTCAAGCATGAGGAGGGTGTTCTCGGTGGCCGCTCCGCGGTTGTGGAACTGTCTCCAGTTGGAGGTCTGCCTGGCCTTAGACCTCCCCTCTTTCTGTAGAAAGCATAAGACCTGGCTGTTCCGCTGGGCCTTTGCTGAGGGAGACGGGTGATGGGTGGGTTGGGTTAGGGTGGGAGCTTTTTCTTGTTTGGGTTATTTTAATGTTGTATTTTTTAATATATTTTTTGTTTTATGATGATGTTAGCCACCCCGAGATGCATAGCAGGTGCATAAACGTATGACAAAATAAATAAATACAATAAATTATACATTACACTACACAGGTTCTCAAGCCCACATTCTGGGTGTGGTCTGTGGTGGTGTGAAATCCTTATCACTTCTTGTGCTCCTGGATGATCCTATCTTCTCATATGACTGAGCTGTTCCCAGGTGGTGAGGGGCCTGGTTAATCCGTTTTCCCTCTGCTCAGAAATGGAGTCATCTAATACCTGGTGTAGCATTTTTATTAACTACTTTGCAGACAAAATTGCTTATATTCACCATGACTTGGGTGCTACCATTTACCTGTGGAGTCAGAGTTTGAGATTATGGAAGCTCGGTCTTGTCCTATTTATTTAGGTCAGTTTCAATCGGTATCACCCACCAATGCTGGAGAGTGGTTGGGCCAGTGAGGGGAATCAGTTGTGAATTAGATCTTTGCCCAACCTGGCTGGTGAAATCCATCCAGAAGACACTGGGGTCATTGCTGGCTGGGGTTGTCAGTGTCTCCGTTCAGAAGGGTAGTGTGTCAGACGTTCTTAAAACTGTGGTTATCGAGACCTGCTTAAGAAGCCATCTTTGGACGCTGACTCCCCAGCCAGCTACTGGCCTGTCTCTAAACTTCCCTTTTTTAGGGAGGTTTATTGAACAGGTGGTTTCTCAACAGCTCCAGGCTCATCTCGATGCTATTGGATTCCTGGACATATTTCAGTCGAGTTTCTGTCCTGGGTATGGTACAGAGACTACGCTTGTGGCCTTGGTCGATAACCTGCATCTGGAGATTGACAAGGGGATTTCTACCCTGTCGATTCTGTTATATCTTTTGGTGGCCTTTGATACAGTTGACCACAAAATGTTGACACTACTGTGAGACATAGCGGAGGTGTGCTGGACCACTCTTGAGTGGTTCTGCTCCTTTCTGTCCGGGAGGTCCCAGAGAGTGGTGATGGTAGATTGCTTCTCATCCTCTTAGGACCTCCCCTGTGGAGTCCCGCAGGGTTGTATTCTACCCCCCCCCCCTTCTTGTTCAACATGGATTTGAGGCCTCTGGGTGAGGTCAGTTGGAGGTTTGGGGTGAAGTGGCATCAGGACACTGATGACACTCAGATCTACCTCACTCTTTCATCTGACCCAGGCCCTGCAGCCTTGGTGCTTACCCGATGCCTGTCTGCTGTTGGGGACCTGGATGAGCCAATTGAAGCTGAATCCAGACAAGACTGAGATGATGGTGGGTTGGCCGGCCTTATGACCTGGGAGGGGGAGGACTTCTGTTACTGATGCAGTCTGGCCCCCTCTGGTCAGTCAGTTTTTCAGCCTCAATGTGCTTCTGGACTCCTCGTTGTACCTGGATTTTCAGGTTGCCGTGGTGACCAGGAGCGCTTTTCACCAACTCCATCTGGTGAGGAGGCTGTGGCCTTTTGGACTTGGCCACTGTCATCCATCCTTTCATCACCTTGAGGTTAGATTACTGCAATGCACTCTATGTGGGGCTGCCCTTGATGACTGTTTGGAATCTGCAGCTGGTGCAGAATGCGGCGGCCCATGTCCTTTCAGGGGCGAGGCGCCGGGAACACATTACACAGGTGCTCTGAAGTCTGCACTAGCTCCCTATAGCTTTCTGGGCACAATTCAAGGTGCTAGTTTTGAATGTTAAAGCCCTAAATGGTCTGGGCTTGACATATTTGAGAGACTGCCTGTTCTTCCATGCACCATTGCGTCCCCATGCCATCAGCCGGGATTGCCTCCCTGTGGGTGCCACCTGTTAGGCTCGTGCATGCGGTGGGGGTCCACAGGGAGACGTTCTCAGTGGCTGCCACAGTGCTATGAAACTCCCTTCCCCCAGAGCTTCATTTAAACCCGAGCCTGGGCATCTTCCGTAGATGGTGTAAGACCTTTCTTTTTGTTAAGGCGCAAGGATAGGGGATGGGGGTTTTAGGGTAGAAGCATGAGGAGATGGTTGGGGAGGGTTTTTGTGGGGTTTGTGGTTAGGTTGGAGAGGAGAGAGGGAAAAGGTTGGGGGTTTGTGTTTTTATGCTGTTTTATATGTATTTTTGTTTGTTTTTGTAAGTTGCCCTGAGCCATCTGGGAAGGGTGGGGTAGAAATTTAAATAAATAAATAATTTCTCTGCCACCTGATGTAAGGGGTGGACCATTGACATGCAGAGAAACCAGCCCCTGTGTGGACGATGCACCGCTGCAGGGCTGGGCAAACGCTGGTTCAGAACACAGGGTGAGTTTGCAAGTTGAAAGAGTGTTGCTCTGGGTTTATATTCCTGCCATACCCTTTCAGGTCAATCTGTGCTCCATACAATCCCTGCTCATGCAAGTTATCTCATGGGATTGTGTGGGTGAGTAGAAGTGGCAGGAGTGGCCATCATTGGCTTGACGCAATTGAGAATAGAATTTGGCCACATGGAGCCATCTCCTCAATGAGTGTAAATCAGATTGACTCATTAGACTTCAAAGGCGCTTTGCTGTCCGACACAAGCTGAGTACCTGGCCCTTCAGATTTTTCCATTTTTGAAGAAGGGAGTTATTTTCTCCTTTACACCTGCCCTCTACCTCTCTGTGTGTGTGTGTGTGTGTGTGTGTGTGTGTGTTTTACATAAATATATCATTTTTGTATAATTTATGCATGAGTCTTCTAGACGTAGTCACTCAGAAGCTGCAGCTTCTCTTGCAGACTAATGATCTCCAGGTGAGTGGTAGCCCACTCGTAGTTCTTTCTTCTGTACATCTGTCAGTGTGCTTTCCCCCAGGGATCGGTGAGAAAGTCTGAATCTCTGACACATGTGCATTAACTACCCAGTGACTCTTCCCACTAATAACTGACTAAATCTTTGAAAACTTAAAGTTCCCCACCAAACAGCTACTATTTTGTCTTTATATGCCAGTCGGGCTGTCGTAACATAGACAGCAAGGGGAAAGACATCTGGCATTTGTAACATGGGGTGCATTCATGAAAACTGAAACTTGATATAATCATCTAACAGGTAAAATCCTGGAAACATGTTGAAGAAATAAGGGACGTGTCATTAATGAAACATTTTTGATACCTGGGTGACAGCTTGACATGTAAAATCAGTGTTAAAAAGTCCTGGGCTTAAGCCCAGTGCTGAATCTGTGCTGGCATTTTCTTGGAAAATACTAGGGGTAGTTATTTTGGATGTAAATTCATTTTGGTTTATTTTCATTTCATTCCTCAAAGTTCTGGGATTTAAATGTGGATTCGTATTATGGATCCATGATTAAATCAATTTAAGAATAAAAAATAATTTAAAAAAAATCAGTACATGCACAACCTTTTGTCACCACCATTTTGGGAAAGGGCAGCTATTCTGTGCATGAGCCAAATAGGCTAGTAATTGCACGTGTGCAGACTGGCTGCCCTTTTCCAGAATTGCAGCCCATTTCAGAAAAGATGCGCACAGAACGGTCCAGGGGCCTTTTCTGTGCATGCGCAGTAAAACAACAAATATTTTAGAACCAAAATGAAACAGGTTTGTTGTCATACTGTTCTGGTTAACGGCTCGCCCCATCTGTGCAGTTACGGATTTAATCTGAATAACTGAAACAAAGTCAGTTGGGAAAACAACCCAGAAAACAGAAAGGAATAGCTGAATGAAGCAGGGGCAAGTAGCAAATTTTAGCCACTTCACTGGACCCTATTGAAAGCGAGAAAAATTGACAAACACTGTATTCACAGTGGATATTCGTTAAAGCTATAACCCCTCCGAAGAAGTGAGGGAGGCTCCAGTTTCAAAAGGTACTCTTACCATACTAGAGGGGAGGTGTCCCCAGTCTATCCGTTAGGATGGTTTGCCCCCAAAGACGAATAGATCCAATAGGATTCCGGAACTCTCTGGGGAATTTACCCACTGACCTTGATGGCCTCTGCTGATGATCTGGTTGATTTGTGGTACGCTATGCAGACCTAGACCAATGGCACCCAGGCGTCCGCTTCCTATTCTGTGGCAGCACAGGTCTCCCTGGGACACAGAGGACCTGAGACTGCTAAAGCAAAAAGGCAGGCGGTTAAAGTGCAGGTGGTGCTTGACTTGCGCCAAAGCTGACCGACTGCGGCATGGATTGGTTTTGAAGGACTATGCTGTGGTTGTGGCAGCAGTGAAGAAAGCTTTCTTCACTGCTTCCATAGTCTCTTCAAACTACCATCCAGCTTATTAAATCCTAGATGTCTCCACCTGGAGCTAGTCATTAGCTGCCTGCTGTGACAAGTTTGCCACCTACTTGGCAAGTAAAGTCGCTTGTATGTGGCATGACTTGGGAACTGCCAGTTTGGGTGCAGAGTCAAAGTTCAGGGTTGGAGAAGCTTGGTCTTGTCCGGTTTGCTTGGATCAGCCTCAGTTAGACTTGTCCACGGATTCAGAGGCTGTACTTGGAGTTGTGCAGGCAACCAGTTGTGTACTAGGTCCATGCCTGTCCTGGCTGGTGAAAACTATTGTAGACATTGCCACCACTGCTGGCTCGGGTTGTCAGTGCCACCCTTTGGGAGGGCAGAGTGCCTGATGGCCTCAAAACTGCAGTCATCCTACCCCTGCTCAAAAAAACATCTCTTGATGTTGACTCCCCTGCCAGCTAGCTGCTATTATTTATACGTTTGTTTCTCTGCTGAGTGTTTATACCGTATCGGCAACATTCCTGGCACTTTACAACTGTGGAAAGTAGACAGGGTCCCTGCCCTGAGGGGGGGGCTTGAAATCCAAGAGAGATGAGGGTAGGGAAGATGAGAGGTGGGGCAACAGAGGGAGAAACCAGGATACATTGATGAAGGTGGGAGGTTGCAGGCACATGTGCGTAGCTTAGTTACATAGGGGAAGGTGATGCTGGTAAAATCAGGAACGGGGTTAGAGGGATGAGGAGATAAAGAAGACCTGTATGGAAGAGGTGGGTTTTCATGAGGGATCTGAAGGTTGGGAGGGAGGGAGAGAAGAGAATGTGTTCTGTTCATGGAGGGAGTTCCAAGTATTTATTTATTTATTTTCATTTTTACCCTGCTCCTCTCGCCCAATAGCAAGTATGGGGAGTGGGGCAGCAAGGGAGAATGGGTGAATATGTTTTGGGGAGCAGGGAAGTCATGAGCTAGGGGAGAGTGATAGAAGAGGAGGAACGGAGATTTCAGATGGCTGTGTAGCCGGAGATGAGTGGAGAGAGCTTTTTAGGGAAGGTTATTGAATGGGTGGTCATCTCGCAGCTTCAGACACATCTTGATGCTAGTGGATTCCCGGACCCATGTCAGTCAGGATTTCATCCTGGACATGGCACTGAGACAACGTTGGGGGCCTTCGTTGATGATCTCCACTTAGAAATCAACACGGGTAATTGTACCCTGTTGGTTTCGTTAGATCTTTGGCAACCTTTGATGCAGTTGATCATGGGGTATTGTTCATAGGGAAGTACAATTGGTTTTTGTTTTTTAACTTAAAAATGAATCGATTCCATTCATTTGAGTAAGTAAAGACCTGAAATAAAGAACTAAGCAAACAACATTCATTTGCTTTCATTTGTTTTCCTTAAGAAATAAAAAATAATTAAAAAAAATTAAATTTCAAAAATCATATTGCATGCACAAAAATGGCCATCGGTTCATTCGGTACAAGCATGCCCTTTTCTTAAATGGCAGTGGCCACACTGCCACCATTTTGAAGAACAGCAGCTGGTTTCCGCATGCACACAATTTCCAGTGTGCATGCAGATTGGCTGCCCTTTTCCAAAATAGCAGCGATGCTGCTGCCGTCACTATTTTGGGAAAGGGGGTGCATGCGCAGAACAGTTCAGTGACCATTTTGCATGTGTGCCATGGTTTTAAAAATTGTTTTTATTTTTAATAATTTTTAATATGAAAATAGTATGAAAGCGGATGGGTTTTTAACCAACCCCTCCCCCCAAACAAATGGATTTTTTTAACTGAAAACAAAAACTAAAATGAAAATGAATGAGGTACCCTTTGCACACCCCTAGTTGTTGACATGGCTGTGCGACCTGGCAGGGATTCGTGGGACCGCTCTTAAGTAGGGCTGGAACACGAATCCAATTGGATTCTTGCAAAATATCTTGCAATTTTTTTTAATTTTTATTTATTTTTTAAATATATTTATATCCCGCCCCTCCTGCAAGCAGGAGTAATAATTTTTTTTAAATCTCCGTGCGTGCACCAATGGCCGCTGAAGCTGTTCTGCACACGTGCAGCCCTTTTCCGAATTGGCACCAACAGCGTCGCTGACGTTTTGGGAAAGGGCAGCCATGTGCAGCCATGTGCAATGCCAAAAGCTGTCCTTTTTCAAAATGATGATGACTCTGCAGGCACCATATTGGAAAGGGGTCGTGTACGCAAAGAATGGCCCCTGCAGTCATTTTGCACATGTCAAGTGATTTTTTCCCCCCGACCTCTCTTCCACCCCATTCCCACACAGAGAAGCCAAGTAGGGAGAGAGAGACCCAGTGGCTGCAGCAGTCCCAGTGAGGACATGGAGTACTAACCTAGCCAGTCTTTGCAAAAGGCCATCCCCGGGTCTTTTGTGGGGAAATGCTGTTTGCGAGGTTCTTGCTTTTCTCGGTGAGAGTCCAGGAATTTCTCGACTCGTTATCATTTGCAAAAAATGAGCTTGGTACCCTGATTCTCGCTGAGAAAAGCAAGAATTGCAAAATTGCGTTTCAGTCCTACTCTTAAGTAGTTTCATTCATTCCTGGCTGGGATAATCCTGTGTTTGACTGCCATTGGGGCCCTGATGCAGGGGAGCCAAGTGAATTTGAATTTAGAGAAGACCATGGCTGATGGTTGGCCGGCCGTGTGACCGGGGGGATATAGGAACCCTTGTTATTGATGGGGGTATGGTCTCCTTTGATCATTCACGTCACTCAGGACCAAGGATGATGGTTGACCGGCCATGTGACCTGGGGGATATAGGAACTCCTGTTATTGATGGGAGTCTCTGGCCTCCTTTGGTCACTCAGGTTCACAGCCTTAGGGTGCTCTTGGATCCAGTGCTACCCCTGGATTGGTAGGTTGCAGTGGTGGCCAGGAGTGCTTTTCACCAACTTCATCTGCTGAGAAAGCTTCTAGATGTACAACAAAAAAACTCTGCAAGTGCTGCTTCTGTTGCTTCCAACGGAATCATTCACCGAGATTCGCATCACTCGGAAAATTACCAGCTTTTCCACTGTTCTTGCCATTTTCTGTTGTTTTTCACAACTTCAAGTCAAGTCAAGTTTTATTACGAGCAAGCTTTCGCTATATGCTCAACAAACATACAGAACAAAATACAAAAAAATAACAAAACAACAAAAGGAACACATAAAATACAACGACAACCCATGCGTACAATTATCCCTCCACAATTATAAAAACCATTAGTCGTCTGCCAGGGAGCTAATCTCCCAGTCTCATAGATTTTGGCCCCTCAGTAATAGGTATATAGCTGTAAAATATACAGTCTTACGCTCCTAGGTATTCGCTCTCTTTTGGAGAGCAAACCGCACAAACATTGATACACTTTTTAGCGCGGATTCGTCCTCCCAGGCTAAGACCCTCTGGCGCTTAGCCTCCGTAGTTAGAAATAAATCATCCTCCCATAATGGCGCTAACCAGACTTGCCTTAAAACAGCATAACTTGGACAGAAAAAAAGCATATGATCCACATCCTCCACAGCCTTACCATCGCAGGGACAAACCCGATTTACATAAGGAATATTGGCGTACCTGCCCGTAACCACATTTAACTTAAGCAGTTGCATACGGAGCAGAGTATACAACCTTCGAAGCTTGCTATCTACTAGAATATCCAAATATTTCTCGAAGGAATGGCCCTATTTCAGGCTCCGGAATTGGTACGCCACTTTCCACTCGGCAGCCTTAGCCAAGTCATCCTGATGCATAATATCACCCAGCCTAAGGTTAATCACATCTTTCTGATAGCTAAGGTCCTTGCCCAAAGGAAAATCTGGAGAAACTTTTCACAACTTGAATGGAGTTGCCACAGGAGCACCCTCAGGGACTGTGGAGATGAAAAATTTTCAGCTAAGCACTAGGGAAGTGCTTGAAATTGCCATAGAAGTGCTGCAAAACTGTCATAAAATTTCCAGAAAGTGCCAAAAAGTCTTCGAAATTGAAGTAAAATCCCAGAAAGTGCCAAAAATGACCAAAAAGTCCTGGAAACTGACTAAAGTACCAAGAAAATCCTGGAAAGTGGGGGGGAGGGAGAAACCCCAGAAAATGCCAAAAATGATGGGGGAAATGGCAGAAGCACAGAATTACTGGAAACCGATGAAGTACTGATGGACATTCGCAAGTGCTCCCAAAAGGTTAGTATTTCCCTTTGGGACAGGCACACTTGCTCTCATCTCAGCCCTAAACACTGCAATCTTTTTGATCAGATTCAGATTTGGCCACTGTCATCCATGCCTTCACAACCTCGGGGCTAGACTACTGTAATGCGCTCTATGTGCAAAGCTGACCGACGGTGCCCTTGATGACTGTCTGTAAGCTGCAGATGGTGCATAATAGGGTGTTCCACCTTCTGTTGGGGGTGGGTCGCTAGGAGCACATTACATGAGTCCTCGGGAGTCTGCACTGACTGCCAGTAGCTTTCTGGGCAAGATTCAAGGTGCTGGTTCTGACCTATAATGCCCTAAATGGCTTGGGCCCTGGGGATCTGAAAGACCACTTCTTCCCTTGTGTTCTGTTGTGGTATCTGAGTTTGTCCAGGATCACCATCTTGTGGATACCATATGCCCATGAAATGTTCATAACAAGAGCACGCAGAGAGTTGTTCTCAGTGGTTGTCCCACAATTATGGAACTTGGAGCCCTCCCCTTAGAGGTCCACATAAGCCCGGGCCTGCTCGTCTTCTGGAAGAAATGTAAAACATTTTTGTTTGGCCAGTAGTTTGGCAGGCAGGAATAGAGTTAGCGGGAGCACATCCTGCTCCTGTGCTGACTTCCAGGGGAAGGAAGAGGTGAATGCGTGGGGGAAAGCAAGGGAACACTGCAGGAACAAGGGTATGGGGCACACAGTTCAACAGACACCCAGGAAGGACTAGGGAAGGATGGGACCCAACTAGAGAGGGAAGGGTGAGGAAGGAAGGACTCCACCCCATTGCCGCCCCCTGACTCCAGCTGCGGCTGTGCTTCATCGGCCCCTGTGGAGCCGGAGTCTATTGCTTTTGGCAGCCCCGCCAGTGGCAGCGCCGCTGCCATCGGCATCTCCCTGCTTCCGTGCGCCACCCACGTCCAGCGGCCCCGCCCCCTTCATGCCGTCCTGCAGCTGTGGCGATAGTGGACTACAACACTCCCTCCTCAAACTACCTTCCCCCCCCATGTTCTCTGCCCAGGCTCTAGCTGATTTTTTCTATGACAAGATTCAAAAGATTCACCTAGAGTTCTCTGTCAAGCCCCCTCAATGTCACCCCCTTCACTCCCCTCCTCTTCCACTAGCATCTGTCACCCTTTCCTCTTTTTCTGAAGTTACAGAGGAGGAAATCGCCCACCTTTTCTCCTCCAAACTCACCACTTGTTCCTCTGATCCTATCCCCAACCATCTCATCTGTTCTGTCTCCCCTGCAGTTAACCCCTCCATCTGTCTCATGCTCCATTTATTACTTTCCAGAGTGACCGTTCCTGCTGCCTTCAACCATGCTGTGGTCACATCACTCCTCAAGAAACCTTCACTGGAACCTACTTACCTTGTTAAGCACCGTCCCATCTCCCTCCTCCCCTTTGCATCCAAACTGCACCAGTGTGCTTGTTCATGCCTGCTGCCTGGACTTCCTTGCAACTCAGGCCATTCTTGTTCCACTCCAATCTAGCTTCCACCCACTTCATTCCACAGAAACAACCCTTTTCAAAGTCTCCAATGATCTCTTCACAGCCAAGGCCAGGGTCCATTACTCTATTCTCATCCTCCTCAACCTATCTGCTGTTTTCGACACCGTTGACCACCATCTGCTCCTTGACACTCTGTCTTCCTTTAGATTTTGGGACTCTGTTCTATCCTGGTTCTCCTCTTACCTCTCCAACCGCAAATATAGTGGATCCTTTGGTGGATCCTCCCCTACTGCTATCCCACTATCAGTTGGTGTACCCTAGGGCTCAGTCCAGGGCCCTCTTCTATTCTCCCTCTATGCTTTTTCCCTTGGTGCTCTGAACTCCTATGGCTTTCAGTACTATCTTTATGCTGATGATTCTCAGATCTCCTTCTCTGTACCAGATTTATCACCTAGAATTCAGTCCCAAATCTTAGACTGCCTGTCTGACATTGCTGCCTGGATGTCTCACCGTTACCTTAAACTTAACATGGCCAAGACAGAAGTTCTTATCTTTCCACCTACACCCACCTCTCTCCATCTCTGTAGAGAACACTGGCATGCTCCCAGTCCCCTCAGCCTGCAGCCTTGGGGTCATCTTTGACTCCTCTCTCTCTTTCTCTTCTTACATCCAAAACACTGCCAAAACCTGTAGTTTCTTTCTCTATAATATTGTCAAAATCCAACCCTTCCTCTCTGAACACACTGCCAAAACCCTAATGCATTCTCTCATCACATCCCGCTTAGGCTACTGCAACCTGCTTCTCACAGGTCTCCCACTGAGCCACTTTTCTCCTCTCCAGTCTATTCAAAATTCAGCTGTGAGATTCACCATCCTTGTACGCTGTTATGACCATGTAACCTCTCTCCTGAAGTCACTACACTGGTTCTCCATCTGCTTCCGCATACAGTTCAAGCTTCTCCTACTCACCTACAAGTGTCCTCACTCTGCAGCTCCTCAGTACCTCTCCTCTCTTATCTCCCCCTTACACCCCTACTTGTGACCTCCAGTCATCGGGCAAGATCCACCACCAACTCCCAACTCTGCTTTCCACCTTACTGCACCGTATGCTTGGAACAAGCTTCCTGAAGTGGTGCATCAGACCAACTCCCTGTTTGTCGACGCACCCCAATGAGACACAGAGACTTGTATTGGTATGAAACTGGCCGCACTCTTTATTTAGAATCCACAACTTCAAGGCAGGTGGGGGAAATTGCACCAGGCAATTCGGGTCCAGTATGCCATCTATCTACTTAAAACTTATTAATGCAGGTACTGGCCGGATGTGCCCTCCGTTGACAGCATCCTAACCAAACAACATCCCCTCCTTCGACAAGGGATGGCCGAAGGGGGGGGGGGTACAACCCGGATATGGGCGCGAGTAAGGAGTGAAGCGTCTACTGGGTCCGAAGACAGCGCATGTCCCTGCGGACCCAGTTAAGACCCAACTCCTAGGGAACTTGATCACAGTGCATGCTGTGCCTGCATTACACCACGTATCATCTCCCCATCTCTTAAGGAGATGACTCATCTTACCTTATTAACCTTCCTATTAAACCTATAATGGCATACCGGACCCCTGCTGAGTGCGACAATAACTCCCTTCACGGTGTTCCTTCATCAGGTTAAGGTCCATGACCAGTCGAATCACATCCTCAAGAATTATGAAATCATTTAAACCATTTCTAATTAACAATTCAAAACACCGAATAAGTTTCAATTTTTAATTAACCTATTTAGCCTACTCTGCACTGTCGAGGAGGCGAAACACACAATCCTACAATAGAGGCGTTGTCAAAATTCCTCCTCGGTCCCCTAACGGCAACCGGTTAACCACAGTGCGAGAGGGAGGTGGGTGGGGCTGACTCATTGGCTGATCAAATCAGAATGCCGCTCCATGCGACTACACAGAGGTTCTGCCCCTTCTACCAGGGGCGGGGCCCTCCCAGTCCAGCTAGGCGCGTCTGCGCCTCCTCGCTCTCAGGATGGTTGCATGGCAACCCTCATCAGGTGACAGGGGCTTTTTAACAAGCCCCTTCACCGCGGCCATCCTCTGCGTCTCCCTCGGGGGGAAAGGAGGAGGGTGCAACAAATGCCCCGTCGCCACCATTTTGGCGGCGAAGGGGACTCCTATTCAAGTCCTGCCTAAAGGTCCACTTCTTTGAAATTGCTTTTTAAGCATTAACCCAGCCCTTATCCTTCTCATAGCCTTGTGGATTTCAACAATTTTAATGGAAATAAATAAACTTACTAAATACCTGCATCCTGTATTTCATTTCCATCCATTGTATTCCTGTAGTCCATTTTTCATAGGAAGACACTTATTTGTAGTTAACATAAGAACATAAGAAGTGTCATACTGGGTCAGACCAACAGTCCATCGAGCCCAGCATCCTGTCTCCGACAGTGGTCAATCACGGGGGCCTGGGAGAAGCACCCAACAGGTCACCATGCTATCCATTCCTTGTGGGTCATTCCCAGACTCCTGACCTTAAAGGGTTTGGTTCCCCAATCCTATCTGCTGCTAATGGACCTATCGTCCAGAAACTTGTCCAAACCTCTTTTAAACTCAGCTATGCTGCTGGCCTTGACCACCTCCCCTGGCTGTCAGCCGCCGCCGCTGCCCGATGCGGCAGCCCCTCCCAGGCCACAAGAAACCCCTTACCAGGTCCAGCGGCGTCACGCCACCTCCAGCCCAGGCGCCCCCAGCCGAAGGCACCCGGGGCGAAAGCGGCGGGGAAAAAGGCTCTGGAAGGGCGGGAGCCGCTGAAGAGCCCCGCCCCCCATTGCGGCACTGCACGCGCCTCCAGGCATGCACTGGCGGAGCCACCAGTACAAAGGCTGGCACTGCAAAGGTAACAGTGCCGGTAAACAGAGCGACAGCCCCTGGAGAGACTGGCCCCCCTTAAAGCTAAGTGTTGAAATTGACTGTGTTGTTCGTAAAAATTGCCGTGTGTGTTCCGCACCCTTGTTCCCTTCCTGTGCAGCAAGTAGAGTGTGTGTTCTCCCATCCTGAGTTGCTTGTGTGTACATGTATTCCTCTGCCTCTTGCCCCAGGTCATTTGAGAGAAGTGAGTGAGAGACTGCGGGCTCGCCCGGTTGGGCCTTTCCCTCTTCCCTGGGACCATCCCTTCCCTGCCTCTTCAGAGTGTGTAAGCCCCGTGAACCCTAACGGTGGACCTTGGGACACCCCCCCCTGTGGACCTGGCACTTCCCTCACAACCCTTCCTTGCCAAATCCCAGACGAGTGTAAGTGGTGAAGCTGGACCCCCTTCCTTGTTCCCCAGCTCTGTGCCCTATGATGATAGGGGTCACGATTCAGAGTGCGTAAGCACACGAACAGACCCAAACACTATCCTGACGGGCCTTCTTTCCTCGCAGTTCACGAACAGAGCTCCCTCGTGTGCGAACGGTGTGAGTGGGTGGCGCTTCTCCCCTTCCTACCCCCTCCCACCTGACACTGGCAGTGAATTCCACAACCTAATTGTACACTGAGTGAAAAAATATTTCTTTTGTTTGTTTTTACTCTGCCACCTGTGAATTTCATGGAGTATCCCCAAGTTTTATGTTTAGAGGGTAAATGATCATCCCTTGTTTACAAGTTCCACACCATTCATGATTTTATAGACCTCTTTCATATCTCCTCCCAGCCGTCTCTTTTCCAAGCTGAAGAGCCCCAACCTATCAAGCCTTTCCTCATATGGGTGCTGTTCGATACCCTGGATCATTTTTGTTGTCTGTCTGTGTCTTGATTAGATTGTAAGCTCCATGGAGTGGGGCTGCCTTTATGTTATGTGTATCTGTACAGAACTGCGTATGACTAGTAGTGCTATAGAAATGATAAATGGCACTAGTATAGTAGTTAAGTGGGGTTGAGTGGAGGACTTAGGGAAACATTTGGTGGGTGGGTGAGCTATGGGATTTTTTATGCTGTTTTATTTGTTTTTATATTTTGTAAGCCACCCTGAGTCTATTTGGGGAGGCTGGTGTAAAACTGAATGAATGAATGAATGAATATGTGAACCCTCTGCCTTTCTAAACCCCTTTCCTCTCCCCTTTGTGTGAGGGGAAAAATCTGCCTCACTGATAGCTTATACACAGATGCTCCAGAGTCTGCAGTGTCTGCCAATAGCTTTCCAGGCACAATTCAAGGTGCTGGAATTAACCTATAAGACCCAGGGCTCGTGCAGCCATTAGGCGAACTAGGCGGCCGCCTAGGGTGCCAACTTGTAGGGGCGCCAGACCACCATGCTGCAGAGCTGAGTCCTGGCCCCTGAGGATTAATTGAGAGGAGGCAGGAGCCAGAGGAAGACCGAGGTCAGATAAATTGGCCACCAGTCCTGGCTTGGTTCCCCCCCTTGCCGGCTGACACATGCCCCCTCCTCCCCTCCATCGGGCTTGCTGCAGCGATCGGGCTGGAAGGTAAGGCTGTTTGCTTACAAACAGCTCCTCACCATGTGCCGATCAGAAGGTTGTTGCCTTGTAAAGAAGGTTCTTCGAGATGACTCCCAACATTCTCACAACTGGGCTGTGCATGCTCACCCTGTTCAAATAATAGCCACATGATGGTCTCAAACTCCTCTAGTATAAAAAGTGCTCTCCCCTCAGAATGACAGTTCCTTCCAACCCTTTCTAGAAATAGAAGGAAAAAAATCTATGCGAGACTGGAAGGGTGGGTATTTGTGAGAATGTTAGGAGCCATATCAAAGAACCTTATTTACAAGGTAGCAACCTTCTGTTCTTCTTCGAGTGGCTCCTCACATGCTATTTTTACTAGAGCTCTGCCAGCCATAAGGTTCTGCCAACCCGCCAGTGGCAAAGCCGCCAGCAGACCAGCAAGCCTTTTGGGCCCCGCAGCAAGGCTTGGCACATGGCACCTCAAACCCTTGGGCCGGCCCTATGCAGGGGTTGGGGGACAGACGGCCAGAGACTGGGGGGGCACAGATGGGGCTGGGGGTGCAGGGGCTGAGGGATAGTCAGACTGCGGGGGGGGGCACAGATGAGGCTTGGCTGGTGCAGGGGCTCAGGGGACAGTCAGAGACTGCGGGTGGCACAGATGTGGGTGGGGACTGGGACAGAAACTGCAGGGGCATGAGGATGGGCTTGGGAGTGCAGGGGCTGGGGGACAGTCAGAGACTGGGGGGGCAGGGCTTGGGGGTGGGGCCTGGGACAGAGACTGCGGGGGGGCACAGATTCACATGGGGATGGGGCATGGGGGGTGCAGGGGCTGGGTTACAGACTGCGGGGCTTGTAGGGGCACAGATCCATATGGAGATGGGACTTGGGGCACAAATGAATGGGTTATATATCAATATTGTCTCTTTGCATGGCATAATGTGCTTAATAGGCTGCCTTTTGGGGTGTCTTGTGTGTTTGATTGTGGCTTGGCCATTTGGAATTTAGTGCTCTGCATGTCCTGCTGCCCACTGCCAGTGTGCTTTATTACTTGCATGTGTGCTGCATGTGTGCTTTATTACTTGCTTTCTGCTTATGGAATGCCTGTAGTTGGAATTGTGGGGAATACCCAATTGTAAACCATCACTGAGGGTGCAGTGAGCACAGACAACCTTCATTTTGAAGAAGGGCAAAAGCGTCTTTAAAGTTAATTCACATGATGCATGCGATGCGAGCCGGGTAGGCCGGCGTGAGACAAAGGGGAAGCCCCTGTCTAATTGATGACTTCATCACCCAAATGTTGGATTTAGGTGTTGTGGGGGCTAGTGCGTTAGACCTTTCTGACAAGACCTCTGTTTACATATCAGTACCCTGGGTGAGAACTGCCGCTTCTCACCCACTTCTTCTGTTGTTTTTATGTACAATGTTTGTTCAATGTTCCAAAGGTTTACAGGGTGAGGGACTTGGGTATATATTTTCCCTCATGTTCCAATGTGCAATATTGAAAGTTTCTCAGTTTGACTTGGGTGTTACAAATAAAACCCTAAAGTTTGCTGAATACGACATTTGTTCTTTTTCTGTTGTTACTAAATATGAACGTGCTTGTGTGATCAGGTTGTGTGTCTGTGGCTGAAGGATTGGATTGTGGCAGTATATTCCACAACCCTATTACATGCTGAGTGAAAAAAAAGAGTTTATTTTCCGGTTCTGGGTTTGTTTGGTTCTTAATCTCCTTGCAAAAAACTTGCAATCTCTATATTGTACAGGGCTGGTGTTGTGCGCTGTGGAGAGGATGGGATCTGAAGGGTTCTTCTGTTGTACACCTGTTTGGTTCTGTTGGCAGAAGGGCTGTAAACTGTGTAATAATGCCAGTGGTTATGTCCATGTCACTTATTGATGTAGTTTCAGCTTGGAATGTAGCTTCATTTAACTTTTAAGTTTTGTATATAATTTTGATTTTTCAGATAACGTGGTATCTTCTTATTCCATATTTATTTTGAAGACCATATTAGTCAGTATAGTAAGATTTTTGTTGTTGTTGTTTTGCTCACCCTGTGTATTTATTCCGTAATTATTTATTTTTGAAAATCATATTGATATTGGTCAGTATAGTAAGCTGTTGATGTTGTTGTTGATATGCTCACCCAGAGTTGTTTCAATAAAGAACAATGAGAATGCACAATCAATCCATATAATATTGTTCTCCTTTCCTGTGTAGAATATATATGTAAATAGAGGTTTTATATTCATACCAATACAAAATGTTCATTTTTTAATATTATCACTGGGGGGGTGGGGGGGGGCAAGGCTGAAGTTTTGCCTAGGGCTCCCAGTTCCTTTGCACCGGCACTGATAAGACCCTAAATGACTTGGGCCTCAAGTGTCTGAAAGATCGCCTCCTCCCTTATATCCTTTTGTGGCCCCTGAGATCAGCCGGGTATGCCCTCTTGCAGATGCCGTCTCCCCATGATGTTTTTACAACTAGGGCATGCAGGGAGGTGTTCTCAGTAGCTGCCTCAAGATTATGGAACTCCCTTCCCTTAGGGGTGCACCTAAGCCTGAATGTGCTCATCTTCCCCAAACGATGTAAGACTTTTTTATTTGGCCAGGCATTAGAGGGTGGGATGGGATTGGGTGGGAGGCGTGGGGTATTAGGTTTTTTTAATTGATTTTAATGGCTTTTTTACTTATGTTTTTTTTATGATTCTAAAATGCTTTCACCCTCTGTGGGAAGGGCAGCATAGAAATATGACTATATTAAATAAAATAAATTATTTAATTAATTAAATACAATTATAATTCCAGCTTCCCCTGCTGGCAATTCTCTGCTAGTTCCAAATCAGGTGAATCAAGGGAAATGAAGAGGAACCCTTTAACCCTTGCTTTTCCATGCTCTTGGGAACAGAAGAAGAGGGAGGTGGCCAATCCAGAGTAACTCCTCCTATCCTTGAGAACTACCCCTCTGACAGGAGCTGTTGTGTTTGTATTACATGTACCACATACATACAAGCAGTGACCCTGCAGTCAATTGGTTATGCACTGAAATACAATATTGGGGCAGCCACATTCACAAATCTCTAGATTCCTTTCTTAAACCCTTTTGCTTAATGCAATTTATGAATTGCTCCTTGGAAGAGGCCACAGGGGGGTAAAATCTTTGGAGTGAGGGCTCATCCCCCTCCTCTCTTCATACACTATTTAGACTACCTACCTGATTATGGCTATCTCTGAATTATTTGTTGTTTTCTTTTGTAAACAGGTTAAAAGTTTTAACCAAAACTGCAAGAGAGGTTGGGTCCTTTAAGAGATGTTGAATTTATTTTTTTTCCAGAGGCATCCATGGCACAACTCCTGTATAAAAGAACAAGTGTGAGGTCATAAATATAGGTCTTTGTATGCTTGAATGGAGTCTTTCCTTCAGGAGAGGTCCTGTTGGCTTGGAGGTCAGCTCCTAGATCTGTTTTTTGGAATTGTTTTACATTTGTCAAGGATATTGAATGACGTGAAGATTGACCGCTCCTTACTAGAACCTTTCACCTCTAGGCAAGAACTCAATCAGTAGCTAATTATGAAAAGGTTGTTGCTGTCCAGTGTGCCCTGAGTACAATGAAATAGGTAGCCTGAGGAGGTTTAAGTGTGGACCACATCACGAGGCTCCTATGATTATTCATGTCCTTGTTGGCACTCAGCAGTCCCAGATGTTTATATTTCTGACGATAAGTCTTAATGCTTCAATTTTAAACAAATGGACTCAAAAAGTACAGTTTTCACTCTTCATTATTTCAAAAACATTCAAAGGATTTTGTCCTCTTCTTTTTTTAAAGATAATTTACCTCAAGCATGGAGGAAAATATGGAGAGTTTTGGCCCAAAGAGAGAGGTTTGTTTGTTTTCTGAAGAAAAGATGCTTTAGTAGAGTTCCAATCTAATCTTAACAACAAGAGTTATTTCCCATTAATCAATATAAATTTGATGCTGCCTTTTCCACAGTCTGTGCAAACTTTCAGGGTAGCCTTTTCTTGGTTCATTTCCTTCTGAAGAGAGAGAGACTGAGTCTTATGATGTGTTACAAGATTCCTTTATTATTTAACAACTTACATGTGGATGGGAAGCAGACAACAGCACCTGTAGTGCTCCCCCAAACAGATACTGTCGTGGATTTTCGTGGGTAAGATAGTAAGACGAGGAGGCTGCCAGCAGATATAAACAGCAGAGTTCTTTATTCAGCAGATAACACAATGCGTTGTGGGCTTCCAGGATCATTAGATCCCGAGCACCCCCCAGTGAGGGCAGTACATTTTTTATACAGAAATCCTCGGGCGGAAGGCCCTTTCATGGTTTGTCGCTTCTGCGCAGAGAAGTAGATGACAACACAACATTCAAAGTGATTATATTGAGAAAAGACAGTTTACTTCTAAGTTCAAGTTGGTGGTGAGATAATAGT
>QEPC01000632.1:389971-424371 GCA_003113815.1 Sphenodon punctatus
GTAAAAGGGAGGTTCTTTTCTGAACTAAAGCTAGCTACATTTTTGGGCAAGTTGAACCTTCCCTATGTGCAAAAAGTAATCTTCAAGCAGTGGCTTATCTATGTGAAGAGGAACAGAGCCTTTCTTGTTTGAAGGGCAAAGCAAACATTTCTAACATGGCGAGGTAACTACAGGTCAAACAGAATTATAGGTTTTTCTACATCAATTCCATGGCAACCCCCAAAGTCCAGCAGTGCAAAATACCTCAAACTGCCCTTCAGGGTATTTTCAAACATGATGGCGCATCATGCTGTCACACTTTGATCCTGCCCGGCTGCTGAACAGACGTGTTGGGGATAGGGTGGGGCCACATGCTGATGTGAGTCTGCAGGGTCCTGCCCCCACTACTTCTGAACGTGGCCCGCCGTCCTCCCTGATGGGTGGCCATGGCGGCCTATGAGGCCACCGTGCCCACCAGGAACAGCCCTGGCCATAGACTGGGGTCAGGTAGAACAGTCCACCAAACATGACAGCTTGCCCTACCCTGGTCTGGGGATGGCTTACTCCGTCTGCGGCAGCACATAGCCTGGGCTGTGGCTCGGCAAAGGACAGGAGTAAACGCCTGGGCTACAAACTGCCACGGCCTGGGGAAACCCCTGATCTGGCCCCAGGGAACATCTGGCGAGCCAGTTCAGATGTGATGGCACCGCGAGTAAAAGTGTGACCACCTGTGTTATTGTCACGTCTGAAAATACCCTCAGTCTGCTGTCTTTCCCCCAAGACTCTCTGCCAACCCCCCAAAACTCTGCTGCCTCCTCCTATTGTCTCTTCACATCCCGTTAGCAAATGCTGAATGTCCCGTACCCAGGTACAGCTGCAGTCCGATGCCCACCCAGCACTATCCAGAGCATTTCAAGTGCATGGGACAGGACAGCTCTCCATTCCAATGGCATAACAATATTATCACTGACATTTTATATTGTGGCAGCACTGAACACTGAAACACAATACTGGTATTGTCAGTCACACACAGAAACACCAAATATTTGTATCAGCCTGATACATCTCAAAGTAGAACATCTCATCCACATCCTTTCCCTAGAAATTTCAACCTTGGAGCTGACCATAATATTAATACACTTCAGTAAAGAAATTCTCCCCAAGCAACTTTAAAAAGGGGGGGGGGGAGAGGTTTGATCTAATCTCTTCTAGCTACAGTAAGAGGCTGATCAAAGGTAGCGAAAGCATGGTATTAAAGGATTAGCTAGGTCACATTGAAATATGTTTTAAAACAAGCTCAGGGCCTTTAGCTTTGCTGAAGCAAATATACAAAAGGTGGTTTTCAAGCTAACTACACGACTTTTAACACCCTGGATTAAATCTGTGAGTCATTCTTTAAAGTGATATCTATAGTATTATTAGTTCATGTAATAAGTTTGGCTCATCTAAAGAGTGACTGAATTAGATAGGGAGAAATAAATTCCAGAGGAAAAAATCACGTTTGGTATCATTTAAAAAAATAATTAACAGGAGACAGGGCTTAGTTTGAGGGGAGAGGGGAGGGGGGGGAAGGGTCTTCCCGGGGCTCAGCCCTGACAATTAAAATCAGGGGGGGGGGGCTGTGCCCCGGGAAATGTTCCCAGTAGGAGTGTGCACACAGAAACATGAAAGACCAGGAAAAAGACGATATTAGCCATTGGGGAGTTAGAAACAAAAGCAAGAAAAAAAACCTGAATGGTTTAGACTTTCATTCATGAGTTGCCTGCCCCACCCCCTGCACTGGCTGTCCTATAGTTTAAATCACAGGACTGCTGTTTTATATTCACCTGCAGAGAGACAGGCTAGGCCAGTGGTTGAGTCGCTAGCTGAAGAACAGGGTTCAGTTCGCTGCTCTGACAAACTCTGAGCCAGGAGAAGTGACTTCTGGGGCAGAGGTTGTGCCTTCTGGAGCAGACGTAAGCCCCCAGCAATTCATTTATGCAAAAGTTAAGTACTGGTGGGAGGCATTTGGCCTGTCCTTTCACTTTTACTGCTGTTTGGTATCCGATCCACTCCAGCGAAGAGCAGAAAGTGAGCCCTATCTGTTGATTGTTTCACGGATTAACGGTTTTACCGATTGAACATGTTACCACATAATACCACAGTATACATGTAGTAATATTGCTGTTTCCCACTTCCCCTTGATTCCTTTACTGTTTACTCCCTCTCCCCCTCCAGACTTGGTTTCAAAATAGTAATGGTAACATTCAGTTATTCAGTAACACAATAATAAGGTTTGGAGGGTTGGGGGGTTATGGCCAAACTCTTCAGAATGGTGGATATTTACTGTGGATAATAAATTTCCTATTTGGGCCAGGTCTAGACATTACCAGAAGCTAGTCAAGAAAGTGCAGCTTTCTTAGCTTTTGTTTGCCATAAGGTTCAAGATGCCTTTTGAAAGAGAAGCTGTCAGTGGTTCCCAAGCCTTTTTGCCTGTCTGACCTCATTTTGAGACACAATTATAATCCCATGAGCCCAGACAGTAACAAACACATGAAAAGAATATCAAATAACAGTTGCAATGGTGATCCTTTCTTCAGATGGCGTGTCCTGACCCACAATTTGGATATCACTGTCATAGGGTGTGATCATACCGGGATTTGCTAATAATGGCTGCTGAGTTTCTTCCAGATTTAAGTTTTATCTGTCTTTGGTTTCTTACAGTGGTGTTTGTTTGTCTGTTTGCATTGAGGAATAGTTCAGGTTATCTTCCTAAATGGTAGGTAAAGGAATCTAAAACTCGAAGCTGGATCGGTTCAGGAGCCTAGGACTATGTCCCTAGAAGCATCCTTCAGGAGACAATTTATGGTGCCTTGAGGTCAGTGAACACACAAATCCTGCAAGAGTCTCTCTTAATACCATACAATATGCTTCTATACACAGTGTACTCCCAAGCCCATCCACCTGCTTGCCAGAGAAATTTCTGAAATAGGTTTGTGTACTTAGCTGTAATAAATGCAATAACAGGGGAATTTCAATCTTGTAATATCTTCCATTCTGTCATAGATGGAGGCTGCTGATGATTTTTCTCCCTGAGGGAACTTTAAGTTAAGAATGTGCTGAAATCCAAAATTGCATGTTGGGGTAATCATTAATGTTTACAGTTGCTATGGCAACTAGGACAGCTAGCAATTGACTAGGAAAGGAACCTGTTTGCAGGAGATAAGCCAGGACAGTTATTGAACAGCTGTCAAATATTTAACCATTTTAGAGATACAGAAAAACCCAAGATAGCAACAGGTCAGACTGATTGTTCCCTGCAATCCATGTAATACTTTTGTTCATAGGCATTTATGACTCCTTGATGAAAATATAGTTACTGTTGTTTTTTTTCAGATTCTCAGTGGTAACAAAATAGGTTTATACACAAACATATTATATGAAAAACTGAGTGTATAGTTATGTGGGGGTGTGGTCTGTGTTTGTATGTATATGGTCATAGAGCTTTTCCATCAGTCTCTCTTACACCACCTCGTCATGCAGACATTTACACCCATAGTTAAACTGAAAGTCATATAAGTTACATTGCAGTTAAAGAGATTACTTTTGTACGTAAGCATAGGCATGTGAATCAGTGATAGCAAAACTGAGACGTGTGTTATTTTCAAATATTCAAATATTTTTCAAATATTTTTGTTATAATGTAAGGACTCAGATCCATAAGGTTTTGATTGGGCCCAATCTTCATTCCTTCAATGGTAGTAACAGGAGCAGACAGAGCTCCCTTTGACGTGGAGAGGCAGACAGATAAGCAGTTTGCGAAAAAGTTACCTCCTCCCCACCCCTCTCTTCACAGATGAAAGACTCAACTCACAAGGCTTGCACTGGCCAAGAGACAATGGTCCAGCGTGGCCACCGCTACAGACAGAGAAAGGTTTTTCTTTCCAAACAAGTTTTGTGTGTGCAGAGTCAGCTGCCATTCAGGGACCATAAGCAGTTTGTGGCTGGTCAGAAAGTAGTTTGAATGATATATTTTATTGGACCAACTGTTCTTAGTGGAAATGTGCAAGCGTTTGGACTTCACAGGGCCCTTCCTCAGCAAGTAGAGGTCAGAACTGAAGATTTGAGCAAAGCACAGTGGGTGTATATCAGGTAACAGAATTGAGGAGTAGTGGGAAGAGATAGGGAAGTGGTACAACAGGGCGCATCCCACAAAAGAAGCCGTGGCAGATCCCCGTTTGCACCGGCTCTTTTCCTGTCATCCAGTTCCTCCCTGCTGCCGCGTCTTCCCTCTCCGCTCTCTCTGCCGCCACCGCTGCCACAGATTTGAATGCAGCCTGAGAGGCAAAGCAAAGCGAGTGATAAAGGAACCATTCTAAAAGAAGGAGGGAGGGTAAGGTGAGAACAGAGCAAGGTATGGAAGAAAGGGAAGGAAGTGAGTCAGAACTGAAGGTAAAGTGGTTGAAAAATTGATATAGGTCAAATAGTAAGTATTCAGAGCAGGCCATGAATGCTGATTGACTTCTCATTTGCAGAGCTTGTTTGGAAACAAACACCCCTCCCTGTTTGCAAAAGTCAGTGTGCTGTGATGTTCTGTATTATTTATTTATTAGCATTTTTACCCTACCCTTCCCTGAAGGCTCAGGGTGGCTCACAAAAATATAAAATGCAATTAAAACAATAATATACAATTGGACAAAAACACCCACTCCAGCCCACCAACACCTTCCACCTAATCCCTAGCGCTGCCCACCAAACGCTTTACTAAAGAGAAGTTTTGCTCCACCTCTGAAAAACGCCCATGCTTGGACTCAAATGGGCCTCTAGCAGAACAGAGTTCCACGATAATGGGACAGGAGCCAAAAATGCCCCCCTGCGGGCCCCCATCATGCATACAAGAGTAACAGGTGGAACCCACAGGCGGGTGCCCCCAGCTGAAGGAAGGGTCTGCGATGGAGCATGGTAGGACAGGTGGTCATTCAGATACGTGTGTCCCAGGCCATTTAGAACTTTAAAGGTCAAAACCAGCACCTTGAATTGTGCCCGGAAAGATCTCGGTCCCCAGTGCAGACCTCAGCGCACCAGTGTAATGTGCTCCCAGCAACCCGTCCATGAAAGGAGCAAGGCCACTGCATTCTGCACCAGCTGCAGCTTTCAAACAGTCTTCAAGGACAGCCCCATGCAGAGCACATTGCAGTAATCTAGCTTCGAAGTGATGAAAGCATGGATGATGGTGGTCAAGTGTGAATCAGAAAGAAAAGGCTACAGCCTCCTCACCAGATGGAGTTGGTGAAAAGCTCTCTTAGTCACTGCTGCAACCTGAAGATCCAGGAGCAGCAAGGGGTCCAGAAGCTCTCCAAGGCCAGACCCCATCAATAATAGGAGTCCCAGTCCCCCCTAAGGCACATGGCCAGACAACCATCATCACTTAAGTTTTGTCAGGATTCAACCTCAATTGGCTCATCCTCATCCAGTCCCCAACAGCTGCCAGGCATTCTGTAAGCACCGAGACTGCAAGACCTGGGTCGGATGAAAAAAGAAAGGTAGATCTGGGTATCATCAGCATATTGGTGAAACTTCACGACAAACCTCTGAATGATCTCGCCCAGTGACCTCGTATACACATTGGAAAAGAGGGGAGACAAGATGGAACCCTGCAGGACCCCACAGGGGAGATCACAAAGGGACAATGAGCAATCGCCCATCACCACCCACTGAGACCTCCTTGAAAGGAACAAACGGAACCACTTAAGAGCAGTCCTGTGCACCCCTGCCAGGTTATTATTATTATTATTAGCATTAGCATTAGCATTAGCATTTTTATATAGTACCAGAAGTGTACCTGGCGCTTTACAGAGAATAAAATAGACACAGTCCCTGCCCGTTTACAATCTAAAGACAAGAGGAGGGGAGACAGGGAAGAGGGAACAGAGGGAGAGACAAGGGATGCAACATTCATGAAGATGCGAGAACTCAGGAGCACGTTCTTGGCTTGGTTTCAGAAAGTAAATGGGAGTTTGCTGATAACAAGTGGGGGATAATCCTGGGTGGGGATGATTAGCAGGAGTTAGGAAAGGCAGAAGAGGTGGGTTTTGAGGAGGGACTTGAAGGTGTGGAGGGTGGGGACAAGGCGGATGAGGGCAGGGAGGGAGTTCCAGGCATGTGGGGCAGCGAGGGAGAAGGGACGAAGGCGGTTGGGGGAGCAGCAGAGGTGTGGGAGGGTGAGGAAGGGGATGGGAGAGGAGCGAAGTGCTCAAACTGTCGAACAGGGGTTCGGCGAGAGATCAGAGCAGAGAGGTAGAGGGGAGCAAGGTTATGAAGGGCTTCGTAGGTGAAGACGAGGCGCTTGTGCAGAATACACTCAGGAAGGGGGAGCCAGTGGAGGGAGGAGAGGAGAGGCTGCACATGGTCAAAACGATGGGCTAAGTGGATGATCCTGGCAGTGGAGTTTTGAACAGAGATGAGGGAAGCAAGGGGAGAGCGCGCAGGTCCCACAGACATGTCAACAACACCTCATGATCAACTGTAGGCTGCTGAAAGACCTAATAGGATCAGCAGAGTACAATTCCCCCTTTTGATTTCCAGGTACAAATCATTGACCATTGATCATCAACATGAACCTGATCATCAATATAAACCTAATGAGAGTTTCCCAGAAGTCTGTGTGGCAGTATTCTCACCTGCATGTCAGAGCAGGATTTTGCGCCCTGACGTGTGCGAGAGAAGCCGCGGCAGATCCCCATTTGCACCGGCTCTTTTCCTGGCCGTCGGCTCCTCTGCGCTGCCATGTCTCCTTTGCCCCTCCCGCTGCCGCCACCACTGCCACAGGTGAGAATGCAGCCTCAGTGTGTGTGGAGGGTGGTATTTTTTTACAAACTGCTAATTTGTTTGCCTGCCCACATCAGTGGGAGCTCTGTACTCATGTAACCACCACTGGAGAAAAGAGCATTGCACCCACTGATTTTAGTGGGATTATTTAGCTCTTTAAATTAAGCTCATGCTTAAATTTTGGAGTCCTAATTTCCCACAGGATCAAGGTCAAATTTCTACATTTGATATTGCCTCGTTATATAAGCCTGTGCTACCACAAGAAAATTATGGATATTGGAAGAGCCCTTGGAAAGGCAATACCAACACATAGAAATGGCCAAACGCGGTTCGGAAGTTCAGAGTTCGGACCGAACTCAGTCTGTTCGGTCTACTGAACCGAACTTCTGAACTGAACTCGAATTTCAAACTAAACCGAATTTCCGAACTCCATTCTGTTCACCCATCCCTAGTGGCAGCACACACCAAAAAACCTGGTTTTGAATGGCTGAACTTGGTTCAGAAGTTGGGAATTTGACTGAACTCGGTCTGTTCGGTTGACCGAACTGAACTACTGAACCGAACTCAAATTTCAAATCGAACCGAACCGAATTTCCGAACTCGAATTTCAAACCGTACTGAACCGAACCGAATTTCCGAACTCCGTTCTGTTCGCCCATCCCTACAAACACATACATCAACACGTCAAACGTATTTTTAATACGCTGCCCAAGTGCTACATTCCTTATTAATACACATTGTTCTAGTCTCCAAATCCTATTCTGCTGCTTTACTTATTAAGGGCCATTCTAATCTATGCAGTTCTACGCACAGCTGGTCAACAAATACAAAATGTGATATATGGTTATTTTGGAGGATAAAAGCAGCGAGTTTGCTCTGCTGCTGTCTGTGGGCTCATTAATCACTGTTTGTGGGTATTCAGATGGGTATCTGTTAAAAAAAAACTATTCCCAAATCCTACAAATGTCATGATTTTTGTCTGCCTTCTGGAAGCATGTGATCTGCTATTTTGTATCTTACTAGACATCGTTCCTTATTTCACCGTTCTAAGAAAGTTCCAGTCAGGGTGAAGACACAAATGTGATATGGCTTTGATGTCCAATCACATGCCACCAAAAGCAAACAAGCAAAGCCAACTGTTTCAATAATCCCCATGCCTTGATTTGTTCTCTTAAATTATTAATCAGATATTTAAGAACAAACGAATACATTCCTAGAAATTGGTGGTCAAATGATTTGTGAAGAAGGAAACGGACTACGCACAGGATAAGTATTATCTACAGTGAATAACTCAGTTGGCTCTGCACTGCCATGAGATAACTCACAGGAGAGAGATAGTGGAACTCTGTGAGATTGAACTTTACTAGATTCCAAACAAATACTTCTCCTAGGTGAGAAGAAGCTACTGACATGGTAGATGGGCTACTAAATATATGCTCCTGGACGCATATATTCCAGTGGAGAGCTCCAAGTTTAGGGAGGGTCATCTTCTCTGTTACAGTGGAGCTAAAACCTCCCCCATTCACTCTTAGTGCTGACGTGAGTCCTGTTGAAGTGAAAGGGATGTTTGTTGGCAGTAAGCACCAGCACAAAGAGGCTGGAGGGTTGTGTTTCTTGTTATGGCTGTGTTCTGATATTTATATACTAAAGGGGTGGGGAACCTTTGCTCTTCCAGCAGCCATTTTGAAAATGAGTATGAGTTCTGAGGACCTCATAGAAGTTGGGGGAAGTGGTGCTTTAGGCGTATGCTAAGAGGGGGAGGAAGCAAGAAGACTGGGTTCAGATCATGGATCTAAGCCATGGATCCATCCCCTTGTTTCCATATCCTTATCTCTCCACTCGTTTTCCCTTAGCTTACTCTCAGTTCTTAGGAATATGGACAGGAACCGTCTCTTTCAGTCCTTGGGCTTATGGACTGGATCCAGGAGTCAGATCCAGGAACTGGGAAAAGGGACAAATAAAAACTAACCTCAGGCCACATTTGGTCCCCGGGGCTGAAATTACCCACTCCTGAACTAAAGCATCCTTCAGAATTGGACAAATGTATGAATCCCACTGATGAATATCAAAAGAAACAATATACAAATTCTGGGGGATTTGAGTTAACCAAAAAATAGGTCCATTTTCTCCATTCAGTGTTTCCATGGGAATAGCAAGGGGGTAGGGGGGAGAGTGGGAGAATATATTGCTAGTAAACCTGTTTTATGCATCTAGAGTTCTGTGCTGAGCTAGGGGTGTGCATGTCGTTTTTGTTATATCAACAACGAAAATGAAAATTGTCGTTTTCATTATTGCAATAATGAAAACGACAAAAAATAATAATGAAATCAATAATGATCACCAAAGTCCTTATTGATTTTGTTATTGCCTGGCAGATGTTTTTTGGAGAGGGGAGGAGGGAGCAGACATCTCGGAGCTAGAAACAGTGTTAAACTCTTGAACTGGGAGGGGAAGAACCTGATGGATGTACCTTAGGCCAATGAGCAGCACAAGCAGATCCGAGAAGTTGAATGGCACCCTGTGATTTCTCAATGCCTCTGCCTCCCAGAGCCAATCAGGAGGGCTCTTGGGGCAGGCACTGCAACCCTTTATATTGTAGGGCTGGACTGCTTCACTCTGTGTTAGCTCTCTTGATTGTCAGGGTGCATTTGCAGAAGCTGCTGGTGCTTGCACTAGAAATCCTCCCATATATATATATATGGGATATATATATATATATATNAAAGTAATCTTCAAGCAGTGGCTTATCTATGTGAAGAGGAACAGAGCCTTTCTTGTTTGAAGGGCAAAGCAAACATTTCTAACATGGCGAGGTAACTACAGGTCAAACAGAATTATAGGTTTTTCTACATCAATTCCATGGCAACCCCCAAAGTCCAGCAGTGCAAAATACCTCAAACTGCCCTTCAGGGTATTTTCAAACATGATGGCGCATCATGCTGTCACACTTTGATCCTGCCCGGCTGCTGAACAGACGTGTTGGGGATAGGGTGGGGCCACATGCTGATGTGAGTCTGCAGGGTCCTGCCCCCACTACTTCTGAACGTGGCCCGCCGTCCTCCCTGATGGGTGGCCATGGCGGCCTATGAGGCCACCGTGCCCACCAGGAACAGCCCTGGCCATAGACTGGGGTCAGGTAGAACAGTCCACCAAACATGACAGCTTGCCCTACCCTGGTCTGGGGATGGCTTACTCCGTCTGCGGCAGCACATAGCCTGGGCTGTGGCTCGGCAAAGGACAGGAGTAAACGCCTGGGCTACAAACTGCCACGGCCTGGGGAAACCCCTGATCTGGCCCCAGGGAACATCTGGCGAGCCAGTTCAGATGTGATGGCACCGCGAGTAAAAGTGTGACCACCTGTGTTATTGTCACGTCTGAAAATACCCTCAGTCTGCTGTCTTTCCCCCAAGACTCTCTGCCAACCCCCCAAAACTCTGCTGCCTCCTCCTATTGTCTCTTCACATCCCGTTAGCAAATGCTGAATGTCCCGTACCCAGGTACAGCTGCAGTCCGATGCCCACCCAGCACTATCCAGAGCATTTCAAGTGCATGGGACAGGACAGCTCTCCATTCCAATGGCATAACAATATTATCACTGACATTTTATATTGTGGCAGCACTGAACACTGAAACACAATACTGGTATTGTCAGTCACACACAGAAACACCAAATATTTGTATCAGCCTGATACATCTCAAAGTAGAACATCTCATCCACATCCTTTCCCTAGAAATTTCAACCTTGGAGCTGACCATAATATTAATACACTTCAGTAAAGAAATTCTCCCCAAGCAACTTTAAAAAGGGGGGGGGGGAGAGGTTTGATCTAATCTCTTCTAGCTACAGTAAGAGGCTGATCAAAGGTAGCGAAAGCATGGTATTAAAGGATTAGCTAGGTCACATTGAAATATGTTTTAAAACAAGCTCAGGGCCTTTAGCTTTGCTGAAGCAAATATACAAAAGGTGGTTTTCAAGCTAACTACACGACTTTTAACACCCTGGATTAAATCTGTGAGTCATTCTTTAAAGTGATATCTATAGTATTATTAGTTCATGTAATAAGTTTGGCTCATCTAAAGAGTGACTGAATTAGATAGGGAGAAATAAATTCCAGAGGAAAAAATCACGTTTGGTATCATTTAAAAAAATAATTAACAGGAGACAGGGCTTAGTTTGAGGGGAGAGGGGAGGGGGGGGAAGGGTCTTCCCGGGGCTCAGCCCTGACAATTAAAATCAGGGGGGGGGGGCTGTGCCCCGGGAAATGTTCCCAGTAGGAGTGTGCACACAGAAACATGAAAGACCAGGAAAAAGACGATATTAGCCATTGGGGAGTTAGAAACAAAAGCAAGAAAAAAAACCTGAATGGTTTAGACTTTCATTCATGAGTTGCCTGCCCCACCCCCTGCACTGGCTGTCCTATAGTTTAAATCACAGGACTGCTGTTTTATATTCACCTGCAGAGAGACAGGCTAGGCCAGTGGTTGAGTCGCTAGCTGAAGAACAGGGTTCAGTTCGCTGCTCTGACAAACTCTGAGCCAGGAGAAGTGACTTCTGGGGCAGAGGTTGTGCCTTCTGGAGCAGACGTAAGCCCCCAGCAATTCATTTATGCAAAAGTTAAGTACTGGTGGGAGGCATTTGGCCTGTCCTTTCACTTTTACTGCTGTTTGGTATCCGATCCACTCCAGCGAAGAGCAGAAAGTGAGCCCTATCTGTTGATTGTTTCACGGATTAACGGTTTTACCGATTGAACATGTTACCACATAATACCACAGTATACATGTAGTAATATTGCTGTTTCCCACTTCCCCTTGATTCCTTTACTGTTTACTCCCTCTCCCCCTCCAGACTTGGTTTCAAAATAGTAATGGTAACATTCAGTTATTCAGTAACACAATAATAAGGTTTGGAGGGTTGGGGGGTTATGGCCAAACTCTTCAGAATGGTGGATATTTACTGTGGATAATAAATTTCCTATTTGGGCCAGGTCTAGACATTACCAGAAGCTAGTCAAGAAAGTGCAGCTTTCTTAGCTTTTGTTTGCCATAAGGTTCAAGATGCCTTTTGAAAGAGAAGCTGTCAGTGGTTCCCAAGCCTTTTTGCCTGTCTGACCTCATTTTGAGACACAATTATAATCCCATGAGCCCAGACAGTAACAAACACATGAAAAGAATATCAAATAACAGTTGCAATGGTGATCCTTTCTTCAGATGGCGTGTCCTGACCCACAATTTGGATATCACTGTCATAGGGTGTGATCATACCGGGATTTGCTAATAATGGCTGCTGAGTTTCTTCCAGATTTAAGTTTTATCTGTCTTTGGTTTCTTACAGTGGTGTTTGTTTGTCTGTTTGCATTGAGGAATAGTTCAGGTTATCTTCCTAAATGGTAGGTAAAGGAATCTAAAACTCGAAGCTGGATCGGTTCAGGAGCCTAGGACTATGTCCCTAGAAGCATCCTTCAGGAGACAATTTATGGTGCCTTGAGGTCAGTGAACACACAAATCCTGCAAGAGTCTCTCTTAATACCATACAATATGCTTCTATACACAGTGTACTCCCAAGCCCATCCACCTGCTTGCCAGAGAAATTTCTGAAATAGGTTTGTGTACTTAGCTGTAATAAATGCAATAACAGGGGAATTTCAATCTTGTAATATCTTCCATTCTGTCATAGATGGAGGCTGCTGATGATTTTTCTCCCTGAGGGAACTTTAAGTTAAGAATGTGCTGAAATCCAAAATTGCATGTTGGGGTAATCATTAATGTTTACAGTTGCTATGGCAACTAGGACAGCTAGCAATTGACTAGGAAAGGAACCTGTTTGCAGGAGATAAGCCAGGACAGTTATTGAACAGCTGTCAAATATTTAACCATTTTAGAGATACAGAAAAACCCAAGATAGCAACAGGTCAGACTGATTGTTCCCTGCAATCCATGTAATACTTTTGTTCATAGGCATTTATGACTCCTTGATGAAAATATAGTTACTGTTGTTTTTTTTCAGATTCTCAGTGGTAACAAAATAGGTTTATACACAAACATATTATATGAAAAACTGAGTGTATAGTTATGTGGGGGTGTGGTCTGTGTTTGTATGTATATGGTCATAGAGCTTTTCCATCAGTCTCTCTTACACCACCTCGTCATGCAGACATTTACACCCATAGTTAAACTGAAAGTCATATAAGTTACATTGCAGTTAAAGAGATTACTTTTGTACGTAAGCATAGGCATGTGAATCAGTGATAGCAAAACTGAGACGTGTGTTATTTTCAAATATTCAAATATTTTTCAAATATTTTTGTTATAATGTAAGGACTCAGATCCATAAGGTTTTGATTGGGCCCAATCTTCATTCCTTCAATGGTAGTAACAGGAGCAGACAGAGCTCCCTTTGACGTGGAGAGGCAGACAGATAAGCAGTTTGCGAAAAAGTTACCTCCTCCCCACCCCTCTCTTCACAGATGAAAGACTCAACTCACAAGGCTTGCACTGGCCAAGAGACAATGGTCCAGCGTGGCCACCGCTACAGACAGAGAAAGGTTTTTCTTTCCAAACAAGTTTTGTGTGTGCAGAGTCAGCTGCCATTCAGGGACCATAAGCAGTTTGTGGCTGGTCAGAAAGTAGTTTGAATGATATATTTTATTGGACCAACTGTTCTTAGTGGAAATGTGCAAGCGTTTGGACTTCACAGGGCCCTTCCTCAGCAAGTAGAGGTCAGAACTGAAGATTTGAGCAAAGCACAGTGGGTGTATATCAGGTAACAGAATTGAGGAGTAGTGGGAAGAGATAGGGAAGTGGTACAACAGGGCGCATCCCACAAAAGAAGCCGTGGCAGATCCCCGTTTGCACCGGCTCTTTTCCTGTCATCCAGTTCCTCCCTGCTGCCGCGTCTTCCCTCTCCGCTCTCTCTGCCGCCACCGCTGCCACAGATTTGAATGCAGCCTGAGAGGCAAAGCAAAGCGAGTGATAAAGGAACCATTCTAAAAGAAGGAGGGAGGGTAAGGTGAGAACAGAGCAAGGTATGGAAGAAAGGGAAGGAAGTGAGTCAGAACTGAAGGTAAAGTGGTTGAAAAATTGATATAGGTCAAATAGTAAGTATTCAGAGCAGGCCATGAATGCTGATTGACTTCTCATTTGCAGAGCTTGTTTGGAAACAAACACCCCTCCCTGTTTGCAAAAGTCAGTGTGCTGTGATGTTCTGTATTATTTATTTATTAGCATTTTTACCCTACCCTTCCCTGAAGGCTCAGGGTGGCTCACAAAAATATAAAATGCAATTAAAACAATAATATACAATTGGACAAAAACACCCACTCCAGCCCACCAACACCTTCCACCTAATCCCTAGCGCTGCCCACCAAACGCTTTACTAAAGAGAAGTTTTGCTCCACCTCTGAAAAACGCCCATGCTTGGACTCAAATGGGCCTCTAGCAGAACAGAGTTCCACGATAATGGGACAGGAGCCAAAAATGCCCCCCTGCGGGCCCCCATCATGCATACAAGAGTAACAGGTGGAACCCACAGGCGGGTGCCCCCAGCTGAAGGAAGGGTCTGCGATGGAGCATGGTAGGACAGGTGGTCATTCAGATACGTGTGTCCCAGGCCATTTAGAACTTTAAAGGTCAAAACCAGCACCTTGAATTGTGCCCGGAAAGATCTCGGTCCCCAGTGCAGACCTCAGCGCACCAGTGTAATGTGCTCCCAGCAACCCGTCCATGAAAGGAGCAAGGCCACTGCATTCTGCACCAGCTGCAGCTTTCAAACAGTCTTCAAGGACAGCCCCATGCAGAGCACATTGCAGTAATCTAGCTTCGAAGTGATGAAAGCATGGATGATGGTGGTCAAGTGTGAATCAGAAAGAAAAGGCTACAGCCTCCTCACCAGATGGAGTTGGTGAAAAGCTCTCTTAGTCACTGCTGCAACCTGAAGATCCAGGAGCAGCAAGGGGTCCAGAAGCTCTCCAAGGCCAGACCCCATCAATAATAGGAGTCCCAGTCCCCCCTAAGGCACATGGCCAGACAACCATCATCACTTAAGTTTTGTCAGGATTCAACCTCAATTGGCTCATCCTCATCCAGTCCCCAACAGCTGCCAGGCATTCTGTAAGCACCGAGACTGCAAGACCTGGGTCGGATGAAAAAAGAAAGGTAGATCTGGGTATCATCAGCATATTGGTGAAACTTCACGACAAACCTCTGAATGATCTCGCCCAGTGACCTCGTATACACATTGGAAAAGAGGGGAGACAAGATGGAACCCTGCAGGACCCCACAGGGGAGATCACAAAGGGACAATGAGCAATCGCCCATCACCTGTCTCTTATACACATCTAGATGTGTATAAGAGACAGATATATTATTGTGTGCAGTTCTTTCTGTTTCACAATGAGAAGGGGAAGGAGTTCAACTTCTGATTATAATTCTTCACTGGCACACGAAATTGATAACGATACAAAAAATAAAAACTTCATTTGGAATCGGTACCGATACCGACAACAATAACTAAAAAACGGTTATTAACAAAAATGAAAATGACACATTTTAATAATGAAATTAACTAAGAATGATATGGGGCCCTGGTGCACACCCCTAGTGTGCTCTGTGGCTCACAGTTGGGAGACCTGAAGGCAGTTTATCTGATTTCACCTGGACTCCTGATCAAGCCGCTTTGGAATCTCAGCCATTGTTTGGAGCTATGCCTGGCAGTAAGCAAATATATTTTTCCTCCCACGCTGTGGCTTCCTTGTCCCCTCTTCACTGTTTTACATTGCGAAATAGATGGTGGTGCAGAGGAATAAAAGTGACAAAGAGAAGCACTTGGGAGAGGGAAGGAAATGGTTGATCTGAGGGACAGCCTGGGATGTATGGGACGTGTCAGTTCTGTGGTCCTTGTTACCTCCATTTGTTGCTGTTGAGGGGACTGCAGCAAAACACCAGCTCTTGTTACTTTGTTAGGTGAGTCTCCATGGAAATTACTATGGAAATTCACTAGCAAATGCATTAAATATAATGTTAAAAGTCTGTCTTCAACCCTCCGTAGCCAAGAAATTTTAAGATAAATCTGACATGGGTCCTTTTACTAGGGTTCCTTGAGGCATTGCCATGACAGCTTGCAGCGCTGTATAGGATCTTCTATCACAAGCTGCCGTGCTGTTAGTAATGCGGATGTATATTTTATACAGTATCTATAGCTCAGCAGTCGTCATCTGTTACTAACTGAAAATACAGTTCAATGCTGGGTAGCTAACATGCTGCATGTGTGGTTCCAGTTGCAGATCTGACCTATGGCTTATAATCAAAATAGGGGAGGGGGTAGAGGGAGAATATAAAATAAGTGTGATCTGCAACAGGTTGTTCAGTCACACAGGGGGAGAGAGAAAGGGGCCTTTAGTCGGGCAGCAGCCCGCACCACACCACTTCATCCCCAGTCTGGCCGGTCTGTCTAAAGGCAGGTTCGCCAGATGTGAAGGCAGAGCAGGCTGTGCCTAAGAAACAGACAACTGACGCAGCCTTGGGTAGTCTTATCCCACTCTGGGCAGCCAGGCCACATGATGCAGTGGCTTGTGTGTCCAATGACCATTAAATGTTCCCCCACCCCCGACACGGAGCAGGGTAAGCATCTGGCTGCTATGTGATGCGTCCTCGGAAGAATTCTGCAGATGCATTGTGGAGGCTACTCAGAGGGTGGCTGCCTGTGTGCACGGGCCTTTCTCCCCGCTATGCGGAGAGCTCTGTGGTGGGGCTTTGACCAGTGGGTACTGCCCCCCGTCGTGCACAGCCAGGGGTGGGATTAAAACAGGGCCAGAAGAAAGAGGCAGGGCACGGTCAGGCTTCCGCTCATATGGCTGCGGCCTTGGCCTGCCCTGGCTTCCCACAACCGTCGCCATGCTTGCCCTGCACTGTGGCGGCTGCATTGCGTGCCATGGGGACACACAAAGATTGGTCCCTCACAGCTCGTGCGGCTGTATCCAGCATATTTCTGTCAGATATTCTTTTCGCCTCTCAACTAGATGCCCTTTAAGGGTACCTTCCACTCTGGGACTCCAGTAATGCCCTGTCCACGAATGCCCTACACCCTGACTCTGGTGTTGTCTCTGACATTTCCCACCATTTAAGGGAGGAGTCTCCATTCCAGGATCATGAGAACTTTCCGTTGCCAGGGCAGAGGGGTTGGATCCGGACTGGAAGGATTCCTCTGGGGCTAGTTATGAGGAGTTTGTTTTATTGTTGTTGCTGTTATTGTTTTTCAGTGACTTCAGCAATTCTTCTAAATACAGGGCTAAAATTCTTGTTACCCCATTGAAAGGAGGAGTAAGTGCTTGAAAGACAGCTGTCCCGGGTTTCCGCTGTTCTGATCATGCCCTCGGTGCTGTAAGGATTAGTTTGCTTCCAGCAGTGTATTATTTCTGGGGTTTGTTTTGTCATTTGGAATTCAGCAGTTTGCTGCTCTTGATAGGCGAAAGGGGCTGTGTAGTCGTGACAGGTGTGGGCGATGTTTACTCAAGTTGAAAGCCTTTTTTTTTTTCCTGTCAGTCATGACACAGTTTTAATCTGAGCCATTTTTAAGAGAGAGAGAAATACTTTAATTGACTTTTTCTCACTCATTTCACACATACTCCTGTAGTTGGACTACCCCAACACCTGCAAGACCTAGCCTACTTTTCAGAGATTATTATTTTTTATTTTTGTGCAGCAGAGACTGTTCTCTCTGTCTGCAGAATCCACCAGGGAGAGTGTGTGCCTTCTGCAGAATCATGATGTGCCCTGTGGTTACCATTATTGTCCAGATAACTGTGTGTGTGTGTAAGTGTGTGTGTGTGTGGGAGAGAGAGAGAGAGATTAAAAATGGATTCTGTCATCCGCGAATCCGCATTCCAGTCGGATGAAACTGTTCAGGAACAGGTGCAAAAAGTATTTTTAGTATTGAGGGTCAAATGATAGCGATACCCAAAAAAAAGATTCAAATTCCTTATCGGTATCGATAGCGCTATTTTAGAATAGGAATCACCCAAATGATTCTCCGGCGGAATCAGACCAACCCATCAACAGACGAACCGGCAGATTCTGCAGGGGGAATCGGGGAGGGGGCAGGGCTGCGCGGCGCAATGTGTGGCCGCACAGCCCTGGAGGGCGCAGCGGCCAATGCATCCGCCCACCCCCACGTATTGACCACGGCTTGGAATCGGCGGTGAGCATGGCCGCCGATTCCGGGCCGTGGTCAGGGGCCAGACGAGACGTTACCACGCTCAACCACGGTGAACCCCATCTGTTGGGGGCACAAAGTGATTCCTGCCGGGAGTTCACCCCCGACGGGAATCACTTTTACCATGCTTTCAGAGATGGTCCCCGGACCATCCTCGAAAGCATGGTTATTTTGAGTCCTGCCGGAGGTTCACTGTGGTGAACATCTGGCGGGGATCATACAGACGTTACGGGACCATTCCCCACCACAGGGGATTGTCTGTGGTTGAGCGTGATCTCGTAACATCTGAAAATACCCTCTGTAGCTTTCAGACCCTACCCGGGGATAGACTAGGGGTGGCTAGGCAAGAGGCAGCACTGTGGAACAGAATACTTGGCCAGCTAGGAAACCGGAATGATGGGATGCTGACAGGCCAGAAGGCTGGAAAGCAGAAGACTGGAAGCTGGGACACAGGTGAATGGAGAACCAGGAGGATGGGAGCTGGGACACAGGAGACTGGAGATTAGGGCTGAGATGAGAGCAAGTGTTCACATTCCAAAGGGAAATACCAACTATTCAGGAGTGCTTGAAAGTGTCCGTTGGTCCTTCATCAGTTTCTGGTGATTCTGTGCTTCTGCCATTTTCCCCACAATTCTTTACACTTTCTTGGACTTTTCCATCATTTTTGTCACTTTCCGGCACCTTTCGTCACTTTCCAGGAATTTTACAACAGTTTTACGGCAGTTTTACAGCACTTTTATGGCAATTTCCCGCACTCCCTCGTGACTTAGGCTGCTTTTACACATATCAAAAATGGGTTCTTATAAGTGCTCAAGATAATAGCGGGTGTTATAAATGCTGGAGCTTTTATTCCCCTTTTTATGCAGCAAGATCTCACAGTCTTGTAAGACCCACCATATGTGACTCTTACAAGGCTGCGAAATCTCACTGCATAAATGGGGAATAAGTGTCTACACATTACAAAACTCCAGCATTTATAACATCTGCTATTCTCTCAAGTACAGAACCCGTTTTTGTCATGTGTAAAAGCAGCCTCAGTCAACAAGTTTCCATGGGACACACCTGGGGCCCAGTGGCAGCCCCATTCAACTTTGTGAAAAATAAGAGAAAATAGCAAAACCAGGAGGAAAGCCAGTAAGTTTCCATGTCACACAAATCTCGACAATGCCCTGCTTCCAATGGAAGCAGCACTCAGCAAGGTTTTTTGTTTCGGGTATACTGGAGATCAAGGAGGATGGTAGTTGGAGTACAGGGAAGGAGACTGGAGATCCAGGAGGCTGGGAGCTGGAGCACAAGAGGCTGGGAACTGGAGCACAGGGGAGGAGACTGGAGATCAAGGAGGCTGGGAGTTGGAGTACAGGGGAGGAGACTGGAGATCCAGGAGGCTGGGAGTTGGAGCACAGGAGGCTGGGAGCTGGAGCACAGGAGGCTGGGAGCTGGAGTACAGGGGAGGAGACTGGAGATCAAGGAGGCTGGGAGTTGGAGCACAGGAGGCTGGGAGTTGGAGTACAGGGGAGGAGACTGGAGATCCAGGAGGCTGGGAGTTGGAGCACAGGAGGCTGGGAGCTGGAGCACAGGAGGCTGGGAGCTGGAGTACAGGGGAGGAGACTGGAGATCAAGGAGGCTGGGAGTTGGAGCACAGGAGGCTGGGAGTTGGAGTACAGGGGAGGAGACTGGAGATCCAGGAAGCTGGGAGTTGGAGCACAGGAGGCTGGGAGCTGGAGTACAGGGAAGGAGACTGGAGATACAGGATGCTGGGAGCTGGAGTATAGGGGAGGAGAATGTAGATCCAGGAGGCTGGGAGTTGGAATACAGGAGAATGGAGAGTAGGGATGCTGGGAGCTGGAAAGTTGGCAGGCTGGAGAGCTGGAAGTCTCTGACCATAGACTAAGCTAGGCATCACCTGTGTTGCAGAGACACTTCCTGTTTCCTGTGCACCCCTTAAGTAATCTGGGTGGACGGTAGGTTGCCAACAGGGCATGGACAATGGCAATCAGGAAAGGAGTAAGAAACAGAAGGGCTGAAACCCAGGAGGATACCTGGCAGTTCCAGTGACCGAATGAACAGGGGACCGGCCTGTTCAAGCCCATCTCCCGCCACGTCCTGACAGTAGCTGAATGTGTGTCCGTGGCATTTAATTTTTCTTTCTTCCTGCACACAAGATTTTATAGACACTGTTACAAAGCCTGTGATTAAAAAGGAGTCACAGATTTTCCCACTTGTTGAGGATGAAATATTGGGTGATAATCTATAAATTAAAGTAATCATTAATGAACTGATTTATCTTTCTGGTTTTCAGGAAAGATTGTAAAAAAAAACAATTGCATATTGCAATGTACTGGTCTTATTAAAAGTTATAAATGTTCCCATTCTGTTGCTAGTATTAATTTTAAAATTTTACTTTTCCATTTAGCTTTATGGTAAATTTAATCTCGGTGTTTTAATAGCTTTTCCCATAATCACTACATAGACCTTTTAAATTTGCTCAGTGGCAGGTCTGTCTTTATGGAAAATGTATTCTTTTACTAGAAGCACTAAAAAAAAACTGTTAGTGCTATGAGACATAAAATGTGCATTTTTATTGGATAAGACAAAAAAAAAAAAAGCATATATGACACACAGCTTCCAAGAACATTATTTTGGAAAGTCATCTAGTCTAATTAAAATAATAACTCAGAGCAGAAGTTCTGTTCAGCTTTGAGTAATACTTTTCTGACATTTCAGTATAAGTTATGATTTAGAGGATGTTTTCTTTAAGTAGGTATCTTTTCCTAAAGTTGAAAATATTCTGCTGTGTCATCTTGGGGATGTAGTCAGAGGAGACCTACACTCTATTTACTCCTGATTTTCATCAATTAATTAGAAAAATGATATGTGAGTCTCTCTGCAGCAATCCCACATGGAGAACAATGGGAGTTCAAAAGGGGAAGGCTGAACAGATTTGCTGTTTGATATATTCAGCAAAACTGTTTTTATATATTTGATATATAAAAAAGAGGTTTGCTGTTTGATATACTCAACATTTATAAATTTGACATATTCTAAGGGGACTCTCCCAAAGGAGCTTACTTAAGAAAAAGGAAGAGAGGAAATAAAAACATCCTGATTATCCAAAATACTTTTCAGAAAACATCCTGTGGCAAATTCTAATTTTTGTCACTCCAGTTCTAATGCAGACTAAGAGATAATTCACAAAACACTCTGCCATTTCTATTTTGGGGAATGTCACAGCAAAGAAAGAAGAGGCATTGCAGTGATGTAGTGAGCTGGAATGCAGAAGAAACTCCCTTTCTCTGGTTTTAAAAGTATAATGAAATAAACCAGTGCCTCACCATGGAAGCTGGGATTATTCCTTCATTTCACATATTTTAAATAAGATTATTTTAAACCATATTTGTTTGCCAAGCACTGGTGATTTTCTCCATATGATATTATATGTACCAGTGTCAGGGACTGTCAAGGAATTCTGACCTCTCTGCAGGCTTAACAGGGGGAGGGGGGATCTGAATTTGGGCAGACTGAATGGGAGTAGCGGTATGGGTAGGGGAACTGAGAGAGAGCAATAAATAGGGATGGGCGAACTGAACTGAGTTCGGAAATTCGGTTCGGTTCAAAAATCGAGTTTGGTTCGGAAGTTTGGTTCGGTCGACCGAACTATTCAAGTTCGGTCCAAACTTCCAAACAGAGTTCGGAAATTCAAACCCAAATGAACTAAATGGAATATTATCTATAGGGATGGGTGAACAGAACCGAGTTTGGAAATTCGGTTCGGTTCGAAAATCGAGTTCAGTTAGGAAGTTCGGTTCGGTCGACCGAACTGGTCAAGTTTGGTCCGAACTCCAGACTTCCGAACCGCATTCGCCCATCCCTAGCAATAAAGAATAGACAACCCCCTCAGTAGCTGACTAGCATGGGGAAGCTACGTTCAATAAGAGGGAAAGGGTGAAGGGAATACTGAGGACCAGGGGGTATAAGAAGCTGCCTAACAGTAATCGGACCAATGGTCCATCTTAACCCAATATTGCCACAGCCTGACACAGCTGCAGGGTTTCAAATCCAGCTCTCCAGGTTCTCCAGCAGAGGCCTGAGCCAAGCGTGCTACCAGAGAAACTGAATCAGAGAATGATGCTGTGGGGTGAACTTGGGACCTTATACATGCAGAACGTGCACTCTACTACTTGAGCCACGGCCCACCCCAAGGTATGAAGTGAGGATCTACAAGAAGGAATGGGTAACATGGGTGTATAGAGGCCATGAGCAAACCAAGGCATTGGGCGTTTTTAGACACACGTTAAAGTTCCAGTTGTTTCAGTCTTCTGGGTTTACAAGTCCACAAGTAAGTTCCGGATGCATTCTTCACACAAACACTGCCCTGAGACAGTCTAAAGTAGCCGCAGCTGTAGACGTGAGGGGCTGCCATGGAAACCAAGGGGCCACAGCTGCCTGGAGCAAAGCAGTTTAGCAGGAGAACCTTTTACACACAAAAGTTCTGGGAGAAGTTTCACGTAGAAGTTCAAAGATCCAGGTGTTTAAGATCTGGATGAGTGATTTAGACACACAGAAAGTTCTGGAAGTTACAGCGAACAGCCAGGAGAAATGTGTCTCTAAAAACAACCATTGTCTAAGGAGAGAAATTGGCATGAGATGTACAAGGGCCGAGAACAGGGAAATCAAGGTAATAAAGGGAGCTAAGAGGGAATCAGAGAACAGGAACAAGAACTAAGAGATGAAGCAGTGGACGGTATCAGAAGGAAACCAGACTTGCTGCGAAAGAAACAAGAACACAAACTCTGGGAAGGCACAAGGGGAGCAAACTAGAATAGCGATGTGGGGCACAGATTCCCCGACAGCGGGAGGAGAATGGCAAGGGAAGCTAAGTAAGAAACAGACCCAGGGATTAACAGGGAGCAGAAAAGTACAGAAGGAGATACCCAAATAGGCCAAGAAGGCTGTGTGGTAAGTAGTGGCAAATAAAACTAACAAACAAAATTGACATCCAAAAGAACAGTCCCCCTAAAGAGTAGGGAACAGAGGCTGTGAACAACAAGGGCCAGAAGCACAAAGCAAGACTAGGGCCCAGAGGAAAGATCTGGGATCAAAGGCACAAACAAGGGTCGAAACGAAATGGACAACACTAGAAGTTGGAGACCCAACTAGAAAGCAAGGGGAAGCCAGAAATAAAAAGAGGAACAAGGATAAAGGCAGGTAAATATGCAGAGATGGGGAAAGAAGACAAAGAGTGGAGGGAGGGTGGGATCTGGGCCAAGAGAAGAGGACCAGGAGACAGAGCTGAGAACAATAGGGGAAGCCAGACAATATACGATAGACAGCTAGTTTTTTTATTATAACAAAACCAAAACATTCTATTTTAATTTTTGTTATTGTAGCAACGAGAACAAAAAATAACAAAAATGAAAATGAATTTTCGTTTTTGAAATAATGGGGAAAAACTGAAAACCGTAT
Source organism: Sphenodon punctatus (assembly GCA_003113815.1). Classification (NCBI taxonomy): domain Eukaryota; kingdom Metazoa; phylum Chordata; class Lepidosauria; order Sphenodontia; family Sphenodontidae; genus Sphenodon; species Sphenodon punctatus. Next base: position 413,427 of record QEPC01000632.1, read on the forward strand.
TTTTGACTATAACTTTTCTTTTCCTTATTCAATTCTGATGAAACTTAGAGATAATGTACCCGCAATGGAGGGAACTATATGGTCCAAATTTCAGAAAGTTTACCTAAAGGAAACCAGTTTTATAATCAATTGAATGTTGTGGTTTTTTGAAAAGCTGCGTATACATTTCTGGCTACAACTTCTTTATATTCCATCTAATTTGCATGAAACCTGGGAAGATCATGTACCTTCCCAAGATTACCTATACTGCCAAATATCAGAAATATTGGACAAAGAGTCCTGATGTTATAAGCCGTTAACTTGAATATGCATTTCCAGCTGTAACATTTTATATGCCATCCTGTTCACACACCTTCCCTGTCATCTTTGCCAAATTAAAGGAAAATTTGATAAAGGGCCCCAGTTTTATAAACAATTGAAGTTATCCCCTTAAAGACCATTATTCAGATAAATAGCAGCACATACAGTGCCAGAGAGGCAAGCACCTGGTATAGCAGGGGAGGGAGGCTGTAGGATGGATAATGGGGAGCAACCATACAGACTGACAGACACATTCACTGGCCAATTACTGCATGCTTCCAGCTCTAGGGATGGGTGAACAGAACCGAGTTCGGAAATTTGGTTCTATTCGAAAATCGAGTTCGGTTCGGAAGTTGGTTCGGTTGACCAAACTATTCGAGTTCAGTCCGAACTCCAAACTTCCGAACAGAGTTCAGAAATTCAAACCCCATTGAACTAAATGGAAAATTATCATTTAGGGATGGGAGAACAGAACCGAGTTCGGAAATTCGCTTCGGTTCAAAAATCGAGTTCGGTTCGGAGTTTCAGTTCGGTCGACCAAACTGGTTGAGTTTGGTCCAAACTCCGAACTGTGTTCACCCATCCCTATCCAGCTCTACAGGACCAATTGGTTGTGGCTTTGAGGCGGGGGGCATTGGGGATAGCATCACAGTGATCAGGAGACATGGTTTACACATCCAGGCTGGCCAATTATCATCACAATCACATCCTGCAGCACTGTGACAGAGGACATAAGAGAATCTCTATTAGCTCTTTCCTAAACAGATATTCCAACTTCCCAGTAACAAGTGGAGGAGAGAAGTTGGGGTGGTCACAGCACAGAATGAGGATATTTGGTTGACATTTCTTCTGGTCAGTTGGCATCACAAACAGATCTTATACCACAGTGGGCATTTTTACACATACATTTCTCCTGCACATTTGCTGTTATATCCTGAACTTTCTGTGTGTCTAAATCACTCACCCAGACCTTAAACATCTGGCTCTTTGAACTTCTGCATATTCTCACAGATTTAAGAAGTCCTTGATCTCTGTGGTTTTACAAATTTGGATTCTGGGGTGTCTCCCAGAACTTGTGTGTGTAAAAAGTTCTCCTGGTAAACTGCATTGCTCCAGGAAGCTGTGGTCACTTGGTTTCTATGGCAGCCCCTCATGTCTACAGCTGCAGCTACTTTAGGCTGCCAGAGAGCATTGTGTGCGTGAAGAATGCATCCAGGAATTGCCTCAGGGCAGTGTGTGTGTGAAGAATGCATCCAGGAATTGCCTCAGGGCAGTGTGTGTGTGAAGAATGCATCCAGGAATTGCCTCAGGGCAGTGTGTGTGTGAAGAATGCATCCAGGAATTGCCTCAGGGCAGTGTGTGTGTGAAGAATGCATCCATAACTTACTTGTGGACTTGTAAACCCAGAAGATTGAAGGACCAGCACTTTAAGGTTTGTGTAAAAATGCCCAGTGACATGTAAGAGAATCCTTGGCATAGACTCATTCTCTGCATATGCTGTGCAGGATTATAGAATTGTGAACCTTTATCACATCTTTCTGACATTTGGCACAGATAATCCTGAACGTGTGAGATATAGCCGTGCTAAATTTCATGTACACTGGTTGGACTACAGGGATGTTACAGTCAGACATACATTTATAAGTTAATTGCATATACCACCTGGACCCTTTATCCAATCCTTCAGAAAGTTGGCATTGATACTAGTAAATGTTTTGAGGGGTATAAACTCACCAGATTTCATCCACATTAGTTGGGAGACAAAGAAGTTACATCCAGGAAAGTATATGCAGATTCTTTCAAAGTAACATAATTCAACTGCTTATAAAATTGAAGTCCTTTATCCAATCTTTCTGGAATTTGGTACACCTAGATCCTTCCATTGGATGTATAAACTGTCCAAGTTTCATACAAATGTAATGACAAACAAAATGCTACAACCGAAAATGTATTTTCCATTGAAACAAACAAAAATTGAAATCGAACGCAAAAACAAAAACAAAATTTTGATATTTATGAACATATTATTTATTTATTTATATTTATTTTATAAATTTTTACCCCGCCCCTCCTGCCATGCAGCTCGGGGCGGCTTCCAAGCATTAAAATACAATAAAATCAGTTAAAATGAAAGATTTAATAATTAAAATGAAAAACAAAAAATAATAGCAACATGGGTCCCTGGTGTTCACATCTCTAATAGCTAGGCAAGATAAGGGAATGTCCAAGACAAGAGTCTGCAGGAGAGCAAGACCACACACATGACCAGAACAAGACACAGAGCGTGCTTACTAACATTTCATGGGAGGTGTGGGGACTTTTGCAGTCATCACCACGGCTCTCTAATTGTGAGGATTAGCACTCGTCCGAATGCACTAATCCCGTTTTAGTGCGTGAGAACATCCACACATGACCAGGTCCCCAAATGTAGTCTTTACAAAGACAGGTGTTCTCACGTGCTAAAAGGGGATTAGTGCATTCTGACAGGCGCTAATCCTCGCAAACAGAGATCCGTGACTGCAATTGAACAAGTTCCCACCCCTCCCGTGTGACGTTGGAAAGCAGCCAGAGTGAGAAGCAAGAACTTGAACAGAAGCTGGGCAGGCAAGATTAGAGCTGTTTTGCCAGCTTACTCTTGCTCCTGGCATGCTTTATAAGCAATGAGCATGCTGGAAGCCAACCATGAAGCTGGGAAGTGGGCACAAGCCAGATAGACAGAAGATGGAACAAGAGCAAAGGTAGGGCGGAGACAAGGGAGGCATGGCTACGGCAAAAGAAGGATGGAGCGGCGGTGCCACCAGGTCAGCCAGCACTCCCCAAGTCTGGACAGCAGGGGTTCTAGATTGAGGCCTGTCAACCAAAGTCAGACTAGGCCCCAAGCCTTTTAACATTCCGGCGAGTTTGTAAAACCTGGCTGTTCGTCCAGCCCTTTCGGGAGGGGGGTGAGTGGGTTAGGGGGTTTTAATCTCCCCCTACCCTTATTTATTGTTTTTTGTGCCTAACCCTGTTTTAATATTATTAGAACTGTTTTAAAATTTTTATATGTTGGTATTTTTATGTTTTAAAATTGTTAGCCGCCCTGAGCTGTTTTCAGGAGGGGCAGGATAAAAATCGATTAAAATAAATAAATAAATATAATAAATAAAATGTGCTCTGGTGGGACATGTGTAACAGAGGTAGCCTATGCTTAAGTGACCCAAGTCTTCAGTAAGAGGTAGGGATGGGATTCTGGAAACCAATTCTGGCTTCATTTTTTTGGGGGGGTGTTTCAGTTCTTCAAGAATTTTGGTTCTCGTTTTGGTTTTTTTCATTGATTTTTTTCCCCAATTTTTTAAAAAAGAAATTAAATTCAATGCAAAAAAAACCCAAAACAAAACACACACACACACACCCAGAAATGAGAACTGAAATTTTGGATATAACCAAAACAGCCATTTTTGGTTCGTTCTGGTCTATCCAAAATCGAAATTCCATCCCTACTAAGAGGTTTTAACAATGGCTTTTGAATTCTGCAGTCTAATCTACCAAATGCAACCAATTTAGATTAAATGTAACTTGCCAATTTTTTGAAATCGATGCTGTGGGTAGGCCAGAAACAAATCCTAGATCCTATTTTTTATATATATATATTAAAAAAACCTCCCTTGCAAAAGATAAAGTTGCTAATTTAATATACTACCCAGTCTCTTGAGACTAAAGAAGGCTAGCTCTTCCCAATGATATTTAGACACTCTTGCAAGGTCTACTGACATTTTCCCTAAATAAGACATATTGTAACTATTGTATTCAACTTGAACCAAAATGAATTGCCCATGAAAGTTTGTCATTCATGATGCATTCAGTGGCTGATGATAAATAAGTTTAAACTGTCAACATAACTGGACAAAAGCAGATAGAGATAGAAGTAAAGCGCTTAGCCTGTGAAATAGCTAAATTCATAGCATTTTCCATGACGTTATTATTATTATTATTATTAACAAACATTTATATAGCGCCAGCAGTTGACTATAGTTACACCCACCGAAGAAGCTACAAATGGTGGGTGGAAGGGGAAACTTTACTAGAGCTCAGGAAACATATCTCCTCAATATGCTTATATATGTAGTGACCACAGTATTGCTGGTGACCCAGCAAAATGACAGAGGTCAGCTCCAATGTTGTATTTTACCCTCATCTATCTCAACTGGCATCCCAAATCCTGAGGATTATTTGGTAAATCCGGCATGCAGTTCAATGTAAGACACTTAAAAGAGTGCAGAGAATGTATAATCATCATATTCTCACAAAGTTACTGCCTCTCAATGGCGGCCTCCAACATGACCACCTCTAGGGCCCCATAGAGGGAGCCCCATAGAGGGAGCCTCGTAGGCTGGGGGAAGGCCACAAGAGGCCCCGCTTCTTAATCTTTGCCCTGGACCCCACAAATTCTGCACATACCACAGCAGCACATACCACTCAAGCCTTGTTTCCAGGAGCAAGGATAGTTACTCCAGAATAACTACCTCCATTCTCTTCTTTTCCCATAAGAAGGGAGAAATAAGAAATAAATAACTTTCCCTTCCTATGAACTCTCTGCTTAGGAATTGATAGGCAACAACCAATAGAGAGAGCCTGAATAACAAGCAGTCAGTGAGGCATAGAGTGCATTCACACATACATTAAAATGCTGCTTTTCCTATATCGCAGTCAATTTCAAAATGCGCTTGAATAAACCCATGCACTATTCACGTATGGGTTTATTTAAGTGCATTTTGAAATTGACTGCATTTAGGAAGCAGCATTTTCACTACACAGTGCCCCGTTTCCCCGTCTCCCGGAGAGGGGAAGCGGAGCCAGAGCCAGGAAGCGAGGTGCTGTGTAAGTGATGTTACTGACTAGGCTGGTCAGTATCATGTCAGTTACACCGTGCCTCGCTTGCCCGGCTCTAGGCTCCCGGAGAGGGGAGAGGAGCGGAGCCGAGAGCCGGGGAAGTGAGGAGAAGCCAGGGAAGTGAACTGACATGATTCTGACAAGAGGATTTATGCAAGTCATTACAAATGCATACTTGTAAAGGTAGCTTTTGGCTGCCCCTCAATGCGCTTGAAAAACTGCTAAATAAGTGCATGGGGTCTTTCCCACATTGTTCTAATATGTAGGGGAAAGAAAAAAAGTGCTGATTTAATGTATGTGTGAATGTGCTCAAAGATACTATTAGGGAAACACAACAGGAGGAAGTGTTGAGGTTTTTTGGAAGGAGACTGAAGGTAATTTCCTCTCGCTGGAACAGATGACCAAGCCCCCCAAACAGAAACCTTTCTCCCTGCTTTTACCCCACTTTGGAGAGGTAAGTACCTCCCTTTACCCTCCTTTTAATTCCCCTACTTGTGAAAACACAGATGAGGTTAAAGTCTGTTACAAGGAGAAGTGCTCATGAGAACATGCCTTCAGAGTAAGTACCTGGAGCAGACAGAGTAGTGAGGGATGCTCAGAGACGCAGCTGCTAGCATTGCCCCACTTCCTCATGCAGTTCTGACTCCCAAAAGTTATGGGGATGGGGGGAGAGTCGTGACTGTCACTCCAGCACCATTGCTGCAGATTCTGAGACAAATAAAAGACTGTCCAAGTTGGTGAAGAGCTAATTTGTTCCACTAAAGCGGGGAACGTATGGCATTAGAGCTTGCATAAATGTGGTGAAACAACCAGAAGTATTTGACCTCTCTCATCTGATACTGTTGTCACTTTCAGGAAGTGTTCCTGGAGCTTTGAATCGGGATAAAGGTTGATGTCCCTCAGACAGATGTGTTTGAAACGTATATTCTGCCTGTGGTGTGTCATCTATCATAGGCCACTGTTGATCACGAATTCATGACACAGAATAAAAGATTCACAGTGTAAGTCACCCTGTGTTTTCTCTGTGTGCCCAAGCTGTCCCTAAAAGCTTATGCTATTTCCACTTTTTGCAATGTTTTAGCAGCTAATTAATGGAAACACATTCTTAGATATTAACGTGGGCTGCGTTTGTCGCCTGCTAGATCTGAATGTGACTGACTGGAAATCTATGCCTCAGCACTTCTCTTGAACCATTTATCTTTGCTGCAGACGGGCTAATCTTCTGTCAACACATTATGTGCTCCCCACCTTTCTAGTTGCCGATGTTCAAATGCTTGAATTTTTCTGGGCTCTTTTACAGTATCTGAGGGATATTAGAGAGTTTAGCATGCGGTTCCATATCTGTGTCATCGTTACTTCATTGCTCCAGAGCTTTAGAGCAGGTCTTAATATCTTGTGACCTTGCGCACAAAGAGTTTCATTTTTGACAAAAGGAAATCTGCTTTCCTTCTCCTGGTGAGAGATAAGCTTCACTGGGATTGCATTGAGTATCCACAGCATGTACAGGAAGCACCACCAGCAGAATAAACTGAAACAGACAATTTTCTTTGATCAGCAGAATGTGTGTCTATGACAGCAAGTTTTTAACATGGGCAAAGTAGCAAGAAAAAATCTGGTTTACCCTAAGGGAGTGGGTCAACTCCCTGGACCACTGGATCCAGGACTGCTCACTGGTAGCCATGGTAGGCAGTCTGCAGGAAGTTCATAGAACTGGCTGCAGTAACAGCAAAGAAGGCTTTGGTCCCAGTCAGCTCTGCGGCCACTTCAAGGAGACAAGGCTGTGAGGTGATTGTAATACTCTTGTGCTGGCCCGGGCCGTGGCTTCCCCGCAGCCAAGACCCGGCATGAGGAATAGATCACCCCCATCCCCTCTCATCCCTACAGACATGGCAGTGGCACCGGTATAGAAGCCCTACACGTTATTTATTTATTCAAAATTATATACTGCCCTATCCTGAATGCGCAGGGTGGGTAACAACAGGCATAACCAGACGAACACGGAGACTGCTCATCCCCAGAGCAGCACCAAGGGTTTGCTCCTGCATCCACCTGTTTCGAGCCTCTCCTGAGCTTCCCGGGGCACCGGGCCACTCATACCCCCCACCCACACACCCACCATAGAGTTGTGGGGGATCACGCCACACTCTAGGCTGGTGCTGTCAGGGACAACAGCTGGTCAGGAGTGGAGCTGAAGCGTAGGTCTGCCCAGCAGATGGACAACAGCTCCACTTTGCTTTGGCCGGCTGTTCAGCTGGTGGCACTTGGAGATGTTTGGGAGTGCCAGGGGTGGGGCTGCCCCAAAGCAGGCACAACCTTCTCTGCTTCCACATCTGGTACGGGCACTTTTATGTGGACTGGCCAGCCCTGGGTGAAGGGGGCTGGCGCGGGCAGAACCAGAAGTGCCATCAATTTAAAAGCACCCAGTATAGAAGCCATGTCAAAACAAGTATAAAACCAGACCCATAAAATGCAGTACAATATAAAGTTACCATATATATATATACACACACACACACACACACACACACACACACACACAAACACACAAAAATCCCATCACTCCCCCGCCCCCATCCACCAAACTCCGAGTAAAGCAAAAACGTCTTCCCCCACCTCCAGAAATTGCTCAGACCTGGACTTTGGTGAATCTCCAAGGGGGGCTGAGGGGTGAGACACATTACAGATTGCCAGACAGCTGGTAAAATTGCAGCTGGGTTATTGTGTCCAGTTTTGACCACCTCATTTCAAGAAGGATATTGTCAAATTGGAGGGAGCTCAGAGGATAGCATGTCTTGTAAGGAAAGATTAACGAAAATGGGTATGTTTAGTCTAGCAAAAAGAAGGTTAAGAGAGAAGATAGCAGACTTCAAATATCTAAATCAGGGGTGGGAACCTTTTCTATCCTGGGGGCGACTTTGAGAATTAGTATAAGCTCCGAGGGCCACATACATGTTGGGGGCAGCGGTGCTTAAGGTGTGGACTCAAGAAAAGAATGGTCCAGGTCAAGGATTTGTGCTATGGATTTGCTCCCTATACTTCCGTGCATGACTTCGAGGGGATTCACACGTGCGTTTAAATCGCACAGCTGCCTCGGCGGCATCGTGCGATTTAAAGAACCCCGCACTTCCGGGTTGGTGTGAATGCGGTGAGCGCGCACATTTCCACCTAGCCCGAATGTTTGGAGCGCAGTTTGAAAGTTGCTCCGAGCAGCTTTTCAAATTGCACTCCAAACATTCGGGCTAGGTGGAAATGTGCGCGCTCACTGCATTCACACTAACCCGGAAGTGCGGGGTTCTTTATATCGCACGATGCCGCTGCGGCGGCTGTGCGATTTAAACGCACGTCTGACTGCTCCCTTCATCTCTGCTTCCTTACCCTGAGCTCAGTTTTTCAATGGTTGGAAGTGGGAACTGGATCCAAGGGCCAGATCCAGGAACTGGAAAAGGGCCACATAAAAACTTGCCATGGGTCGCATTTGGCCTCCGGGTCTGAGGTTCCCCACCCCTGTTCTAAAGGGTTGCCACCAAGAAAAAGGTTGTCTTCATTGCTACAAAGGGCAGGATTAGAAATAATGGCCTCAAGTTGCAGGAAAGTCGATTTTGGTTAGGATTCAGGAAATTTTTCCGAACAGTAAGAACTGCGCGGCAATGGAACCAGTTGTCCATGACTGGAGGTATTCAGAAAAAAGACTGAACAGCCATCTGTTAGGGAATGGGATGTTGTAGTTGTGTCATCCTGCATTGAAGCAGGGGACTAGACTACATGACCTCAAGGTCCTTCCTCTCTGACATCCTGTGGCCTTTTTTACATGGGCTGTGACTGGGGGGGAGGGGGAGTCCATGGTTGTGCCGCTGTGGGGGGGCAGTGCAGGGAGGAGGGCGGGTGCAGTTGGGTGCACACCCATCCTCCACTCATGCCCCTACACAGAGCAACTTGCGTTTTCCTGGTTGATCTGTGCCCGGGCGGCGGGTGGAGGTGCGTGTTTCACGGGCGCACGCACACAGCCCCCCACTCACCCGCCACCGCTTTCCCATTAGACGCGCTCACCCATGTCCACTGGGTGGTCATGAGTGGGAGCATCTCATTTTAAAAGGGCTTACAATTCTGTGAAAATGGTGGTAACCCAGCCCACTGCCAGATGTATTCTGAATGACAAATAACCACCAATAAAAAGGGTGTTGTTACTGCCATTTTTAACCTGTCAGCTGCTGGGTCATTTCAAATGCTGCCACCTGGGATCCAACGCTGATGCTTTCCCTCTGCGGGCCAGAAAAGTACCAGGAGACCAAATGCCTGCAGGCCACAAATAGATGCCTCATTTGGCCCGTAAGCCACATATTCTATATAGTCTCTGAATGGGAAACCATAAATTTATCTGCATTGGTGCATCTCTGGAATTGCCAGACACCTTGCTGTAACTTCCATTACCTCCAGTTGCTCCCCAGAATCACCAAATGCCCTCTCCCCTGTATTTTAAGTGTCTTGTTTACTCAGTTGTTACAAATTGCCTGTGGGACAGCAACTGCCTGTCACTTCCAGAGCAATTAGCATGTGAAACCTTATCAAAAGAAATCCGTCAAGTTTGAACAGCCATAAATATTGCACAAGGATCTCTAAGGAAATCAAAATGAGTCCAGTGCTGTATGTATTTACATGTTGCTCCACAAAGAAATGTACTTACAGCTTCTCTGGTCTACTTTGTTCCCTGTAATTTATATTGCATGTTGTAGGATTTCATCTTATTACAGCGCTACAATAAAAATAGCATTCAGTTGCTTTGGAGCAAACATGTAAAATAAGAATGAAGCTCTGAATAGTGTAAGCCACTTGATTAAGATGTTTGTAGCACCAATTACATGATCCTGCAGTTTCATAGCCTGCAGGTGTCATTAACTTGCCCCATTCTTATAGATCTGTGTGATGTCATTTTGTGTTAATCAGAAGAAGAGAGAGATTAAATGATGATACCTTTTATTAGGACAAAGATATTCCAAAAGGGAGTTTTTCGATTTCGGAAATCCAGCTTACAAACACATTGGGTATTCTAATTTTCTTCATCTTCTGACAAAAGCTGCTTGCCCAAATTAAGAAAGGGATGGGGGCTAAAGTGAGTTTAACTGGTCACATGAAATCCCCAATCATGGCTATGGGGGTTTTACCATTATTTCCCCTTCCACCATTAAATTTAATAACTCAAGACAGGTCTGGATTTTGAGCCATGTCTTGTGTTAATGAATTTAGTTGGGGAATGGGGGAATAATGCTAAATCCCCCCCACCCCCATGCCCATGATTGGAGGGTTTCGTGTGACTGAGACTGTTGCTGCTGGCTTACAATCATTTGCACCTGGGTGACTGCTGTCTCCAGCTCCCATAAAGGAAGTCTTCTGCCATGGAGGCAGAAGGCTTCTGCCATCTTCAAGCTATTGATCCCCTGGACTTTGCCTCCTCTCTCTCTCCCCTTCTTCCTACAGTCTTCTCTTCCTCCTCCCTGACTCCGCTGTCTCTGCTCTCAACGCCTCTCTCTCCTCCACACTTGACTCCCATGCCCCTCTCTCTTTGCGCCCTGCCTTCTCCCACAACCCCCGTCCTTGGCTCACCCCTAGTATCCGCCACCTCCGTTCTTGCACTCGTGCTGCTGAACGACTCTGGTGCAAATCCCATTCTCACGCTGACTTCCTTCACTTCAAATTCTGTCTCTCCACCCTTACTTCTGCTATCTCCCTTGCTAGACAACACTACTATGCCTCCTGCATTGAGTCCTGTTCTCGGGACCCT
>QEPC01000632.1:427347-444157 GCA_003113815.1 Sphenodon punctatus
CCAGACACTGGGATAGCAACGAGACAGCAGGGTCTGGGTCAGCTGAAAAAGAGAGGTACGGCTGAGTATCATCAGCATATTGGTGACATCGCACCCCGAACCCTCTCACGACCTCCCCCAAGGGCTGCATATATACATTAAATAACAATGGAGACAGAACGGAACCCTGCGGAACGCCTCAGGATAAAGCGCGGGGAAAGATGTTTCAGCTCCCAACACCAACCACTGGCTTCTCCCCGAGAGGAATGAGCGGAACCATTCAAGAACAATCCCATCCAGACCCCCCAGGTCACGCAGTCATCTCAACAGCAGCCCATGGTCCATGGTGTCAAAAGCGGCCGAGAGATCTAGCAGGATGAGAAATGTCGAACATCCTGCATCCATCTCCCAGCGGAGATCGTCGACCAAAGCCACCAACGCCGTCTCAGTGCCACATCTGGGGCAGAACCGAGATTGAAAAGGGTCCAGAAAACCAATGCTGTCTAGATGCACCTGGAGCTGTATCACCACCGCCCACTCAATAACCTTCCCTAAAAAGGGAAGGTTAGAGACAGGTCGGTAGCTGGTGAGTGCGTCCACATCCAGAGATGGTTTCTTCAGCAGCGGGCACACCACAGCCTCCTTGAGGCTAGGCAACAACCTCCCCTGCTGCAGGGACGCGTTAACCACCCTCGTCAGCACCGTCCCCAACGTCTCCCTGGAGGATTTCACCAACCAAGATGGGCACGGATCAAGTTCACAGCTGGTGGCTCTCACAGACCCCAAGACCTTCACCGCATCGGCTGGCATCACTTCCTGAAACTCCCCCCACAAAGTTGGACCAGACGGGACCTCCATCACATTGCACTCTCCATCTACTGCCCCTAATCCAGTGTCAAAGTCGTTCTGAATCTGAGTGATCTTGTCTGCGAAGTAGGTGACAAACTCCTCACAACGGGCCTGGGACAAATGCAGGTCCAGGTGGTGGGACACCGGACTGACCAGCCCCCACACCACCTGAAACAGCTCCGCTGGGCATGATGCATTTATCATGCATTTATACTGATGCCTCTAGTCCTCCCTCCTTGGGGTGCTAGGGATGGCAACGGGAGATGTGACCCTGACTGGCACATGCAAATCCTGCCCTCCTTGGGGTGCTAGGCGATGCTAGGGACTGCAACTAGAAAGGCCCTGGCTGGCATGTGCAAATCCTGCTTTTATTTGAGGGTGCGTAGGAAATGGAATGGCAACTGGAGAGTGGAGACCCTTGCTAGCCTGGCACATGTTTGGGTGGGGGTGCTGCTCATGTTCATGCCTTACTGCTGGAAGAGCCCCCCACACTACAGTACCCTCTCTGTGGCAGACATCCGCTGCTACCTGCTGATGCCCACTGTTTGTGCCTGACTGATGCTCACCACCCACGCACCCACCCGCACGCCAGTAAGCTTGCTCTAAAGGATAGAGCCTTTATTGTCCTCAAAGTAAAACAAAAAAGTTTACAAACCTGGCAGCACCTCCTGTGCCCTCCACTTGCTCCTCATCCGAGGAGCCAGCCACCACCACCGAAGGTCCAGGGGCAGCAACCTCTTCGTCCTCCTCCTCCGAGAGCACCACGTTGACCCCCAGCCATGGAATCAACACAGCAGCCTTCTTCATTTTTTTTTTAAACAAGCAGCCAACCAAACCAAAACACAGTCACACACCAACCCTCACCAACCAGCCAAACAACACAGCCAAACCAAACACAAACAGCCAAAACACACGAGCTGAACAACCACCTAGCCAAACACACACTCTCTCACCACACAGCTCTGCAGGCACTAGAATTTCCGGTTTCCGGCATGATCACGTGGTCTCGTGATACTTTTTCGGAACGTCCGAACTGAACCGAACACGCCCGAACCAAATGGCCGAACCTGAACTCGGCAAACGACCTGTAAGCGTGAACCAAACCGAATGACCGAACCGGAACTGCAACCTGTTTGCACATCCCTACAATTCAAGGTGTTGGTTTTGACCTTTAAAGCCCTAAAAGTCTTGGACCCCACCTATCTGAGAGACTGCCTTTCTTTCCATGCTCCACTGCTGCCCCTGCAGTCTATAGGTGTGCACCAGGGCCCCAGGTAATTTTTGTTTTCATTTTTTGTTTTTATTATTTAAATATGTTTTGTTTTCATAAATATCAAATTGTTGTTTTCATTTTTGCTTTTGTTTTCGTTTTCCATTGGTTTCAATGGAAAACACATTTTCGGCTGTAAGGTTTTTTTCCCCATCATATTTGGCTGAACCCCGATGTGCTTATACCTCCAATGGAAGGCATTAGGTGTACCAAATTCCAAAAATATAGGATAAAGGAATCCAACTTTATAAGCAGTTGGATTATATTATTTTGCAAATATCTTCATATACAGTCTTAGCTGTTACTTCTTTGCCTCACATTTAATGTAGATGAAACTTTGCACGTTTCTACCCCTTCCAATATTTACTATCAGTGCCAACTTTGAGAAGGATTGGATAACGGGTAGTGAAAGCAATTAACTTATAAATGTATGTCTGACTGTAACATCTTTGTAGTCCAACCAGCGTACATGACATTGGGCAGGGCTATATCTCTCACTTTCATGATCATCTCTGCCAAATATCTGAAAGATGTGATAAAGGGTCCCAATTTTATATACCTGCACAGCATATGCAGAGAAGGAGCCTATGCCAGTGATTCTCTTATGTGTCAGTATGGTATAAGATCGGTTTGTGATGCCAGTTGGCCAGCAGAAAGGTCAACCGGAGGTTACATCTGTATAGGGGAGCTCATTGTTATCTGTATTATAGAGAACAAAGGAAAAATTATAAAAAACTATTGAGATTGAAACAGGGGAAATACTATAAAGCTCAATGGTAAGCACTCCAAGAAGCAACAGACAGGAAAGACGCAAGGAAGTTTGGGGCCTTGGTTAATAGATCTACTTGCCAGAATGGACTGGCAAGGGAAGCTAGTATGCCCCCTCTGATATGGACAACACATTTCACGACCCTCTTTGCCCATATTGATCAGGGGAGAAGAGTTATTGCCACAGGAGCAGGATATCCCTCTGTGGGATCCAATTCTGCCAGAGGATATTCAGATGGTAGTGAGTTCCCTAAAACAGGGTAAGGCAGTAGGGTCAGACTATATCCCGGGGGAATTTTTTAAGGCACTACCAGATTGGGGACTAGGAGCAATGGTGAACCTTTTCCCTAATTAACAACACGGTCATCATTCCAGAGCTGTGGAAAGTGGGGACTGTAGTCCCCATCTTCAAGAAGGGCAGCAAGTCCGACCCTAAAAACTATCGACCAATCACCCTGTTGTGCATTGTGTCTAAATTATATGCTGCCTTACTTTTGCAGCGCTTGCAGAAATGGTGTGAGACCCAGAATATTTTGGCGGAAGAACAGGTCGGGCTCAGGCCTCACCACTCGACTTGGGATCAGATCTTTATTCTTCATCACTTAATGAATAAGTACCGAAGGCGAAAGCGCAAGCTATTCTTAGCATTTGTTGATTTGTCAGCAGCGTTTGACACAGTATGCAGAGCAGAGCTCTGGAATGACTTAGCCCATCTTAGGGTTGATCCACAGCTGATAGCCCTAATTAGGGCTATGTACTCACCCTTCTCTGGGTCAGAATGCCCCCAGAAGGAGGATTGTCAGACTATATATGAACATTATGGGGAGTTAGGCAGGGATGCCTGCTTGCTCCCCTGCCTTTTAATATATACATCAATTCCTTGATAGTTGAGCACGGAGATGTGGTGGGATATTATCCGCCTACTTTTGGTAGTCGGAAGCTGTTCCTTCTGATGTATGTGGATGATGCTGTTCTTGTCTCTCTCTCAAGGGTGGGACTTCTCAGAGCATTGCGAGACTTTGAGGATAGGTGTAACATCAAACATCTTAAAATAAATTATGGGAAAACGAAGATCATGGTGGTTGGTGCTCGACAGAAGGAATATTCCTGGTCTCTTTGGGGGCGCCATCTAGAACAAGTTAGATACTATAAGTATCTGGGGGTTAGGATGGCAGAGACTTGCTCTTGGCAACCCCAGGCCCGGGCTACTAGGGCAGTGGCATGCTCGCAGGCTGCGGCTATCACACGCTTTTTTTATCTGCATGGGCAGACATCAGTTAAGGTGGCCCGTCAGATCTTTGAGGCAAAGGTGTTGCCACGCCTCCTGTATAGGTCTCATGTCTGGGGAATGGACACTGGAATGAAAAGGCTTCTCCAGTCTCTCATCACCCAATTTTGGAGGAGAATACTTAGATGCCCTCGGTCAACAAGTATGTCCACTGTATTGACGGAGATAGGTTGTCCTTCCTTGATGGCCCTAGTAGACACGAGATTCCTGGCATTCTGGGCTAAATTGCGCGATGCCCCAGAGGGTTCCCTCCTTGAGCGCACTTGGGTTGAAAAAGCCACCGAGGAAGTTGGGCGTGATCCTTGGTGTTCGGGAGTGTCCAGCCAACTAGCGCGGCTGGGTTTCTCTGAGCTCTTTTTCCAGAATGCCACTAGTAAGCAAGTTATAGGGCTAGTAAAGACACGCATCCTGAATACGAATTGACAACAGCTTAGGGCTGTGACCTCAGCTTCCAAGCTGGCTCCATTTTATAAATTCATTATGCTCTGCCCCACCCCCACCCCCGGACAGGAGCCTCATATCTATATTCCCACATGGACCCTGGCCTGAGATATAGGATTAGTACTCTCAGGCTAAACACGCTAAAAACAGCCGTCCTTTTGGGGAGGTTTGGGGAAATTCAACGGGAGGAGAGGAGCTGTCCATGTGGGAAGGAAATAGAGGACCTTGACCACTATCTCCTGCGGTGCCCCCTGTATGACTATCTTCGCCCTGGGCTCTGGCTAAGTATAGGAATGGGGGAGGGCTGGACAACAATCAGGCAGCTTGTGTTCGTCCTTGGTGACCGGGACTCCCATAGGACTAAACAGGTGGCCATCTTTGCTGAGAGATGTGCTGCTGTGCGCCATAAATTGATCTCTCCCTCCCTCTCTTGTAAGTAATTGGATTTTGTATGTAATTGGACCTGTGTTCCGGGGTAGAGGATACATGAAATGTAAGATATTTGATTAGATTTGATTTTTATTAGATAAATATGTTTTATATGTATTGATGTATTGGCCATGTGGCTGCACATAATAAACTAAACCTTTAAGAAAGGTCAACCAAATATCCTCATTCTATGCTGTGACCATCCCATCATCTCTCCCCCGCTTGTTACTGGGAAGTCAGAAGCATCTGTTTAGGAAAGAGCCAACAGAGATTCTCTTATGTCCTCTGTCACAGTGCTGCAGAATGTGATTATGATGATAATTGGCCAGCCTGGATGTGTAAACTATGTCTCCTGATTGCTGGAGTGCTATCCCCAAAGTCCCAGTTATGTCCCTCCTATGCCCGCTTCAGGGTCGCCCCCTATGCCCACATCGAAGCCACTACCAATTGGTCCTGTAAAGCTGGAAGCATGCAGTAATTGGCCAGTTAATGTGTCTTTTGGTCTTTTGGGTTGCTCCACATCCTCCCTCCTACAGACTCCCTCCCCCTGCCATGCCAGGTGCCTGCCTCTGACTGGCACTGCATGTACTACTATTTATCTGAATAATGGTCTTCAAGGGGACAACTTCAATTGCTTATAAAATTGGGTCCCTTTATCAAATTGTCCTGTAATTTGGCAGAAATGACAGGGAAGGTATGTTATACATTCTTGCCAAATGTATTGTAATCAGGATAGAATATAAAAATGTTACAGCTAGACATGTATTTTCAAGTGAATGCCTTATAACATCAGGACCCTTTATCAAATCTTTCTGAAAATTGCCAGGAGTGTTAAGCTTGTGATGTGACATAATATTCACATGCAAATTGGATGGAAGATAAAGAAGCTGTAGCCATGAATGTGCATGGAGCTTTTCTTAAAATAACAACAAATTGCTTCTAAAATCGGTTCCCTTTATCTAATCCTTTCGAAAATTGGTACACATAGTGCCCTCTGGTGGGGGTAAAAACTCCCTAAGTTCAATCAGAATTGAATAAGGAACAAAAACAGCATAGCCGGAAATACGTTTTCAGTTTTTTCCCTTTATTTCAAAAACAAAATGTCATTTTTGTTTCTATTTTCATTATTATTATTATTATTTGTGATTTTCATTCTTGCAATAACAATAATGGGGGGGGAAATTCATTTTCGTTATTGTAATAACAAAAACAACATGCACACCCCTACTGCAGTTGACCGGAAGAGCTTTCTTGTGGATATCAACAGCCAATCTCGTCTGTATGGCAATGGCGTGTCGGGAAGTGTTCTCGTTTGCTGTGCTTGAATTGTGGAACTCCCGTCCCCCCCTGGAGGTCCATCGGGAACAGAGCCTGGTCATATTCCTGAGGCAGTGTCAAACTTTTCTTTTTGGTAAGGCATTTGGCAGGCAGGGTTAGGGGTTGAGGGTGGGATTTTCTTTGACGGTTTTAAAGGGAGTGTTGTTATATTTTATTTTGTATTTTATGTATTTTAGATAAGCTGCCTGCGCCTTAGGCAGCTTAAGGGTGGGATAGAAATTTAAAATAAATATATAAATAAGTTATTTTAAGACAGGGACGAGGAAACCCCAATTTGTGGGCCAAATTAGCTCCTGGATGTTTTTTATTTGGCCCCTTTTCACTTCCTGAATCTGGCCCACAGATTGAACCCCTACCTTCAAGCACAGAAAGGGTGAAAACAAATGAGACACTAGACCGCTGCAAGCTGAGTTCAGTCTGTACAGCCCCCACTCACATATTTAGTGTGTCGTGCCCAGCCTACTGAATGGGCAGCCCTATGTATGTATTTCATGTGTTGCAGGCAGCCCCCACTAGCAGCATCAGCGAGAGTGTGAGTGGAGAGAGCGGTAGGAAGCTGTTGCTCCTTGCATGCTATAGGATTTCCTTCCACGCGACTCTATGGTACCTGCAGACCGGAATGTGTTGAGGCACTGCGTGCAACCTTTATTTATTTATTTTACACATGTTTTCCCCCACCCTTCTCCATAGACTCAGGGTGATGGGACGCGGGTCACGTGGGCTCAACGTTAACCCGCATTCTCCTGCACAGTGGGCTCCACACTCGCCGAGCCCCTGCCATCAGTGGGAGCTGCGTGTCCAATAAGGGTGAACACCTCATAAACAGGCCAGTGTTGGCTAATGTCTCATTTGTTAATAACCAATAAGCAAGCTGGGAGGGGGAAGTGAGCAGAGGTGAGAGCATGAACTCAGGAACAGGTGATGAATCCATGACTTAGATCAGGAGTGGGGAAACTTTTCCCTCCCATGGGCCACTTTGCAAACCAATACAAGCTCTATGGGCTATATGGAAGTTGATGGTTGGGTACTTAAGGGATGCAGTCAGGTAGAAAAGGGCCAGCTCATGATCTGTCTCCTTTCCGGGGGACAGATCTGACCCTCATCTATGTCCCCTTACTCTATGCTCACTCTTTCAGCGTTTGGGGACAGGACCTGTAGGAGGGCTGAAACTCGCTTCTCAGATTCTCACTTTTCTCGATGACAATCAGGGTTCTCGGCTTGTTTTTGCAAACAAGAACGAGCCAAGAATTGCCCTGAATCTCGCCAAGAAAAGTGAGAATCTTGCCCTCCCACACCACTTAAAAAACCCAACAACCTTGTACTCACCTGGCTGCCTTTCTCAGAGTCCAGAGCAGCTTTGGGACTCCTTGCCGCCCTCTCCGCTTCTCTGGGGAGGGGTGGGGGAAGTGAACTCCAGGTGAGGACGTGAGTTCTCTGAGGAGGTGGTGAACTAAACAAAGAAAACGTGTGAATGCACAAAATGGCTGCTGGGGCCATTCTGCACACGCGCAGCCTGTTTCCAAAATGGCGCTGGCAGCCTCAGTGCTGTTATGGAAACGGGCAGCCAGTCTGTGCATGCGCAACCAGCACCTCACATACGCAGGGACGGCTGCCCTTTTCCAAAAGAATGCTGACACTCCCGGTGCCATTTCGGAAAAGGCCCACGCATATGAAGAATGGCCGTGGCAGCCATTTTGCACACGGGCAAACCAGGTTTTGAATTTTCTCCAGATTCTCATGAGATCTCAAAAAGTTACCAAGATCTTGTTGAGATCTCAGTAACGTTTCTCCATTCTCACGAGAATCTTGCAAGAACTGGAAATGGTTCTCGATCCAGGCCTAAACTGGATCCAGGAGCCAGATCTAGGAATTGGAAAGGGGCCAAATATTTATTATTATTATTATTATTATTATTATTATTATTATTATTATTATTATTTTATTGTATTTATTATTATTATATATAGTGCCAGTGATGTACCTGGCGCCTTACAGAGAATAAGATAGACACAGTCCTTGCGCGATCATAAATTCATGATCTGGACCCTCCTCTTCCTTCCCCCATTCCCTTGTGACCAGTGGAGCTTGGACTAGTTTTTAATGTGTCGTGCGTTAAGAATATTGGATGTTTACTTTCTGAAACACCGACACTCAGTATCACTAGCTGCTTTTTGAAGATTTAATTTTTCACACAAAGAACAATAGCTTTCTGTCTCGCATGCAACATCCCTTCTGTTTTCTGCACCTTGACACTCTGCTTTTCCAACATGTCTAAGTGAGAACTGTCCTATTGTCACACTGGTGTTGGAGTGGATTATTCATTCATCCTGCCATATTCACTAGATGACATTGTTTTGCCTTGCTTTGTATGGTGAGCAGAGTCTACAGAGATCCACTCAAAGCTAATAGCCTTGCTCTGCAATCCAAAAGAGGGATGTTGATTTGTCTGTTGTTGGAGCCTTCTAGGGGGAAACAAGTTAATTGTTCAGCAAGTGTAAATTAAAATGAGGGAAAAAATTGAAAGTACTTGTAGAAAATAATAAACAAACTGAGAAGTCTACCTTGTTTATTCTGAGTATCCTCTTGACATCAGCATGGGGTTACTTCTAATTAGATGCACATGTGTAAATACAATGATTAGCTAGTCCCACACAAATGGAATTATCATATCTTCCAAAACATCTATCCATTCCAGACAGTTTCTAATCCTGTATTTTAAAATAAAAAGACCAACAAAATCTGCATATCCCTGGTATGTGTGCAAACAGCAGAACACCGGGACAGAACGTATTTCCTGAAGTACGTAGCAGTCGTTGAGGTCAATAACAATTATGACTCATTAGAGTATTAAAATAAGAATATGCTTTTTAGTATAATTAATGTTCCGCCTGCAAAGCTGCAGCCATCTTTTCTGACTGCTCTTTGTCAAGCATTTCTAGGTGCCTGGATATTAGTTTTAGACAAATAACTGCATGGTGTTCCAGAGAGGTGTTGCAGTGCTCACTGGCTTCTACTGATGTTTGGAAACATCCCTGCTGCTAGTTACAGGTGTCATCCTGAGTCTGAATTAGTGGGTGTTTTTACACACACATTTCTCCTGCATGTTTGCTGTTACATTCTGAACTTTCTGTGTGTCTAAATCACTCACCCAGATCTTAAACATCTGGCTCTTTGAACTTCTGCATAGAACCTCTCCCAGAACATTTGTGTGTAAAAAGTTCTCCCGGTAAACTGCTTTGCTCCAGGCAGCAGTTGTAACTTGGTTTCCATGGCAGCCCCTCACGTCTACAGCTGCGGCTACTGTAGGCTGCCTCAGGTCAGTGTGTGTGTGAAGAGTGCATCTGGAACTTACTTGTGGACTTGTAAACCCAGAAAATTGAAAGACCAGCACTTTAAGGTGTGTGTAAAAAGGCCCAGTATCCAGCCAGCGGGTAATCCCATTAATCACTCAGGTCTCCGACTGAGGAGTCCAGTTCTCATACACTCACCCCTTTTGGAGTGAGAATGTGGTCTAGGCTGCCTCAGGGTCAGGCCTTTGAGATTTCCTGGGCTAGTAGGGTGTTAACCCCCCCCCCCATGGTCACCCCATCCGGGCCCTACATCCCCTTGCCCACCATCTAGATGCCACCCATCAGAGCCTAGCCTGGCCCAGGGACCTATAGCCTTGCCCTAGGGTCCTTGGAAGCCCCAATCAGCCCCTCTGTTAACCCAGCCATCAGGGATAACCCGGCTGCAGCCTATTAGGATGCTGTCCTGTGCCACCACAGCACCTGCATTTACTCTCTTGGCTGGGGCTAACCTTCTTAAAGGGCCAGACTCTCTTCTCACCTACCCTGCTACCATTATATGAAATTAACCTAACTCTGAAATAATTTGCATCATGCCTTTCTCTTTTGCTTTCTCAGACAACCTCCAAAAATTTGGGTATAAACTGGGGATTAGAGCTACTTAATCTGATGTTTGTATGTGTTTTCAAACTCCAGAATATACAGCGTATGAGAGCATAGTTAAGCAGATCCTGCCAGCAATTTTCTTGACTGGGAGGGAGGGAGACAAAGAGGGTTGCTGCAAAGTGTGTCTCCTCCTTAGCAAGAGATGATGACACAGTTGTTCAGATGGTATTTTTCATTGGACCAACTTCTGTTGGTGAGAATATGCAAGCTTTCGGGCCACATCTGTGACTACCATGGCAACCACACTCTCAGGCCGCTTTTAAACGAGGCGCCGAAAAGCACCTCCTGAGCCCCGGGTTGAAAGAAAAGCCACGCGGGGAGGGTTTACATGGTCCCTGCGCTGCTGGAAGTGATGTGCTCCTCGTTGTTGGCAGCGGCGGTGGCTGGAGATGCGGGACTTTCAAGAGGCGCGTTCTGAAAGCCTGAAAACGGAGGCTTTCAGAACGCACCTCTTGAGGCTCAGGAGGTGCTTTTCAGCGCCTCGTTTCAAAGCGGCCTTAGAATCCTACAATTCTAGAGTTGGAAGGTACTCGAGGGTCATCTAGTCCAACCCCCTACTTGGCTACGGGACTACAGCTATAACACCCCCGGCAGATGGTCGGCCATCCTCTTGTTGTAACCCTCCAGTGATTAGGAGCCTACAACTTCCCTAGGCAGTTTGGTCCATTGCCGCACAGTTCTTACTGCTAGGAGGTGTTTCCTGATATCTGACTGAAATCTCCTTCCTGCAATTTGACCCCATTGTTTCTGGTTCTGTCCTCTGTAGTAGTGCACAATGGTTCCTTGTCATCTTCTTGGAGGAGACCCTTTAGATATTTGAAGGCTGCTGTTGTGTTTCCCCTTTGTCTTCCTTGCACTAGGCTAAACATATCCAGTTCCTTCAACCTTTCCTCATAAGACTTGTTTTCCAAACCCTTTATCATCTTTGTTGCTGTCGCTGAACCTGTTCCAATTTGTCCATATCCTTCTTAAAATGACATGCCCCAGACTGGAGACAGTATTCTAGGTGAGGTCTGACCAGTGCTGAATAGAGTGGAATTAGTACTTCTGCCAACTTGGAGACAAGGCTTCTGGAAATGCAGCCGAAAATTGCATTAGCTTTTTTTGCAGCCAGGTCAGATTGCTGATTCATTTTCAGCTTGTGATCAACCAAAATCCTAAGCCAGGTATCCCCCATTGTAGACTTATGCATTCAGTTTTTCTTTCCCAGATCAAGCAATTTTGCAGGAAGGCACTGAAAGTCCCCAGGGATTCTATACCAGAGGCCCACTTTTGCAGAGCTGGAATCAGAAATCCTTAACCCAATCCCACAGCCCTTTATTGGGATCAGTGACCTACATCAGTGAGTGAAAATAAATGAGACAGTAGCCTGCTTGTCAGTTACATTGGCACCAGCTGTTTTCACACGTCCACCTCGGGGCAGGCAGCTGCTACAGTACACAAGGACCGGAAGCCATTGGTGATAGAACCTGGGCAAAGGCCCAGCCATTCATGCTAAACGAGGTTAACGGTTGCCCTTCTGTCTGTTAGGCCTTGCCAAACCCCACCACAAGGTGAGGTCTGAGGATTGGATCTGGGGGAGCATGCTCACCCCGGCTGCTAAATAGCTGATAGGAGGGCACTGGAGGAGCACCCCCAATCAGCTGTTTGGTGCACACACATGGGCCATGTGAGGATGCACCTCCATCCCCCCAACCCATCAGCCCTTCCGAGGATCCAATCCTGCTAAGCAACAGGGGTCCAGGGGTCCTGTCCTGTATGGACAGCTCCTTGTCTGACCCGTGGCATGGAGGGATCTGTGATGGCAGTCCCCATGCCCGAATTACTAGGGGTGGGAGGGGACTGCTTGTGTGAATTATCCTGCCTGCCAACCTGAGGAGGAGTGGCTTCAGCAACCCACCCTGGGTTGGCCTAAAAGCAGGCTTGCCCCCATCTTGTTTGTTTTCCCCCTGTGTGTTTTTAGGATCAAGGACTACATGGGGCACATTAATTCCCTGCCATACTTAGTGGGTGCAATCTAACACCCAAATTACACTGGTAACAGGCACCGAACCGAGCTGGGTGGCGTGAACTCAGTTGTAAAGGTGTATCACACACGCAGCAAGCCATCTCGGAAGGGGCGCGCCAATGTCCCGCATGGCTTGCTGCACCTGTGGTGCACACATGTGCCTGAGCACTAGCATACTCAAACTGTACCTTGCATCGGCGCAGTTTGTCAGGGGGTGTAGGATTGCACCCAGTGTCTGTAATTTTACCAACATTTGCAAGAAGAAATACAGTCCTCATTACTTAAATCAGGTGTGTGTTGTTTTTAATGCAGTTCTCCCAGGATATAGGGTGGGAAATAAAATAAATTCTGCTTCTCAAGCATTAATCTGCCATTCAGAATGCCCCCGAATCACAGTAAACTAGCCTGCCGCTACAGTCAATACCTGACATTAATGTCAGGGGATTAAGTAGCCAGGGTAATCTCACCTTAATAAGGTAAGAACAGCTGATTGAAACAGCTGAGTTTGCCTGTCATAGCTGAAGACTTTAATACAGTGTAAGTGGTACCTTTATTTATTTATTTCCCTAAATTTATTTGTCACCCCCGCCTGCCACAGCAGCTCAGTGCAACTTACATTTAAAAACATATAAATAATATATAGTAAAAATAACTCCAATATAAATAACAATAAATACAAAATATAAAAACAAGAATGGAACCCCAAGGCAGAGCAAAAAACAAAAACAATGCCCCCCTCATCGTCGCCACCCAGGATACCGGGGAGACTTTGAGGAAGGCACTCCCAGTGGACCGCAGGGGCCACTCCAGGACCTGGAGGATGAGGTAATCCCACAGATAGGCAGGACCCAGGCCATTTAGGGCTTTATAGGTTAAAACCAACACCTTGAATTGGGCCCGGAAGACTATAGGCAACCAGTGCAGAGAACGGAGCACTGGTGTAATGTGCTCATGACAACCCATCCCCATAAGGAGACTGGCCGTCGTGTTCTGTACCAGCTGCAGTCTCCGAATCGTCACCAAGGGTAGCCCCATGTAGAGCGCGTTGCAATAGTCCAGTCTTGAGGTGATAAAAGCATGGACGATGGTGGGTAGGTCCAAGTCTGAAACGTACGGCCTAAGCCGTCACACCAGATGGAATTGACAAAATGCTTCCTTCACCACAGCCACCACCTGGACATCCAGGCGGATCCAGGAGCACCCCCAGACTATGAACCTGAGGGACCAACGGAGGGCGGTCCCCATTTATGATGGGTGCCACCACTCCCTCGGCCCCTCCCACCAGCATCACCTCCATCTTGTCGGGATTCAGCTTCAGGCGGCTCACCCTCATCCGGTCCCCCACAGCTGCTGAACACCGACATCTGCAGTGCCTGTCAGCTGTGGGGGCTTGGATGAGGTCGAGCCATCCGCAATTGAATCCTGACAAGACGGAGGTGATGTTGGTGGGCGAGGGCTTGGGCTTGGGGGGCCTGGGGGGTGGTTGAATTTCCTTTTGTTGGGCGGGGTTTCACCCTCCCATGGTCTCTCGAGTATGGAGTCTGGGTGTGCTCCTCGATTTGCAGCTCAGTCTGGAATCTCAGGTTGTGGCCGTGGCGAGGAGTGCATTTCGGCAGTTACATCTTGTCCAACGGCTTCGGACCTATCTCTCAGACTTCGACCTTGCCACTGTCATCCATGCCTTCATCACCTCGAGGCTGGATTACTGCAACGTGCTCTACGTGGGGCTGCCTGAGAGGCTGGTCCGGAGGCTGCAGCTGGTGCAGAATGCCGCGGCCCGTCTCCTTATGGGGGCGGGCTGCAGGGAGCACATGACACCAGTGCTCCGGGCTCTGCACTGGCTGCCTATAAAGCACCGGGCCAGGTTCAAGGTGCTGGTTTTAACCTTTAAAGCCCTTCATGGCCTGGGCCCTGCTTATCTGTGGGACCGCCTCACTCCCCATGTGCCCGTGCGACCCTTGAGATCGTCCGTGGGAGCCTTTTTGGAGGTTCCCCGGGTGAGGCGGGTGGCCACCGATGTTAGATCTTTTTCGGTGGCTGCCCCTGTGCTGTGGAATTTGCTCCCAGAGGCGGCTCGGTTGGCTCCCACTCTCCTGCTGTTTCGGCGTGTATGTAAGACCTGGCTGTTCCGTCAGGCTTATGGTGAGGGGTAGGGGTGGGGTGGGGTGGGCTTTCTCCACATATTGTATTTTTTAATTGTTTTAAAATTTTTATATTGTTTTATTGAGTGTTGTTCGCTGCCCTGGGCTGCCCTGTGGGCAGGAGGGGCGGGATATAAGTTTTAAATAAATAAATAAAAAATAAATAAAATCTGTGGGAACGTCTGCAGGGTAATGTGAACTGCCCAGTATTTAAGGCACCTGCAGTAGCTGCAGGTGATGTAAATGTTGGGAATTACGTAGGAGCCAGAAGTGGGAACTAGAATCAACTTCACCCATGTTGTTGGGAATCCTGCTCAATGCACTTTGCTAGTGGAGCCCCCCTGACTTCAGTGAAGTCCTGTTTACACCAGCACATATTGAATCACTGCCTTCACCTGTAGCATTTGAAAACGACATGTCGGTGTCCACCATATGGGATAGCAAACAATTATTCGTTTGTAGCAACATTATGGTTTGCACAGGCAAAGCAGGCAGTTTGGGGTGTAAACATCAGAGCCACATGTTGTCATACAAACTGGAGAAATTCAGTAAAAGCTAGAATTGCCGTTAGTCTCTCTAGCACTGCTCTTAGGTGTTAATAGGCTTTGTTAGCTGTGACTAGGGATGCAGTGTCTCACGGTTTGACCCTGAGATTCCCATTTTGCCCTATAGAGAGACAATAGTGCAAATGATCTCTTTTATTGGAGCAACTTCTGTTGGTGAGAATATGCAAACATTTGGGCTACATCAGGATCTTCCTCAGGTGAGTTTCATAGCCAGTTAGAAATCTATAAACTGAGCAAACACAAGAGAGGTATATATTTTCTAATAAGACAAAGTAACTGGAAAGGGAGCTGCGGAGGGGAGGGAGGGAGAGGGGGAGAGAGACAGAGACAGAGACAGAGAGTTGCTAAACATTTAAAAGCAAAGCTGTAATAAATATATATTGGTGCAAAAGACAAAGAAATAACAGGTGATATTAAATGCAGAGAGATGATGAGGCTATATGTCTGGCATCTTCTCTTCTCCCCATCTACACTCCCTTTGCTTGTTACATTGTCCTGTCCAATCCCACCCACGTCACTGCCATACCTTTCCATTACCTGCATTTCCTCAGTTTAAACATTTTTGACTTGCTATGCTACCTGTCCAAGGAAGGGCCCTGTGTGGTTTGAAAGCTTGTATATTCTCATCAACAGACATTGGTCCAATAAAAGAAATCATTTGAACTAATTTGTCTCCATCTCTTACATTTAGAACCAACACAGTAACCATGCAATTTCTCTGCTTTGGCCTATGGGACTCTCAGGTCAAACGGTGGGAGGTGTGACAACCCTCGGTTTTAACGTTCTTTAAGACCAAAAAGGTGTCCCTGCAATTTAGGACGTAAATTATGTAGTACATACACCAGTGACCTAAATGAAATAATTCTGAACAGTTCAGGAGAATCAGAGACTAGGATGGAGAATTCCCCAAACCTGATTTTATGTTTCTAGCTTCTAACAAGATAACTCACGGTCACTTTCCCACAAATTGATACTATGCCCCCCCGGCCCCCCCCCCTGCTTTGCTTTTCCAAGCAGCTGCAGATTGGAATTGATGTGATTTGACACTCTTAGAAAAATATTAGTGATACTAACTACGTTCTTGTTAATTTCATTCTGAGCCAGTTTTGAGAAGGTTTGAAGAGATGCAGAAGCCACTGGATTTATCTGTCTACAGAGTCAACAAGAAAGCATGATATAAGCTCATATTTGGAAAGTTATGGTGACAACAATGATATTTTGCTTAAATTTTGCATCATTGTATTTCAGGTGAATTAATTGCTACTATCCCACCTGGGCTGGCATCCTTATTTCATTTAGCAACAATATGATGTAATTATTCATTCTAATCATGTCTTTTGTTTGCAGAGCTTCTCTATGCTTGGATCTTCAATGAATATCCATCATTTGTGCATCAAGACAATCGTCGCTTCGTTTCCCAAGAGACTGGGAATTTGTACATAGCTAAAGTGGAAAAATCGGACGTGGGTAATTACACGTGTGTGGTGACGAACACCGTAATGAATAACAGAGTGCTGGGCCCCCCAACTCCTTTAATACTGAGGAATGATGGTAAGTTTTGGTTTTGATTCCAGAGGGGCAGTAACAGGGAATTTAATGTATCCTAGCACAAATATTAAGGAAACTATTTTCACTTTGCGTAGATAAAAAAAGTGTCTCCACTTTCTTTAGAATCTGTTATGGATTTGAAGACCTTAATGCTGGAGTGACGAACTTTTGTTTCCTCCCAGAGGCCACTTTGAAAATTAGTACAAGTTCGGGAGACTGGGGGGGGGGGGGG
>QEPC01000632.1:456419-470841 GCA_003113815.1 Sphenodon punctatus
GTGTTTAGTCCCCTACCCATTTGTGTCTGGTTTTTAGTCTAGCCCTGTTCATAGTTATATTTGTATTTAATACTTAGTATTTAATATTTTAAATATTTTTTTGATTGTTTTGTATTGATTTTATTGTATTTTATGGTTTTATTGATGGAAGCCGCCCCGAGCTGCGTTGCAGGAGGGGCGGGGTAGAAATGTGTAAAATAAATAAATAAAATAAATATCAGAAGTTGGCCTGCACCATAGGAAACAGTGGGTGCTGGCAAACTCACGCATGGATGGAAATCTGGACTTGTGAAACCCCATATCGAGGTTTCAAAGTCTGGATCTCTGTCCATGCATGAGTTTGCTGGTGCCTACCATTTCCTATGGCACTGGATGACTTTGGGAATGTGGGGGGAATGACTAAACACACACACACACATGCACAACTTTTATTTTCCCAGATTCTGACATCTGGGAGGAACGGTGTCCCGTCTAAAAATGACCTAGTTTGCCACAAATGCAGCCTGGTAACCCTAGCCTCAAACCATTTCCAATTCTCCGTTTCATATGCCACTCAACCTGAATAGAGAGGCGCTCTACTGCCTCAAGGGAAACAGCAAAGCACATGATAGTCTAGGATCACAAGGAACAAAAGCCCACAGAAGGAAAACCAGAGAGTATCCACATTATGCTTAAACTGGCAAATGTGTCACGCTTGTCTTCTGAATTGATGTTGACATGCCCAGTACATCTTAATATATGTGACATATTATTTTCATTAGAACTTTTTATCACTAAATTAGCAGGATAAGAGGCAAATTCATCAACAATTAAATGGCCCAATTACATGAATGAGTGTTACATGAAAGAAATTAATAATGTACCTCTCCCATTTAACTTAAAATAGGTTTAACTGGTGTTCATCACTCTGCTTTTCTGAGCATGAAGCCATAGAGCAGGATGTCTATCCTGCCCGTATTGTGGGAGCAAAATACAAAACCAAACAAGCAGTCCAGTGTAGGAAGCATCCAGACAAATGAAGCCTGACTTCCGAAAGGGGGGTTGTGTGGTTGCCCTGTTGGTCCCAAGCGACAGAGAGGGAAGCAAAGTGGTTCGAATAATATCTTTTATTGGACCAACTGTTGTTAGTGGAAATAAGCAGCTTTGAGGCCACACGGGACCCTTCCTCAGGCATGTAGCATAGCCAGTCAAAAATATATGAACTGAGTGACTACTATAAAGAGGCAGAAAAGAGTGGGGTTAGATAAGACACGGTAACTAGTGTGTGTGTGGGGGGGAGGTATATTCATAGGGAGAAAAGTGCCAGGCATAAAAACAAGATGTGTAGAAGACAGACATAGGCGGGAGGTAATGAGGAAACAGCTAATGTGAGGTGAAATTGCATAAGAAAGGATCTGGGAATGTAGAATCTACATATAACGTGGCAGAGAGGGAGACGCAGATTAGGAAGTATCTACAAGAGGTACAAGCATATAATATAGAATATGAAGGGACTAGGTCTATAAGGAGACAGGAAAGAGTGAGGTTAGATAAGATGAGGTGGCTGGTTGGGGGAAAGGGGGTTAGTGCCAGACAGAGCTAGAAGAGAGCCGTTAAGGGTGCAATACTCAATGTAAGTTAATGGGATTAGTGGGCTAGAAGAAGTCACATTGCCCCTCCAAGTGCAGTAAACCTTGTAACGAGGGTGGGGGTGTCTAACTTATCATTTTGGGCCCTCTAAGTCTCTGTACCAAATTTGATTGAAACCACAAGGGATTCAAGCTATTAAGAGAGTACAATGTTCAATGTAACTCAGTAGGATTTTCCAACTATTAAAGGTGCACTTATTGTGATGGAATTCTGGGTCTCTTATCTTTGGTCCTTCTACCTATCTACCAAATTTGACTGAAGCTAGCCTGTAGGATGAACGGCTATTAAGCATGCACACAGCAATTGAATAAGCCTTCTTTACAGTGAGCTACTGATGCTAGAAAAAGGGAATGTAATTTAATTAATGGGACGTTCTAGAAAGTCAACAAATATTAGGAAACTGAGAATTCCTGAGTCTGTTGCAGCAATGGATTTATACAGCAAAAAAATACCCTGCTTTATTTCCTTTCTATCAAATATTTTGAAATTCTGACTTCCTCGGTAAATAAGAATGAGAGCTAGTGTAGACTAGCGAATAGGAGCTGGGCAACTAGGATTCAACTTCAAACCTTTCTGTAAGTGTAAGGGCGGAAATAGAAGAAGTGACCACGACACCATGGTAACCTAACCCAGGTTGTCCCCGGCAGCCATACGACTGGCTGGACCGCTCACCACATGTTCCTGCGGCCAGGCTGCCGGGGAAGGCAGAGATACAGAGAACTTGTGGCTGGCCAGCCCTACACTTTGTCCAGAGCACTGACCCATATGATAGCCCACTGTGGTCTGCTTTGCCCCGATCAGGCAGAGCCTACCCTGGGCTGTGACCTGGAGATAATGCAGGGCTCAGAGCCCAGGCTAGCTGGCCCAGGATTGTAAAACTCTTTGAGCACTGAAAGTTCTAAATGATTAACAAAAATAATGGTCATGCTGAGTTAAATCATCTAGGCCAGAACAGGGTGTGGCGAGCACCTCAGATGCTTCAGATAAAGTTACAATAAGGAGGATAATGACAGAGTGACCCAAACAACAGATAATCAGACCAAAGAACTTTTAATAAACTTGGACAGAAAATCTAAAGTAATTTAAATTTTCTTACGAGATAATGTTTAGTTTTACATCATTTCCTAACTTCTCTCCCAGCAAAAATATTAACTTCATGTTGTGAGTGTATATGCCCTAAATGTTATATTCTTCCATATGCTGAGCATCTCCTTATTCCATAAATAGTCCCATTTACTTCAGCAGGAAGAACAGTGTAATGAATTATGAAGACAACAGAGTAAGGGTCTTTAGGACGATGGTATTTTTGAAGAGCTCTCTCAAGATTCTTATAATCCAGTTCCCTCTCTACTTGAGTTTCAACAATACTAACTGTTAACCCACAATACTTCATGGAATAATATTATTTTAAAATTAAATGTGTTGTTAACCGCCAACACGCTGGGGAGTTATCCCAGCACACTGGGGCAGTGCATTATCATTTTACCTCACTTTCCCGGGGTGTCCACCATTGGCCATCAGGATGGCCGTCAGCAGGGCAGACAGGCCACCAGGGGGCACGTGGATGCATGTCTGTGTGTCTTTCCAGTGTCCTGGTGAACATTGGTTATCTACATTCCGATGTTGGGTGACCTTACCTTCCGCCCCGGCCATCAGGCCTGTAACCTTCAGTCATTAAAGATTGGTTGACTTCCAGACTTAAGTCTACACGTTTCCTCTCTGATTGATCCCCATCTATGCCTACCACACCTGATTGATCCCTACTGTGCCAACCCTACTGCTAACTCCTCCAACTTGGCTTTGGTCAGAACATCCTAATGTGACATCAGCGACAGTTGTACAGCAGCTGCGATGTCATTGCTGTTTACTTTGCTTTACCAATGGGCTGACGTTGGGTGGATGTAAATTTGGCCCTGGCCGTCAGTCATGGCCCTGTAACCTTCAGACATCAAAGAGTTTGACAAACCTTCGTTTAAGACCTCAACAGACACTCTGCAACTTAAAATAAAATGGTCGCCATGGCTTCGCGTTATGGTAGAGGTGGGGTGAAAGGTGGGACTGGCCACCTGCACATTTGTTATGGTCCCTCCCATGCAGATCATGCAGACAGTGGGATGGTTCTCCCAGCGGCAGGCATGTTTGTTTTGTGCTGAAGTGCTTGCTAACCTGGAGAGTGGCGGACACAGGTTTCTGCCCTGGGCTGGGAAGCCGTTCTTTCCAGTGACTTGCCCATGGTCAGTGAGCTTATACTAAGCTGGAATTTGAACCCCGGTTTCCCAGGTCCAAGTCCTAGTACCTTATTGACTAAGCTATACTACCTCTCACTGCACATTCAGAATGGATCCTATGTGCCAAAAATACCCAGATGAAACTACCACCAACACCCGCCCCCCTTTCTCTACTTCCCCAAAATTCCATGATGATATTTTATATATATATATATATATATATATATATATATATATATATATATATATATAGGGCGCTAAACTTTTTTTTAAAATAAATAAATAAATATTCTCACAAACACACACAACGCCTGTACAAAGCCCTTGAAACAGAGCCAAGCAAATGGAAAAGGCATGTGTGGAACAAGATCAGGCTTCTATAGACAGATTGCGTTCCACACCTGGGTCTTTTGTTTACCTCTGATTTGTTTGGGCTTTTTTCTTTTTTTCTTTTCAAGGCTCCCACATTGTGAAACTCCAGATGTTATTTTTAGTGGATTTCTAAAACCAGTCGTACATTCTCATGTTGACTGAAATGGGTTCCCTCTTGCTGTTGTTTTGTGAAATCAATAGGTGCCCCTTAACCCATTAGTCTAGTGTTTTCAATACCAAGGGGACATTTTCTCCTCGGGGAACTAAACTATCAAAAGAAGGTATGTAGGAGCAGTGGGAAGAGGAAACAATGGCCTTTTTTACACGGACACCGCCGTCAGTTCAGTGGGTGGAGATGGGTGGGCGGGCACACCCAGCGGCACCGAGCCAGGTGATATGTACACAGACGGTGCCACAGGGGGTTGTGGGACAGAAGGAGAGGGGCCAGCACACACCCATCGGCCAAACACCCACCCCGGGAAGCACTGAGCAAACACCCATGAAAGTTACACGGACACTGAAGACACCGAACAGCAGGGAAGCCTCGCCCAGCACAGTGATGGGACAGCATGGCTGACCGAAGGCAAATGAAGCTGCGGCACGCAGCTCTGCCCCTGATTCGCCAGACCTCATGTGGGCAGGGTAGGAGGGAGCAGAGATGACAGGAGACACAAAGTAGCATCACCCAGCCAGCCCCATGACAGAGGCCAGACAGCCGGGCGCCACGGACCCCCCACAAACCAGAACCCGCTCACACACAACAGTGAACACGACCACACAGGGAAGGGTGCATGGCCAAGGAGTTGGGGGGACCCCAGCAGAGGGCGGGCTGGAAAGGGGCAGAGGGGAGGAAGGCAGAGGGCCAAAGCATCAGGGAACCCCAAAACAAACACCCAACCCACCAGCAGAGGCCCCACACACACCATCCCAAGGCCACCAGAAAATGAGCCGGACACGGGCACAGGCAGTCATGGCAGCAGGGACGGACTGCCACAGCACAGGCGGCCTGGCAGGGGGGCGGGGGGACCATGGACCACACCAACCACCAGCAAATCCGCTGCAGCTCTCCACACACCAACAATGGAGTTCTCCACACATCAACAACGGAGGCAGGTGGACAAAGGGGGGGGGCATCGAAGGCAGGAGGGGGCAAGGCAGCAGGACAGCTGGCCCGGCCCAAGGGACCAGAGGGAAAGGGGGGGATGAGACAGTGCCGGAGGGGGACAGAGGAAGCCAAGACAGGCAGCCGAGAGGCGACCGAAGCCCCAGGCCAGGGAAACCAGGGTCACCCCCAAAGGAAATAACACANGCCCCGGGGACAGCGGCCGGAACAGGCCCACAGGAGGCACCCAGGAAACGGGTAAGGGCACCCACTGGGAGGGGAACAGGGGGCACAGGGGAACCCCCTGTGGAGGGGGCCGGGGGGACCCCGGGCGGAAGGCAGGGGGGCGGGGGGACCCCGGGCGGCAGGCAGGGGGGCAGGGGGCCCCCGAGAGGGCCCACACCCTCACCCAGCAACCACCCACCCCCCTTCCCCCCCCAAGGGGACAGAGCTTCAGCACGGGGGGGGGGGGAGGGCATGAGACACACAGCCCCTCCCAGGCAATCATGCCACAGCCACCAAGAGGTGCACACACGAGCAACTGGGCCAAACAGAATGCCATGACACACACCCAGAGAAGGGAACAACACAACTTTATTGGCAAGGGGGAACAGGGTGGGACAGGGTCAAGGTACAAGAGGGTGGGGAGGCAGCACAGACATCGGGCATGGGAGGTGTCTCCCCGCCCTCTATAGGGACGCCAGCCCTGAGCCTGGCCCCAATGATCCATCTGTGCGTGGTTGAGCCGATGCACCCGCTCCAGAAGTTGTAGCAGCAGCTGCACAACTGCCCCCTGCTCCCGGACCCTGGGTCCACAATGCAATCATCGCCTGCACGAAAGGAGAGGATGAAGGTGCCATCAGGATGGGACCATGGGCCCCTACAATGTCCACCCCCGAACACACAACCAGGGAGAGGTTCCAGCACACACGCAGCACACTCACCAGTCTCCCCGTAGAACCGTGCCCCTGCATGGAGGTCTGAGGCGGCACGCTGGACCTGGACAGCCAGATGTGCCAGGCAGAGAATGGCCAGGAACAAAACTAGAGTAACTTGAAAGGGAGGAGGGAGAGGGTCAAGGGAATGGGGTGCAGGCAAGCTTCAGCAGGGGTCAAGAAGCACACACCACACGCAACCGACACCGTGACCCCAGGACACCCAAGGCAGCACCCCACCCGAACACAGCAACGGGGTCCACAGGGCAGCCAATCGATGGGCCAGGAACAGGCCCCACTCACGGTCAGAGCCTCGTCTCCCCTGCAGCCCATCCATCGTCAACGGTGCCAATGATGGGAACTGACAGGGGGCACCAGGGAGGTGGCAGTCAGGGCAGTCCAGGGGTGGGCACAACCAATGGGTAACAGGGGACCACAGCACGCTGCACAGTACACCACCAGACAGCCCCAGTGATCCAAAGCACAATCCCCCAGGACGTCGATCACAGTAACCAACCCACACGGATAAGGCCGCAGCCGTGGGACTGGTGATTGGAGCGGCACACATAAACTAAAGCACACACGGGGTTACCGTGACAGGCAAGGTCTTTGTTGGGGGGGGAACAGGGAGGGAACGGGCAAACAGAGGTCAGTGAGCATGGGCTACTGCCCATTCCACACAACCAGCACACAGGGGCACCGGTGCAGCCACTCCAAGAGGGATGGAGGTGGCAGGGAATGCTACAGGGATGGGAGCTGGAGTGTAGTGCAGCAGCGAAGGGGTCCAGCATATGGGGCAGCCCACCACCAGGTCACACAGTCTGTGGGGCTGGAGCACCGGGGCCCAGGAGGATCCAGGCCACAGCACAGGCACGGCAACGACAGTGCGACTGAGGGGCCGGTCAGGTTGCCCAGCTCAGGGAGAGGCCGAAGGGTGCCCCAGGAATAGCTGCCCCGGGACAAGACCCTCCTAGGCGAAGAGGCCTCTGCGGAATCCCTGGGAGCGCATATGTGCACCCACCATGAAACGGGGCAGGAGCAGGTGACCTGTGCCAGCCAGGCCATTCTGGTAGGTTCATCACCGATCTCAGGGCACCAAGTTCACGGGTGGTAGGGGTCCCGGTCAGCAGTGGGCCCCCAACATTGGCGGGTAGCAGACCCAGTTCCCCAAGAATGGCCTGGCAGTCTGACTGTGGATGGGATAAGCCACGGGCAAGCAGTAGGATGCTGGTGTAGTCAGTAGCCACAAGGGGACCTCCGGCCTGGAGTGCCAGTCCATACTCTGGACGTGCAGCCACCTAGCAAATAGCTGTGATCTCCGGTGCTGTCCATGGCACAACAACAGTGGCTGGGTGTCCCCACTGAGGTTGCTGAAGGAAGGCAAAGCCAAGCTCCTCGGCACGCTGGCAGCAAGCCGGATCCCCAACTGGATGGCCCATCACCCACATGTACCGTGCCAGGAGATTGAAGCCATCCCCCACCAACAGGGGGTTGCTCATCAGCAGCTGGATGTTGCGGCTCTGCCACAGTGTTCCCAATAGCATGTTGGCACAGGGCGACCACACCTCCCCTGAAACACTGCCAGCCTCGGGGCTGGTTCTGCACCCTGCCATGACCAGTCCGAGGGCTGCTCCGCGACTTGCATTGGGGTCCTATGGAGAGCGGCAGTGCATGAGCATGGTGCGAGAGGCTGTGCAGTGCTAGCCAGGTTGAGGCCGTACACAGCTGATAGTGGATTGGCTGCTCGGCCCTGTGAACCCCTGCCCCACGCACAGGGTGGGTGCATACCAGCGGTAGCAATGACAGATCAGCAAGCCCAGGGCTGCCTCTACCAGGGAGCTAATCACACACTCCAGCCACCTTATCATGATGGAACTCAGCTGCACAGTGCCATGGCCTTCAAGCACTGTGACAATAGCAAGGCCGGTGCTGATGCGCCCTGGCCAGGGAGCGTGAGGGGTCCCGGCAGAGGCACAGGGATCGGACTGGCCCCAGGCCCACTGAGGTGCCTCGGGCCACCCCTTGGGGGTGGGGGGTTGTGCCAGCAGGCCGGCAAGGGGGGATCCCTATCAGGTGTGCTGAACACACCCACAGTATGGCACCAATCACTGGCCGCACAGCATGGCCTACCAGAGTATATATGGGTGCAGGTTGCTGTGGCCTGGCGTGGGGGGTAGAGTGAGAGGTCGATTGGGCGTGTCATATAGGAGGTGATAGTGACAGGGAGCGTTGAGAGAGACAACGGTGGTGGTGGCCTGTACAGGGGGCAGGGTTGGGTGGAAGCTGATGTGGTGAGTGGCTCCCCCATCATAGCTGTATCCAGAACCCCGGGCCAGCCATGGGGTTGCAGGGGACGTGGGAGTCATGGTGCAGGTGTGCAGGATGCAAGGTCCTTTGAGGTTGAGGGCACCGATCACGTGAGGGTGGTAAGTAGATGCACAGACTGTTGATGGGCCGGGTGGGTATGGGGGCACTGGAACGAGCAGCCCTGGTTCACGTCTCCCCCCCCCCCACGTACCGCCTTGTCAGATAGCAGCTCGTTGATCCTTCACGTGTACCAGTGGGGGGTTGCCCCTGGATGTGCATGCCGTTGTTGGCACCATGCTGCCTTTTGATGAGCCCCCACAGGTGAGGGCCATCCTGTTAATGGTCCTGTCCACCTGCTTCCTGATTCTGGGGCTGGTGTTCCAGCAATGGGCCAAGCTACTGCTGCCGGGTCACCGCTTCTACAACCATGGCAAATGGCGCAGGAGGGCTGCCAACCTGTGGTGAGCCGCATCGGTGTGTTGGGCATGGAGGATCGCTGCCAGGTGACATTCCATCTTCGGGACAGCAGTGTCCCAGGATATGCGCCTTGTACTGTCCCGGTGGCCGCTCAACCTATACGGGTGCCTTGTCACTGTCCCAACGCGGAGGCTGCATTGGATGAAGTCCCGAACGAATGAATGGTGGGAGAACATGCTGGCCACCTGGATGGATGAGGAATGGACTGACCACTTCCGCATGAGCTGATCCCTCTTGGCTCAGATCGGAGGGCTCCTGAATTCTCATCTCCGGAGGCGGGAGACCAACATGTGCTATCCGCTGCCGCCAGGGATGTGCTTGGCCATGGCCATGTGGAGACTGCCCACCCCTAATTCCTGTCAGAGTGTTGGGGAGCAGTTCAAGATGGGGACTGTGACCATTAACGGGTCGCTCCATGACGTGTGTGACCTGATCGTGGAGCTGCTGCTGGAGCGGGTCGTCCAGCTCTGGGTGCCAAAGGTGGTGATCCGTGGCTTTGAAGACCTGAGCTTTCCCCATTGCATAGGGGTGATAGGCAGCACACACATCCCAATTATCTGGCCCCCACATGCCTAGACGGACTACCTGAACAGGAGGCAGGCCTTCTTCATCTCCAGACCATAGTGGATCAGAGGGCCTTGTTTACAGACATGTACACTGGCCAGTCAGGGAGGAGCCATGATGCGCACATACTTCAGGCATCCCCCTTCTATGCACGCATGTTTGACGGGGAGATAGCCCCCAACCTGTACCTGATCATGGAGGGGGTCTCCATGGCTCCCGTGATGATAGGGGACCCCGCCTACCAGCGGAGCCCGTGGCTCATGAGGGCCTATCCCGTGGCCCGCACACCGGATCGTCGGATCGTCAATGAACGCCTCTCATCAGCTCAGAGGTGGTGCGGGCATTCGGGCTGCTCAAGGGGCGTTGGCGCCTGCTTATGAGCAGAAGCCAGTTCGATCTGCAGCACACCCCCATCCTTGTACTGGCAGCCTGGATCCTGTACAATCTCTGAGAGACTGGGGGAGCCGCCTTGGAGTACCCCCCCACCAGTGCCAAGAGCGGGTTCTGTACCCTTCTACCAATACGTCCAGGGTGGGACATTCCAGCGCATCTCCGAGGAGAACTGGGACGCTCTCTGTAGGCTCATTGTTGCCCTGTTGCAACTGACTACCCATGTTGATAGCCCCCCACCATTGCAGCAGCCATGTAATCCATTCAAATAAATACAGATATGTCTGATTGGAAAACCGCATCTGTTCCGTTGTTTTGGTTTTAGGGGATCCCGGACCTGTGTTGGCCATGTTGTCCCACGCCACTGATGTGACGCCCTGGCAAGTGAGCCACTGTCGGTGGGAGTTACCCTTGCACCATGGGCCTCTGGTGTTCCCATCGCTCACCCTGCGGTAGCCCATCCTCCCCCCCCCTTTGCAGCCAGCTACGTAGTGCGGCTTACCGGAGCTGGTGGGGTGGCCGGCATGGGTGGGTTGTCACCTGGAGGTTCCGGATTGATGGGGGGAGACAGCAGTTCCTGGAGGGGGTGGTCTCAGAGGCAGCTGTGGAGGAACCGGGAGGGGTGCGGGCCGGAATGGCAGCCCCATGTGCTGTTGTTGAGGTGCTATGTGCGGGAGAGGGACCCCGTCCACCAGGCCAGGGAAGGGGTGCTTCTGGGGAAACCAGGGTTGGCCGAAGTGCAGGGGGGGCACCCGCACCTGTGGGGGGGCACCCCAGTGGTGTTTGGCTGCCATCCCTCCACCTGGGCCTGGAAAGGGTGCGTCCCACTGTGGTTCCCTCCGCAGGAGCCCCATCGCCTCCCCAATGAGGTCGAGGGCCCGTGCGGAGGTCCCCTACAGCGCAACACGTCCCCTCACCCTCTCAGCTCTGTCGAGCCACATCTCATGGTGGAGGGTGGTGGTGGTCTGGCGCCTGTCCCACAGGTGCTCGGTGCGGGACCGGGTTATTATTATTATTATTATTAACAAACATTTATATAGCGCTAGCAGTGTACCTGGCACTTTACAAAGTAATAAAATAGACACGGTCCCTGCTCCTAGGGCTTACAATCTGAGAGACAGGAGCTGGGGGAGAGACTTAGGAAGGGGAACAGAGGGAGAGACAAGGGGTCTAACATTCATGAAGATGCGAGGTCTCAAGTGCACGTACTTGGCTTGGTTACGATGAGAATGACAGCAGGCAGGTCCATGTTGCAAGGATAAGGGTAAACCGATCGTAGGTATAGGAATAGTGGCTCAGCAGGATAAAGAGTCAGACAGAGCAGAGCGAAAGAGGTGAGTTTTAAGGAGAGATTTGAAGGTATGAAGGGAGGGGGCAAGGCGGATGTGGACAGGGAGGGAGTTCCAGGCATGGGGGGCAGCAAGTGAGAAGGGACGAAGGCGCTTAGGGGAGCAGGGAAGGCGTGGAAGGGTGAGAGAAGGGACAGAGGAGGAGCGAAGTGCACGGGCTGGAGTATGGAGGGCGATAAGTGCAGAGAGGTAGGGGGGAGCAAGGTTGTGAAGAGCTTTATAGGTGAAGACTAGGAGCTTGTGCAGGATTCGTTCAGGAAGGGGAAGCCAGTGAAGCGAAGAGAGGAGGGGCTGCACATGGTCGAAGCGACTGGCGAGGTAGATGACCCTGGCAGCAGAGTTTTGGACAGAGATGAGGGGAGAAAGGTGAGACCGGGGAAGGCCAGTGAGAAGGAGGTTACAGTAATTGAGGCGAGAGATGACCAGAGCATGAACAAGAGTTTTGGCAGACGAGACAGAGAGAAAAGGGCGAATCTTAGCAATGTTATGGAGGGAGAAGCGACAGGATTTAGCAACAGAGTCAATGTAGGGTTTAAAAGAAAGGGCTGAGTCAAAGATGAAGCCTAGGCTACGGGCTTGGGGGACAGGCAGGATGGTGACTCCATCAATAGTTATTGACAGTGAGGAAGGAGAGGAAGGATGAGGGGGGAAGATAAGGAGTTCAGTTTTAGCCATGTTGAGTTTGAGTTGACGTTGAGACATCCAGGTAGAGATGTCAGAGAGACAGTTGATGAGACAAGCTTGAACAGAGGGAGAGAGAGAGGGAGTAGAGAGATAGAGTTGAGTGTCATCAGCATAGAGGTGGTATTGGAAGCCACCTCTATTTAGCATGGCTACCAATATGTCCTCGTCCCAATTCCCCTCCCCTCTTGGCACCGCCCTCATGAGGGAGAGTTCGTGTACATTCACCTCGGCTAACCTTCTGGTTTCCTCCAGCAGTTCCCTCTCGAGGTCCTCTCTCCTCTGCCGGTTCTGGGCCCACATCTCCTGATTCCTCTGTGCGCTGCCAGCAGTGGCTCCCCTCACTGGTCCAGGGTGCCCATCTGTGGGAGGGATGAGAATGGATTGTGCTGTGTTCCGTGACATGCCCGTAGCCTGTGCCCATATCGGTGCATCCCTGTCGCTACAGGGGGTGCTGGTCCCCCCTGCCCGGTCCGTCCCTATGGTGCTGCCTACCAGTCGGGCGGGGTCCCATTATCCCTGTCCCCTCTGTCAGACCACTTTGCTGGGCCCCTCTGCCAGCACTGCCACCCGTGCCCGTGCTGTCACCACGCTCCCTTGTGGGCATTTCCTGTGGTCCCATGCCCCCATCTGCAATCCCCCCAGGGGCCGGTAACCCATGTGGCTCGGTTTGCGGTTACGAGGGGCACTGGCCCTTCCCTGTCATGCATGGGGGGCTGTTGCCTGCAGGAGCTGTCCCTGTGGGTGGCCTGATACCCCACCTCCCCGGCGCATGCCAGGACCTGTCCCTTGTGCAATGTGGGCTACCATCGTGGTCTTGGCTCCCGGGTCCTGGGGTGCCTCCGGTTCCTCCGCTACCACCTCCTCCTCCTCCACTACCTACTCCTCCACGTGTAACTCCAGGATGCCTTGAGCTGTAATGGGAATGTGGATCCATCAGTTGGTCCCTGCTTCCCAGCTGTGGCTCTGGTCACTGTGGCTCCAGTCACTGTGGCTGGGGCCCATTCCATCCCCCTCTGGGCCCATCCCCCGGGCCCCAGTTGTGTTCCTACCTGGATCGTCTTCCTCCATTTCCTGGGAGGCATCCCAGGTCTCTGTCCATTCCACGTGCACTCCCTGTCCCCGTGGGCCATCACCCTGTGGGTTTTGTGGGCACACGTGGAGGGTGTTGTGTGTGTAAGCGGTTTCCCAGACCGCCTCCTCCCCCTGTGTGATGGCACTGTCCCCGTCCACTTCCTGACTGGCTTAACCTGTGGCAGTGGCCTCCCCCTGCTCTGGGAGGTCGAGCAGGACTGTGTGTGTGTTGTGAGTGCCCTCCATCTGCCCCTGGCAAAGGCGGTGCCATTTATATGGGAGACAACTATGTCCCCGTCCATGCAGAGGAACCGGTCCTGCTCATCCTGCAATTCTATTGTGCACATGGCATGGCCAGACTTCAGATTGTTGTCCTTGATTTGTTTATATCCAGACCTCAAGTCCTTTGCCTGCTGCATGTACTAGGTGCCATCCCTATTGTACCCCTGCCACTGCGTTTCCTGGGAGATGGCTTCATAGACCTGTCTGGTCTTGTAACTGTGCACCAGGTTGTGCTTGAACTTTTCGGACCCCCACATGTGTATGAAATCCCTGGTCTCCTGCCTCGACCAGGGCACCCTCTTTTGGGTCCTGCGTGTGGGGGGCCCTCCAGCTGGGCGGCATGGGACCCGCCTGGTAGCTGTGGTGACAGCGGAGCTGGTCATCTGTGGGGGGTATTGCAGAGAGGTTAGCTTCTGCCCCACGGCCCACCTGTGCACCCTTGTGGGGGGTTCCCTGCCCCCCACCCCCAGGGGTCCCGGGCGGCTTACCTGACTGTCGCAGGGGCCCTCCTTGGCCATCTCCCCAGTGGTACGTTGCTTCTCAGTCTGGGTGGTCTCCTGGGGGTGGGGGTGCAAACCGCTAGCTGTTCACTTCCCATCCTGGCCTCCCTCAGGTTGGTGTCTGCTCCTGGTGTGCAGGACCCCCTCCCCTAGTTCCTGGGGCAGGCACGGCTCATCTTCCATGGCCTTCGGGGCGCTGACCCCCCAAGCGCCCCGCCAGGCACCGCGCTGCCGCTCGTATTTTTTTAAAAAAACCTCACCGCCACTTCCCCGCCGCCCGCAGCAGCCTCTGCCTTGCCTTTGCTTCAGAGCGGAGGCTGCTGCAGTGCTGTGGTCAGTTTTATGTCAGTTTCACTGAAACTGACCACAGTGCTGCAGCAGCCTCCGCTCTGAAGCAAAGGCAAGGCAGGCAGAGGCTGCTGCGGCTTGACTTCTGTGATCCACTCCAGAGGACTGGGTCCCAGAAGGCTCAAAAATCAGCTGCCCAAAGCGTTTTCCTATGGAAAACGCGATTTGGGCGGCTGAGCTCCTC